>JAZKJV010009635.1:0-600000 GCA_037367405.1 Ottelia alismoides | reverse complement strand
AAAATTACTTTGATATTATATAAATTTTAATAAGATATTTAATGAAGGTCATTTCATTTAATTTGTGTTAAAGATGCAAAAGTTAGGTTTTGGGCCCTCATTGTGCAACATACATGTATATTCTATTCAATATATTCATTCTTCATATTTTTCAAATTCTTTTATTTTTGTAAAATTGTATATATTGTTTAAAACATATGTACATAATTATAATAAAAAACCATTAACATATAATAAAAATGGATCAATTACTTAAATACATAGGTGAAGTATACATGTATACACCTATAATATATATGTACATAATTAATTAAGTACACAAATAAAGTCAGAAAAAATACAATAAAAGTACTTATATATAACATAAAATATGTAAAATACATATATAAAATATTAAAATTTATTATACAAAATAAAAATATCAAAATACAGGTATATATACCTATACTTATACATGTAAATATTAACTTACAATAACTAACCTCGAAAAAATAAATAAAAATATGCATAAAATGCTAAATTAAATTACAAGCATTTTTATGTTATAAAAAATAATTAAATCATTAATATTTTTATTTACAAACAATTTAGATTCTCTTTTTCATGGTTGGTCCATGTGGACAAACCAGAACCCTCGAAAAGTTGACCTAGGTCAACTATCCTTTGGCTCCTCTGACTTGTGATAGAACTCACGATCTGCCTTCCTTCTCCAATTCCCCACCGCTGGTCCATGCCTCCATATCTCTTGGGACCCTCCACCTTCTACAGTCCTATGATAAGTCAACCTTACCCATACATTAGACTCTACTAACCACCTCCGGATCCTCTTGCCATCACCTCACTTTTTTCATTGGAACCCACTTCTATAAGATACCCTCTCTGGCTTTCATTTCCTTTTTTTATCCCTCTTCATACACCGTAACCCTCTGTGGACATCACTGTTGAGTCCTTGGTGATAGCACGAACGACTCCGGCCATTTGCAATGTGGATAAGGTGGAGGAGAGTCAGATCCAAGTCCGTTTGTAATATTACATTTAGACCCTTGTCTTTGGGCATCAATTTGAACCTTATTTTTGCATCATTTTATTATTTAAAAATTAGCATTATGTTCTTTAGTTAATTCGTTGCACTGTGATATGCTCATGATATTTTTATTATATATGGTTAATTAATAATTAAAATTCTTGTCAAAAATTGCTTATTTTTCCCAATTTCTACTAGGAGTCGAAAATTCACTGATAATATAATTATTTGACATTTACATTGTGCCCAAAAAGAATTGCACTTGCATGCATATTTTGTTCTATAAAAATCATTTTGTGTATTACATTAACTAATTTTTAACATGTATTAAATTCAACATTTTTAGGGTTAAGGATTTTTCTGAGATATATTACCTAATGATTATTATTACCTAGTGATTATCTTAGATAAATTTATTTCTTAGAAATAAGTAGATTTATTATTTATTATAATTATTTATTTAAAATCTCATTGTCTGCATTCCTTAAATCATAATTAATTTATTTTGCATCCAAAATTTTCTAAAAAAAATATATAGTAGACTAATTTCATCACATTTCACATTTTGGCCAAGTTTCATAATTTTTGGACATTGTTTGATCGTAAATTGCATTTTAGTCCTTGAATTTAACCATAATTGAATTTCATTTATTAATTGAATAAAAAATATAAAAAAATTACCTCTCTGAAAATCTAATCTCTTGATCGACCAAAAAATCAACCTAAGGAGATAATTGCCTCCATGAGTTTGGCCTTGGAATTACCACGTAAAAATATAAATTAACAGCTCGCTTTAATTGGCTAATAATTAAAATTAGTGGTTGTTTCTTATCAATATGAAATTACCTGCCTAAAATGAAATTCGAACATTAATTCGACATCATTAAAAAGGTAATCTTAGGGTTCGTCACCTAGCACAGAGAAATTACACCGTGACTAAGAAAGAGATGTCTTGTCCTAATCTGGGCATTAGAGAAGTTTAGGTCTACGATTCTTGGCACAAAAATGGTAGTTTACACCGATCATTCAGCCATTAGGTATCTCATGGAAAAGAAGAATGTGAAGGCGCGTCTTCTTAAGTGGATAATGTTACTTTAGGAGTTTTATTTGGAAATTAAGGATAAACCTGGGGTCAAAAATATAGTGGTTGATCATCTTTTGAGGATTGAAATAAAGGATTCCCCTTATTCCAAGCTTATTAGAGAAACCTTTCCAGATGAGTCAATTGTCTTATTGACTCACTCCCATGGTATGCCAACATGGTGAACTACCTTGTCTCCAAGCAAGTTCCCCGTGGTTGGACTAGGAGTAGTATAGACCGACTCAAGACAGATTCGAGGAAATACCATTGGGAGGATCCATTCCTTTTCTTTGAAGGAACGGATTGTGTCTGAAGAAGGTATATTCCTCAGGAGGAATACCAGAGTGTCCTCACGTATTGTCATTCACTTGAGGCTGGAGGACACCATTCATATAAGAATTGCTTACAAGGTGTTACAATGTGGTTTGTTTTGGTCGACCTTCTTTAGAGATGACATTGATTTTGTACGATCATGGCCTACTTGTCAGAGGATGGGAGGGACTATTGGTTCTAGAGATGTGTGCCCATGCAACCTATAATTTTTTGTGATGTTTTTTATGCTTGGGACGTAGATTTTAGGGTCCCTTCCCTAATAGCCAAGTTTTTTAGTACATCTTGTTAGCAGTGGACTATTTGTCGAGATGGATGGAGGCTATTCCAACCCAAGTCGTAGACAGTAGGACTGTCTCCATGTTCATAAAGGATCATATTATTTTATGGTTCAGGGTACTTAGAGTTTTGATATCTAATGAGGGTAGCCATTTTGTGAATAGACAGATGAAATCTTTAGCAAAGGACTATGGATTTGAGCATAGAGTAACTAGTCCTTACCATCCACAATCGAACGGGATAGCAAAGGTTTTAAATAGGGAAGTGAAGAGCATTCTTCAAAAGTTAGCCCATCCTGATAAGAAAAATTGGTCTCGGTTGTTAAACCAAGTTCTGTGGACTTATAGAACGACCTACAAGACACTTTTTGGCACTTCACCTTTTAAGATGATATATGGCAAGCCATGTCATTTGCCCACTGAATTAGTTCACAAATCTGAATAAGCAATAAAGAAGATCAACTGGAGCTGTCACTTAGGGAAGTTATGCAGAGACCTTGACATAAATGAATTAGTGGAAATTTGCAATCGAGCATATGACAACAACTTGATATATGTATATATATATATATGAGGATTAATTTAAGAAGTGGCATGATGTTCATATCAAATGCAAAAACTTTATCTTGGGACAAAAGGTGTGGTTGTTTAATGTGAAGTTAAATATTTCTATGGGAAACTTAAATCAAAGTAGAGGGTCTTTCATGATAAAGTAAGTGCATGGAAATGGAAGTGTAGAGATTTTAGAGCTTTGAGAGAAGGCATAAAAATGGCAGTGTAGAGATTTCAAAGAAGGCACCTTCCTTTTTGGTTAGCAATCGGTTACTTAAGCAATTTGTAGAATACGAAGAAATGTTAACTCTCATTGAGATGATTGACTTCATGCCTATTGATTTAGTTTCATATTTCTCAGAGAAGGCAAGATCATCATGATAGATTCACATCACAAGATTCAACATATTCTTTCTGACTTCATTCTTGTCAATTCCCTTTGACTTTGATTCTTCTTCCTACCTACACTTAGGCTTTTCTCAGCCTAAGTATAGAGGGGAACCTTCTCAGTTTCTTTTTGTTTATTATACAATGTCTTCTATATATTTACATCTTTTTCGTTACTTAGGTTTTTCGAAGCCTAAATATACGAGGTCCATCCCTTTGTATTCATTTTGATGTTTCTTTCTCGTTCCCACACTTGTATTATTCTGGGCAATGGTTCTTGTGTATCTCTTTTACACTTAGTTGAGCTATGCATTCATATCACTTTGAGCTATGAGGACATAGCAAAAGCTAAGTATAGGGGGTCTACCATATATACTACATATATACTTTAGCCATAGCTCATATTTTTTTAATTTTTTAAACTTTTTAGGTCTATGGGTATTAAATTTTTTGAACCTATTTTTGTACAAAATGGTTTGAAAATGATTTTGAAAATTATATGCATATTTGACATGGTTTTCAAGTGTTTTACGTGATATGCGAAAATATAGCCTGACATGTTTACAAAGATCATTTGTAAATTGTTTTTAAAACCTACATATTTATGTGACATTATTTTGAAAAATGTTTTAATTAAATTCAGAAAATGGGGTTTTACTTGTTTTGAAAATTATTTGGAAAATTTCTATACATATGTGACAATGTTTGCAAAGCAAAGAGTGTGTGGGAATTAACCTAACTCTTGTAAATAATTTCTAAATTAAAATAAAAATATATAATAATAATAATCTAATTCTGATGTGTCTCTTCAGTCTCCTTCAGTGCTTTTGGTTTCATAGAGGTTTTGATGGTTCACTGAACCGTCCTGTCCTTATTCTTTATAAGGTTGTCCTGCCTTAGAGTCTTATAGAGTCCTACATGGAGGAAAGTCTTGATTCCAGCTCAATATTTTGGAAGATCAAATTGATCAAGAGTTTGCTGGAAAGAGTGATGTTGATTAAGGAATATGATTTATTAATAGAGGAATTAGACATGGAGGTACCAACTCCTTTTCTTGAGGATATTCGGTTCTTGAATTATCACCCTTCTTGTATGTTGGGTCATCCTTGTGTCTAGTTTTTCTCTTCTAAGGAAAACCCAAAATTCTACTGTAGGATTCAAGGGTTTGATTTGTCTTCCCCTAATTTTGAAAATCTTTGAGGCTTCCCACATAGATATGGACATTAATTTTGAGGAAGAATGACATCATTCTAGGAGATTCAGATTTCAAGTTGACGAGGATCTTTCATATTTAGATTCTGAAGTGTTTTCTGTGAGGAAGAAATAAATAAAGCATAAAGGCAGCATGTGATTTCAAATCTCGAAGATTCAACCATGATCTTTAAGGAGCACAAGTTTGTAGTGTTGTTTGGGTATCCTAGTGTTGTTCGTGTGTTGTCTCTGTATTGTTTTGTCAAAGGTACCATTTATGTGGTCTTTATCTTAGTAAAATTAATAATTTACTTCATTCTTTTGTAAATAAATAACTTGCTAAATTATTAGTTGGCATTCTTCTCTGATACTTTCATTATGCACTCAAGGCGTGAGATGATCTTTAACACTTGGTTTAAGGAGTCCATAGACTTAGAGTTATCTTGTCTTAATCATTAGAGTCTTGGACTTAAAAATTGACACTCTCCTAGTTAGGATATGTGTGAGCTATATTACATGCTTAATCTCCTTTAAAATAAATTGACTATCACATGACATGCAGGACTGTAGTCATGATTGAGATGAGTCGAGATATCACTGAGGAAAGTGGGATTTGAGTCTTGATTTTGGACTTGATTTATATGATGCTCAAGGATGGGATAAGATTAATGACAGCTTCATGAAACCTGAGTGTCGATAATTTAGCCAGTGTGGGACATGTTCCCATGCTATCTCTTAACTTTGACCTAAAGTCTCAGGGTGTGATGACATAAAATTAATAAGTTAATTAGTATATGCCAATCCTTGGTAAAAGCAATGGAATTAGATAAAAAGAAGGGAATTTCCCTCACAAAAAAATGAAAAATGAAATGAAAAGAAAATCCCATTACATTACAAACCTACATCATATGAGCTTACATTCAAGGCGAGCGCTCCCAACCTTTAAGTGTCTAATTGGACCAAAGTTTTAGGCTTTTACAAGATGGGCTAGTACCTCAAAAAGAGCTCTACATCGTTAGCGATACAAGTCTGGGTACAAGTATATTAGATGCTTAAAGAAGACATACTCTGGTGTATTCCCAAGAAAACAAGTACATATGGCACAGTCTCTTTTGATGGCAACACTGATTGACAAGTAAAATAATAATTGCGTTGAGCAATGACACTTGAGAGAATCATATTCCAATGAGAGGAAGTAAAAATAAGTACACAATCCTATATCCTCCATAATCTGTACTTCCATATATACCTTTGAAGTCTGACAAACTAAAGAGATGGTGGAATGAAGCAAGACTATAATTATTCCCTAGTGTTGAGGGTTGGGTCCATAGGAGAGCTTCTGAAATTGGATTTTTTTGGTGATATTGAGAATCTACTCTCATGAGTGCAGTTAACACTAAGTGATACCTCTTATATTTATGTACATTAAGAGTATGATAATTAGAGGAGTTGAATTCCTTTTTATTAATAATTGGAGAAACTTAGAGTTTTAGGATTTCTAAAACTTAATTTTCTAGGACAAATTGAGCCCTGAATTATCACAAGCACGTGTCAAGAAATTCATTAATTGATCTAACTGACTAATAAATTCTTTATTTATTAGCTCGAGGACGAGCTTAGCTTAAGTATAGGGGGATGATAAATCTCGTATTTATCATAATTAAATATTATTATTATCTCTTGCTTAAGATTATCACTAAAATTCAATAATAATTAACAATAATTGTGTTTTTTGTGTGTTGTATATAATTGACCCTAATTATCTATATTATTAAACCCCTATTATGGTGTATTATTTTATGTATTTATTTCTTATTAAAAACAAATAAAAATTAGAATAATATTGTACATAAATAAATTAACATAAAATAAAATAAAACCCCAAAAAATAAGCAAAAGAAAAATAAAAGAAAAATGTTCTACATTGTTTTAAATTGTATTTAATTTTTATCTATGTATAGATGACATCTCATATCTTTAACTTCTACATGAAAGTTGTAGAACTCATCAAGATTTACAACTTTCATGTTTTGAGTTTTTTTCCAACTCTTTCACTAACTAATTTTTTTATTTAATCTAGATTAACTCAATTCTTTAATTTCTCATTGGGACATGTGGCGCCACCATGGCCACCCACATGGTCATGCCTCGTTGCTTGATCCGTCGTCTACCTGGACCATTGGATCTTGATCCAACGGCCTATAATGCATTGTTAACCTCTAGCTACTCCTTTTCCAAACGATGCAACCTTTTGCGTGCTTCCAACTTCTCATAATTTTAGCAACCACTTTTGATAACCTCCGCCCCAACCGTCGCCTCTATTCTCTTCACCATTCATCTCGTAGTCACGTCGGTCCCCTGACTCCTCCTTATCCTCTCTCTCTCTCTCTCTCTCTCTCTCTCTCTCTCTCTCTCTCTCTCTTGCCGGTTGGCGATGGTTAAAACTATCGTGTGGAAATGCAAATTCTCAACTTCCATCTTCTCAAAACCTCACCTCTGACCAATGTCAATTGCATCCGTCTTCACACGAGGAACCTTGGAGCTCATCTTCTCCATTTGTGATAGAGATAGGGAGGTAGATTGAGTGTGGAAAAGGTATTTTTTCAGTGTCATCCATGACCACCAGAAGCTGTGTTGCAGCTTTATTATCAGAGCTTCTCGAGCTCTAATTCCAACTAAAGTGTCGAGCAACGACCCGAGGTCATTTTGAGCCTCTCCACAGGCTGAATCATCTACAATCTTCTTCAAATCATCAATTCTAATTCCATCTTCCACGTAAGCATTTACTCAATTTTCTCTTCATTCATTATTTGTAGATTTTTTAAGGTCAATTGATTAATCTAAATCTAATTTGAAATATCAGATTCCATCGTATCGAATCCATCATTCATGTGTTACTTCCTTCGTGCTCGATCCATTTCTCCATGTGATTTTCACTTCGATTTTCTCCCGGTCGAGCTTTGACATGGAACCCAAATAGGGTTCTTGTCCTCCACTTCATGCGAACTATCTGTCTCGCCTTATAACCACATTAAATTAGTGATGAATCTCCATTTCATCACCTTTATTCTATCATTTTGGCCTTAAAAACCATCGCTAATGCATGTAAATTGCCTTAAATTGTACAAATTAGCATTCATTCTTTGTTGTATAAATATTGTATAAAATATTATTTTAAAGACAAAATTATAGAATAAAGAAAAGAAAGAAAAATAATAAAATGCCAAAGGTAGTTTATGACCCGAAACCTCGAGACCTAGGCATCTTAATGACTAGTTGACAAGGAATAAAGTAGGGGGAGATAAGGGCCAATGATATAATAAAAATCCCATTTATTTATTCATTATTTATTCCATTTTGAGACCTATTTTATTTTTACTTTTTTCACCTCAAATAAAGAAATTTTTCATGAAAATTGAAGATAATACTGTATAGAAAAATAAAAAATTAACTTCATGCAAAAAATAATATATATTGTACTTTTCATACTCGAAATAAAAAGTCAAAATCCTAACTTCCCAGACCCATATCTCTCAAATAAAAACTCAAATATATCAAAATCACCTTTAACTATATATAACGTTTAATATATTTAATGAAGATGGTTTCATATTTTTCGGAGTTAGTGTGTCAAAGTTAGGTTTCGGACCCCTTTTGTATAATATACCCAAATAAATTATTCATTCTATTTATTCTTTATTATTTCTATCATTTTATATTTTTATAATTGTGAAAATATTATTTGTAGAATATGTACATATTAAAACTAAAATAAAACCATAAAGAATGCATTAAAATAAAAGACATAAAACATATGCAAAATACCTATACTTATACATATACAATAACGTGCTTATTTATCTAAGTATAAGCATTACATCAGAAAAATAAAATAAAAATATATTTAAGCATATAAAAATAAGTTTTAAATATATAAAACAATAAAATAAATAAGAAATTTTAAAATAAAAAAATACAAAATACAAAACATATGTAATTATACCTATAAATATGTACCTAAAAATTTACTTGTAATATACAAGCTCATAAAAATTAAAAAACACATTAAAATAATACAAAAAATAATAAAAATTTTATTTTTAAGTTTTATTTAAATAATTCATTTATTATTTTATATTAATTATTTTGTATTTTCACTTGGTTTTGTCTTTATCTACACCTAGGTGGACCAATGAGGAGCCATCGTGCGTTGACCCTAGGTCAACTGCACAATCTTCTTCCGTCGGCCCTGTCAGAACATGAGGAGTCCTATTTGTCCACTTTTTCATGACTAATCCACTCCTCATGGCACTATGCGTTCTTCACCGGATCTCTTTGCCTCTTGGTAGGTCCCCTCGCCATGATCCTATAATAATGGTAGATACATCTAATCGATCTGTAGCATCATCACGTGATCGCCCTCTCCTTCGTTTGTAAATACCTCCATCATGGCCATTTTTATTTTTTGGATCTGCCTTCATCCACTGGAACCCTCATGTCATTGCACTATCGGGTCGAGGATGGTGACAGCTCCTCCTCAGCTAACTTGCAGCGCGCATGAGCTGACAAACGGCCTAGTCCCCACTGCTCGAAGCTTGCTCCGATGATGCCATCTCCAGTCCTTCTAGAGGTCCTTTGAGGTTTAGGTTGGTTTTTATTTATCACATTTATTTCCCGCATTTCGATTTTGTCATGTACTTTACGTTTAATCCATAGTTGTAGCGTAGGATTCCAACTTAGTGTTCGCGAAGCTTAGAGCTCTGGCCATTGTCAAAACCATCTGTACCCCTTCGTGCCAACATCAAAATAACTGGAGTACCCCTCCTGTTTCACAATTTCCTCGACCCATCCTACCAACTGGACCCTCTTTGATCCAGCCCTCCATTGTTCCTTCGCCACCCTTTGTCTGAACACCTCTGTCCACCTCGCTCATCCTCCTATTCCACCAAATAATGGTCCAAGAACCTTTATCCAAGCCTCCTTTTTCTATCAGAACAGATTCTTGGAAGTAAGAGACTCTTTCGAGGCAATCACGTACAGATGTTGGCTTTCAGGTACACCGGTCTTCTTCAACTCGCCAGGACCCCTCTGTTGGGTCCTGGACTCTCTTGATGCTATCAATTGATGTGGAACCTCTTCATTGAGATCTCGAGCCTCTCAGCAGCCTAAAGGAACCCATGGATCGTGAGATTTCGATGGAATAATGAAGAACACCATTGTGTTCTTGCCTGTTCTTGGGATGAAACTAAAGCCGCCTGATGCGGCTTCACCCCAGATTGTACAGCAGCGCTCAGATCTTGGGCTTCGACCACTATTTAGATCAAAGGCCATATTTGATCCCAGGCATTCGATGTCGAAGCGGTATGGTGGAATCCCCACCGTCCGATGCGCCTTAGCGAAGCATCTCCAACCTTCGGATCATGCATAATACGGGGTAAATTGTACAGACATGCCCATATTTTTCATTTTATTTATTTAGTCTTGTAAATAAATTTGGTAGTGTAAATAAATATCATAAAATTGCAAGAACCCCCTATCTTTACTGCTTATTGCATTTGGGTCTGTGTTAGGACACCTCACATGAAGTCACATGTGAGGTGACCATTTTGCAAAGATACCCTCGCAGGTATTTATATTTTGAATTAGTCCAATAAATATGAATATAAGTTGTATAGTTTTGGCGAATTTGCAAAGACTCCCTCATCTTTATTTTATTAACATTTATGCCCCTCTAGGAAATTAAATTTTGTTGGTTTTCTCTATTTACTTAATATTGCTATTGTGCTCCAAAAATCACCAAAAAATAAGTATAGGTTTGTGATTGCTTCTAGTTCCACACCATATTTTTATTTGAAATTTAAGACTTTTAAATATTTACTAAAAAACATTTAGAGCACATTTACTCCATGTTTAGCATGTAAATTACCAAAAAATATAAAGAATTTTTTGAAAAATTCCAAAAAATGTATTTTGCATTTATTTAGTTTTTTTACAACTCAAAAAACTAAAAACCCCTAAACATAGAAAAACAAAATTCATGAAAATTGAAAACCCCTAAATCCTTTATAAAAATCTATAAATTCATAAAAATTACAAAAATAATGTCTGTATTTTATAATTTTCTCTCTATTATTATTTATAAACTAAAATTGATGTGAAAAATTTTGAGCATTATTTGATATTTTTAATTTCCATTTCAATTTTGGGTATTTATTAAAGCGCTAATTTTGGGAAATTTTTTACTTTAAAAATATATAAAAATTAGCAAATATTCTACAAAAATCACAAAAACATTAGAAAATATATATAACCAAAAAACAACTTATTTTCTGTATTTTATTTATTTTTACTAGTATTTATAATTACACTACTCTATGTTGTATAAATAGCCTTATATATTCTACTATATATTTAAAAGAAAAAGGAGATACAAAATCTAAAAATATAAAAAGAAAATACAAAAAATAAAATCAAAAACAAAATATAAAAATATAAAACAAAAAATAGAATTTAAAATACAAAATTAAAAATCCACATAAAAAATAGACAAGAAGCGCACATCACATTATTTGCACCTCATTGCATGTGTTCGACACATTCTACTCCCTGTGTTCGACACTATACACATACTTACACCTATATACATGTTTGTAGAGTTATAATAAATTTTAACTCCGTCCTTTTATTTCATTGCTTGATTTATTTATGGGATTATTGTTGATAGATTGAGGTTTGTAGTTCTCGCCTTATGTAGACTACTCTAGACCCTCGCAAGATCCCGGATATCAAATGGCATCGTTGTCGGAGAGCAATTGCGCATAGATAGATTTTAGTTGATTGTGTCATATTTGTCTACATTTTCCTTTATTTATTTTCTCTTTTATTTATATTAGATTTTGATCTTCCTATTCACCGCTTCATTGTTGACTTTATTGCGAGGGACTATGGACCGAGGAGGATTACCTAGGTGATTCTGCACAGCTGTTGGAAGTGGAGTCGATTATTCTACCCTAGCCAGCAGGAGAGAGCATCAAAGGATACTTAGAAGATTTTTGGAAGACAACTTCACTCTGCATTTTTGTTTCGTTTATTTGTGTAATTTAAGGGAGAGAGAGACATTTATTGTAATAACTTGGACACCCTCAAGACTCTGTCGCACATCACAAGGTCCAATGCTTGATGGATTGTCCCCTTGGGGGCTTCGTCAGTTTTGTCTCAATTTTCTACCCATTTTTATTTTGTTTTCCGATTTTCGCTTTTCTTTATTTGTGTGATTGAGCCTTAGCATTAGGATTTTCTTGACAATAGATTAGGTCCAAAAACTTAATTATCAATGCATGCACCTATAGCTCTCGTTTTGACTTAGTCAAATTTTAATTGCTTCTTATTTAGACTTGGAATCGAGCTCTGAGAGGGACTCTATACAATGCTTACAAGACTCGTTGTGGAGGGCACCAAAGATCTCCTTAAGACCGGACTTTTGGGTTCCGTATCTGAGTTATCAGTATTTGTTTTTCATGATAATAGAAATTCCTGTTTTAGGGATATTTCATCGGCTTGTATTTCGTGTAGTATAGCTTTCAATTCTGTTATGCATCCTACATGGAGAGAGCTGGGAAGCACTGTAAGTCTTCTGACTTTGCATGCATCATCTATTCTCGACTTGCACTGCTTTTCTGACCTTCTCCCTCTAATTTTGACCACCTAGGATGATAATGGAATTAGAAATTCATTTGGCACGCACATTGAAAATAACAAAAAAAAGTGATAACCAAAAATAAAATTGTGATTGCTAACTCTATTGGACCTTTAAAATAATGTAATGGATCCATTATCTTGGGGAGAGAAACCCCCCATTGCATGTGCATTTTATTCTTACGTACACACTAGGAATTAGTGCTCCAATCCCAAGCCTATCTTCGTGTTTGTATAACTTTTTGATACTCACTTAACTATAAAATCGAAAACATAGAAGACCATTGTCTCGGTCTTCACAGTGTTGAGTAGGTAAACATGGGGTTTGTTTTGTATATTGATTGTGATTTTGGGTCCACTCACATCCATCATTCTTTGAGTTAGAAGATCCATGAGTATTTGAGATTTTCATTTTATCGAGTCCTTCTCCCTTTATTTGTCCATATTATTTTTCTCTTTATTGAGTCAGAATATTGGGTCTTGATCTTCACTGTCTTTGTCAGATTTTGTGGCTTTCTTCTCACCCTTATCACCCTATCTCTAAGTCCGGTTCAAGGAGACTTTCTTCTCGAACCACAATTTTGGTTGTGTTTCTCCATTCTCGCCCACCCTCCATGTTCCCTCATGTATCATCTCTTCTTTCACGCGGGATTGTTGCGCTAGTAGATAAGGCCCACATTGAGATGTATGGATTACATTGATTAGGTTAGGCCGAATTAAGGATGTTGAGATTGGTGTGCTATTCTTGGTGGTTCTGACTTCTATTATGTGCATAGAGACTATTGAGGATTCTGATTTTGGCACAATTACATGTGTGATTCGTCATTAAGGATTTTTTATCTCGTACATCAGATGAGGATGTGATTTATTTTTATGAATTGATGATGATTCCGTGATTCTTGCTTATATGATCAATTATGTGGTTTTGTACATCTTGATTCGTATGCTTGATGTACTATCTCTTTCAGTTCTTCAAAGTGATGGTGCTCAGAACCAACATGATTTCACTGATCTTCTCGATTGGTCCATCCTCCATCTCCTAACTCCTCCACCCAAATTTAGTACTTAAAGGATCTCTTTCTGATATCTTGATCCTTCTCAACTGATTATGGTTGATTCGAGGGACTGCATTGTGATTTACCTGATGATCTTTTAGCCCTCACTTGGTGTTATGCCCTCCTATTGGTGATTGAACGATTATTTTGAGGACCAGAGATTTGATGCCAGCATTCCCTTGATTTCATTAAAGCAGTTTGCATTACTCCCCCGGGATTATCTGTGGAAGAATGCAATATTTTCTATACGATCGATTTCATTCACTGCTTGGGTGTCCATGCCTATCTCAGAGTACTCTTCGAGGGTTATCTGCGAGAAGTTGTGGTATTTTTTAGATCTTTCGATCTTTACTGTTGGGTTGTCGATCTGTCGCCTATCGAGACTGATTATGTTGATCCGTCTGATGAATTCGACTCCTCTGAGTCTGCTCACCTTGGTGACTCTTGCAGGGTTTAGTCAAGTCCGATGGTATTTGGTATATCCTTGATCTGCCGACCATATGTCCACCAGATATCGAGATGCGTCGAGAGTCTCATGTTCTTCACCTTCCGTATCTCCATGAGACCATTATTGACTTGGAGAAATCCATACTATTCCTTCCTCCTCCATGACTTACAGTATCGGCTCTGATTTATCACTCTTTCTTATGAGTCGATGTTCTATCTTTCGCTACCAGTTTCTGGCTTAGTTTTCAATCTGTTTTTCCCAGTAGCTGACACCCACTTGATTGTATATCTAGGTGTATTTTCCCTTCCTAATTGTGTCATTGTTCTCACAAGGAGACCATGACAAGAGTATAGTATTTGATTGATATATATCGTCTTGCACTTCACCATTCTTTACTTGTTGTATATATGTGTCCTGTCTTACATTCCTTCTCTCTCCTGTATGTCATGTACACCCCAGATCATTCGCCCTATCTGTGTGTTTATATTTAGGACGTACTTTACCCTATCACTCTTATCATTGTCTAAACTTAGGGCTCTTTTACCCTAAGTATAGGGGGAGTGATGTGTATATTCTCTTCGAGTTCTTCCATCCTCATCTCTCTTTTCTTCTTTTCTTCTTTTTGTTTTCAGTTCTATTTTTCTACCGAAAAGGTGTTGCCTCTTTTTGTCAGTTGTCCTATTCTTAGGATATACTTGATCCTAAGTATAGGGGGTGGTGCACCTCGAGTTTTTTTTCATTCTTTGATCCCCTCCACTATCTCCTCTTATTGCATATACCTAGAGGTATCTTACCCTAAGTATAGGGGGAGACAGATCGAGTTGTGATTTGTGCATTCCCACCCTTGACACTCCATGCCTTGTATGCAATATGCTATACTTAGTATTAGTTGCTCCTAAGTATAGGGGGATGGATGACTTCTCATTTATTGATTTATTCACTCATTCATTATTCTTTAGACTCTTCAATACTCAATATGAGTTATGTCTTCTATTTTTCTATCTAATCTATGAAGACATAGCTCAAGAAAAGTATAGGGGGTCTTATACTTTGTATATACTTTAGACATAACTCGTACATTCGTATTACTAAATAAATATGGCTAATATACTATATACACATATACATACATAATTCATTAATAAAATGTGTATTATTCCTCAATTTTTTGTACATAATGATTAATAAATTAGGTAAAAATACTTTGCAAAATGTTTTGAAAATAGTTTGAAAATATATTTGAAAAGTCTTTTGAAAACTATTTGAAAAATATTTTGTAAAATATTTTCAATCTTCATAAAAATATTTGTTTTGAAAAAACTCTTTTCTTTGTGTGAAATAAAAGTGTTTGAAAAACGATTTGAAAATGATTTGTAAAATAGTTGCAAAAATATTTTAAAAAATCTTTATAAAATGATTTTCAAATGTTTGAAATTTTATACCATTGTTTTTAAAATTTATTTTGGACTATAGTTTTCAAAATTATTTGTAAAATGATTTTCAAATATGTTTGAAGTATACATGCATCATACTAAAATTCTTTATCAACTATATATACATATCTATAAAAATAATGGCATATCCCTTATAAAATATTAAAAACCTAAACTCTCGTAAATAATAAGATGCATCCTCGTGTTAAATATCTGTACCTATTTTCTTAGCCAATGTCTTTTGTTTTCAAAATCACAGAAATATTTGCAAAACCAAAAATCCAAAAACATTTGCAACATATTTTGTAAAATTTCCATAAAAATTTGCAAAACCTTTTCCAAAATTCATAATAAATTCAAACCTTTGAAAATTGCATCACAAAAATATTTTCTGCATTGTACATAGCATTTGCATAGCATTCGCACTTTTTGGATTGAGTTTGATAATTGAACAAGTCTAAGGAAAATCCAAAGATTTAAGCTTGGTTGGACCTTAAATCTACTTAATCACGGGAACCTTATAGGAACTGGAATTAAGGTACTTCAGGTACGTTGACTTAATTCTTTGAGAATTGTAAGACTCGGTTCAATGTACTCTCGACTGCCTAAGTAGAGTATTTCGGAGCAAACACACGGCTCTTGTCACCTAACTTGGACACATGTATCTTTCACTTGGCTCAACTTAGTTGGAGTGGTGAGGGGATTGGATTTGCCGGTATGAGACGTACACATGTGGAAACATTTGTCCTCGTCTAGGGAGGGAAGTCCACCCCAACCCATTCAGTAGGAGAGACATCTAAAGACTGGAGGGTATAAGCTGCAATAATGCTTCAAAAGAGGGATAGTCTATTGGTGCAAGAGGAAAAACTCCTTATGTAAATGATGATGTATATAGTATTTCAAAAAAATAAAAAGAAAAAAACTCCAAAAATGAAGGCAGGCCTGATTGAAAATAAAATGTCTACCATAGTGTACATATTTATATAATCAATAAGAAAGCTTGAGCTTCAAATTAATCTCATGTGAGTATGCAGTTGGATGACTTGACTACACTGGTCCTGCATCCTGGGATAGGTAGTTACACTAGCTACCGTCCATTCTTCTCTTCACCCCCTCCTCTTGAGTTAGTTGACACTTGAACTTATAAGGGAATACACCGCTCCTCGAGGAAGGAGTTGCTAGATTGGGGAATCATTGGGTTGTCATGCTAGAGAAGTCAGTCTCTTTATCATTTTAGTTGGGGAGAGCCACCATCACATACATTATACAAGTAAGATTCATAGTCATAAGGGTTTGTGTGTGAGTTGAAATATTCTGACCTGGCTATTGAGGAGACTTGAGCAGAGTTTTGGGATTCTTGAAGACTGTTGTGTTTCAAATCTGCTTCCCAATACGGTTCTTGCTGCACTAAAATTCCAAAGGTCCGACTTAAGCTCCAAACTTTGATTTTGTGAAGATAAGTTTGAGAATTAAATTCAATCAACTTTATTTCCTTCTCTTTTCTTTGTTTTTCATTTTCTGCACTTATTGCAGAAGAGTTTGCTAGGGACTAACAAAGTAAAGTATAGGGGGTGATGAATCTCCATGTCATCACCTTTATTATATCATTTTGGCCTTAAAAACCCTAGCTAATGCATGTAAATTAACGTAGTTTATACAAATTAACATCCATTCTTTGTTGTATAAAATACTGTATAAAATATTTTTGATGCCAAAATTATAGAATAAAGAAAAGAAAAGAAAAGGAATAAAATTCCAAAGATATTTTATGACCCTAAACCCCGAGATCTGGGCATCTTGATGACTAGGTCGACAAGGAATAAAGTATGGAGAGATAAGGTCCAATAATACAATAAAAATCCCATCTATTTATTCATTATTTGTCCATTTTTGGGACCTATTTTATTTTCTACTTTTTACACTTCAAATAAAGAAACTTTGTACATGAAAGTTGTAGATAATAATATAATGCAAAATTGATTTCATGCAAAATAATATACAGTTTACTTTTTATACTCTAAATAAAAAGTCAAAATCCCAAATTCCCAGACCCATATCTCTCAAATGAAAACTCAAAATATATCAAATCACTTTAATTGTCTATAACTCTTATTAATCTATTTAATGAAGTTGGTTTCATATTTTTTGGACTTAGTATGTGAAAGTTAGGTTTTGGACCCCTATTGTACAATATACCTGAATAAATTATTCATTTTATTTATTCTTTATTATTTCTATCATTTTATATTTTTATAATTGTGCAAATATTATTTCTAACATACGTACATATTAAAACTAAAATAAAATCATAAAGAACATAAAATAAAATACCTAAATACATAGACATTATACCTATACTTATACTTATATAATAACAACGCCTACTTATTTAAGTGTAAATATTACATCATAAAAATAGATAAAAATATATTTAAGTATATAAAAATATGTTTTAAATGTATAAAATAAGAAATAAAATAATAAAATTTAAGATACAAAATAAAATATACAAAATATAGGTAATTATACCTATAGATATGCACCTAAAAATCAACTTGTGATAAATAAGCTTATAAAAATAAATAAAAATCATATTAAAATACTACATAAAATAATAAAAAAATAAAATTTTATTTAAATAATTCATTTTTTTATTTTTTTATTAATTATTTTGTATTTTCACTCGATTTTGTTATTATTCTTGCTTAGGAGGACCAATGAGGAGCCACCCTGTATTGACCCTAGGTCAACTGCACGATCTTTTTCTATCGACCCTGTCAGAACATGAAGAGTTCTATTTCTCCACTTTTTCATGCCTAATCTACTGCTTGTGGCACTATGCATTCTTCTCCAGATTTCTTTGCCTTTTGATCGGTTCCCTTGCCATGATCCTAGAATAACTACAGATACATCCTATCGATATGTAGCATCATCACATGATTATCCTCTCCTTAGTCTATAAATACCTCCACCATGGCTATTTTTTTATCCGCCTTTAGCCACTGGAACCCTCATATCATTGCACTACCGGGTCGAGGATGCTGACAGCTCCTCCTCAGCTAACTTGCAGCACGCATGAGGTGACGAAGGACCTAATTTATCCCCATCGCTCAAAGCTTTCTCTGATGATGCCATCTCCGGTCCTTATAGAGGTTCGTCAAGGTTTAGGTTAGTTTTTATTTATCGTATTTCTTTTCCGCATTTCAATTTTGTCATTTACTTTGCATTTAATCGAAAGTTGTAGCATAGGATTCCAACTTGTTGTTCGCTAAAGCTTAGAGCTCTAGCCGCTGTCAAAACCACATGTGCCCCCTTATGCCGACACCAAAATCACCTCAGTTTCTTTTTCTATCATTTCACAATCACCTCAACCCATCCTGCCAATTGGGCCTTCTTTGATCTAGCCCTCCAGTGTTCCTCTGCCACTTCACCTGAACACCTCTGTCCACCTCGCTCATCCTCCGATTCCACCAAATAATAGCCCATGAATCTTCACCTGAGCCCCCATTTTCTATCAGAACAGGTTCCTATGGGAAGAGCCTCTTTTGAGGTGAATCGTGTCCTGGTGTTGGCTTTCAGGTGCCCTGGTCTTCATCTACTTGTCAGGACCCCTCCGATGGGTCCTGGACTCTCTTGGTGGTATCAATCGTTACGGAATCTCTTCCTTCAGCTCTCGAGCCTCTCAGCAACGTAAATGAACACGTGGATCGCAAGTTTTCGATGGAATAAGGAAAAACACCACATTGTTCTTCCATGTTCTTTGGAATGAAGCCAAAGTCGTATGATGCGGCTTTCTCCCCATATTGTATAGTAGCCCTTAGATCTTGGGCTTCAACCATCATTATATCAAAGTCTAGATCTGATCCCAGGCGTTCCATGATGAAGCGGTATGGTGGAATCTCCACCATCCGATGCGCCTAAATGAAGCATCTCCAGCCTTCGGATCATGCATAATACAGGGTAAATTGTACAAACACTCCTGCCTTTTTTCGTTTTATTTATTTAGTCTTGTAAATAAATTTGTTAGTGTAAATAAATATGATAAAATTTCAAGCATCCCCATGTCCTTCTTATTACATTCGGGTCCGTATCAGATCACCTTACGTGTAGCCCCAGGTGAGGTGGCCATTTTGCAAATATACCCTTGTGGGGATTTGTATTTTGAATTAGTCCAATAAATATGAATATTAGTTGTACATTTTTTGGCAAATTTGCAAAGAGGCTCCGAATCCTTATTTTATTTACATTTATGCCCCTACTAAGACATTGATTTTTGATGCCTTTCTCTATTTATTTAACATAGCTATTGTACTCCAAAAATCACCAAAAAGTACGTATAGGTTCCTAATTTCTTCTAGTTCCATGCCATATTTTTACTTCGTAACTTAAGACTTTAAATATTTATTAAAAATCATTGAGAGCATAATTATTCCATGTTTAGCATGTAAATTACCAAAATATATAAACATTTTGAAAATTCCAAAAAAAAATAGTTTGTGCTTATTTAGTTATTTTACAACTCCAGAAACTAAAAATCCTAAAAATATAAAAATAAAATTCATAAAAATTTAAAACACAAATATCCTTTATAAAATCTATAAATTTCCTAAAAATTCCAAAAAAAGGTGTTTTCATTTTTATATTTTTCTCTATATTATTATCTATAAAGTTAAAAATTGAAAATTTTAGGTATTATTTGATATTTTAAATTTCCATTTCAATTTTGGATATTTATTAAATCCTTGATTTTGGGATATATTTATAACTTTAAAATATATATAAAAATTAACAAAAAATCCAGAAAAATCACAAAAACATTAGAGAAATATATAAAACCCAAAAACAACTTAACTTTTGTATTTTATTTATTTTTTGAGTGTTCATAATTACACAATATATTGTATAAATAGCCTTATATATTCAATTATTTATTTAAAAGAAAAGGAAAATACAAAATCCAAAAAATTAAAATAAAATACAATAGTATAAAATCAAAAACAAAATATAAAAATATAAAACCAAAAATAATATAATATAAAATTAAAAATCCACATAAAAATTTTAGACAAATAAGCACACATCACATAATTTGTACCACATTGCCTAATCAATCCATTCTGCTCCATGTGTTCGACACTCTACACATACTTACATCTACACACACATTTATAGAGTTATAATAAATTTGAACTCCACACTTTCATTTCATTTTTTGATTTATTTGTGGGTTAATTGTTGATCGATTGGGGTTTCATGAGCGGTCAGTTCAGCGACGTTGTATTTCTCACCTTATGTAGACTACTCTAGACCCTCGCAAGATCCTGATTATCAATTACTCGTGTACGTTTCTGTTTGTATTGGACTAAAACTGTAGGTCAAATAAGCTTTAATGGTCGGAGAATGAGACTCAGATCCGTTCATCTTCTTCTTCTCCTAAAAGCAGACTATGATTGAATCCTCCATAGCGATATGGAGATTGCTTGAGTTATTCTCATCTTGACTGCCGTCAACCATCGTGCTGGGCATTTTTTAACACGCGAGGAGTAGCAGAGGAGGATCCTAAGCTTCATCAGAGACCCTCCCAAGCCCTGTTGTCTACGTAGGAGACGAAGAACAATCCACAAGCAGTTACCATCGATCTCCCAATTTTGGGCGAGATCTGACGGTCCATATATAGCCACATCTCCTCATCTAAAGCATCGCTTCATACTTGAGGTTGGGGTTCTGTGCCTCTTAAAAATCACTAAAAGCAACCACGTGCATTCAAGCCTATCCATGGGCCTACATCTGAACCTAGTTGAGTCACATGCATCGCATACGTGATGGGGTAAATTTCAATGGTCGTCTTTAAGTTTCCTTTATTTGAAGATAAGCCCTCCCTGAAGGATATGGAATTATCCTCAAGCGCATCACGGAAGCGTGATCGTCGTATCGGATACGACGAAGAACGACTAGTCGTACTAGTTGTTCGGTGCAGCGGAATTTAAAAAAATTTATTCGACGAAACCACATGATCCGAGAACCATTCTCAGATCGTTTCATCTATAACCACAACAAGTATAATGCAATACCTCTTGAAGCGTGGTTGATCAAGTCTCTAAAGAAAGAGACCTCCTGTCTCAAGTCCGATCGTCGGCGAGACCGCTTGCGAGCGCGGGGATGAACCGCGTTGTCCTCGCAATCCAAGAAGATGATCCAAGCATGGTTGCTCCTGATCTCGTCGCACGAGATCAAACGTCTCCTTCGTGAGAGGAACTCTCCAAGAAGACGGAGCACCGAAGAACGTCGAAGCGGCGGCGCAGTGGCGAAGGCGACGACGGTTCTCTCCTCTAGGGTTTGGTGGTCGGCCACCAATTAGAGGGAGAGAGGGCTGACGTGTGTAGAGAAGAAAGAGAGAGAGAGAGCTCCAAATATTGCAAGTCCTTAGAGAGCATAGTATGCCTCTCTATTTATAGGGTTTTGGGATCCATGGATCTCAATCCATGGGACACATAAAATCAATGGGTGAGATTGATTTGTGTCAATCCAATGGCCAAGATTGTTGTTGTCAAAAGCAACAAATTTAGGTTAAAATATATTTGAAAAAATCAAATATAATTTAGTCCTAAATAAACCCAACAAATAAGGAGAGAATGTGCATGGAGATTTCATCTCCATGCACCTTCCATGTTGGACGGCCACCCATTCCATATAGGAGTGGTGTGCCGCCCACTATGGGAGTCCATGGAGGCAATCTCATGGATTCCCATGAGATTGCATATATCCTTGATATTCTCTCTTATTTATTTGCAACAAATTTATTGGGTTTTATTCTCCAAAAAATAATTCACAATTATCTTTGAGAATATTGCATTCTTGCCATGGAAAAAATTGTGAATCATATTCACAACCCAAAACAACACATAATTCATATTGTTAATTAATTACACAATGTGTATCCAATACACATAATAATTAATCAACACATATAAATTATAATTAGCTCTCTCTAATACATTATAAATCACATTTATAATATATTATGAATAATTGGATATTTCTATCCACATTATTCTTATCCACATTAATTAAATCACATTTAATTAAATTGGATAATTTCTTCACACATTCAAGATGATTAAATCACATTTAATCATTATTTCTTCATTGCTTAGATCGTATGGAATTATTCTTGAACCCTTCAAGAATAATGCAATCTCTCCGCAGATACTTGGAGATAAGGACAGGGCGATTGTATTGTTCCACGTATAGTGACATGGATATTGAGATCATATCTCAAATCCAGATCGCGGGCCTCCCATAGATGCTTGATTAAATCAAGACCGTAAATCTAATCTTCTCATTGTATCTGAATCACATTCAGATCAATGTCCAACACTTGGACCAAGATCAGATCACTTCTCTACTGAGAGGAGTCACTAAAATCCATACCCGTTTCATCACTCCCTAGGAATGGAAGCGTCATGGTTATACAATCGTTTATGATCAAATCACCCTCAGGTATTCCCAATACCTGTACATCCTGCATATTGGAAGACTTAGACTAAACCCGAAGTATCGGATCAACTTTATACTGTCTACTTCATGGTTTTATCAGTAAGTTTCTCATTCGATCATTGGGAATTGGTATCGATCATACACTTTCCAAAAGTGTACATCATACCTAGGTCTTGATCATATACTAAAAGTATATATCAAACCTACAAATTCAGTCAAGCTTCCAAAGCGAGACGACCATGCGCATGGAATTTGATTCTTCCCAATATCTCATGAGTGAGCTCATGTCTTCCGGTTCAGTAACTGAACCTGTATGATCCCTTTGAGAGATTGTGTTACTCATATGCCCTTATATGCACACCAGCGCGCCGGTGTATAGACCTTGATTAGGTCATCAACCTATTGGTCTGCCAAATGTACATACTTGGACATATAGCAACACATCTGTCTCCGGTCAGAGGATGCGTGCCTATATCATGACAGCATATGATATAGGACTTTGGTTATCTCGATCTCGTTAAGTCAACTCTTTGACCTAACTAATCTGACACCTCCGAATCTCTATTCCTATGCAGAGGACCTGCATCAAGAGGTCGGTCAGATATCAGCCTTCAGAGATAAGGATTGCCATCTCCTACTCAGGCTGGAGATCATCTCTTAACAATCATTTGACGGTGCTTGATGAGTCCTCAATCTAACTCTTTAGATATTCATCCAAGCACCAGCCTCTATGATTCAATAGTTGAATCAACAGTTGTATGATTATTAAGATGGCCATGGTACATAACCCTAATTGTACTAAGGGACCTATTATACAAATTATTCATTCTTCATTTCAGATCAGGGAATGATATGTGCAATAACATTTATTGCATAATGGCTCGCCGTGGGCTCGCATTTCCAACAATCTCCCACTAGCCCAAAGAGCCATTAATGGGCTAATCATTTAAACCCGCACTCATGTGACAATCATAGACTATTTGGAAAATAGCTAGGTAAGCTGATCAGTCACTCTGTTCCCGCGAGACTACGCCAAGTCCTTTTACGGTACATGCATATCCCCAGTAACAGTGCTCGCATCCAATGCGAATGTTGCATCTTATGCAACCAATACTCAATCTAGTTAGTTACAATGTCTTTGACACTACAGCTTAACAATTATCATAACCAGTATTTCCATAATCCTTATCAGAATATCCTTATTCCTGGAGATCACTATCTCTTAAGGTATCCACAGTTAAGACCTTTTAGATCTCTATCTATAAAGTCTTAAGTTTTTAAAGATAAGACTCTGAGATCACTATCTCAAAAATCTTGTCATCTATGAAGATTTTGTTGTTACTGCAACCAAGTGTTTTATTTCCATAGTAGGATTAGTAACAGTTTACTACTCCCACTGCATGGCAGCCATCTGGCTTTTGTACACATCTAGCATACACCCGACTTCTCAGAACTGATGCCCAAAGGCAAGCAGTTCTAGCATTCACTTCCTCAACTCTTTGAGGTGCTATCCCTTTAGATAGGTCAGTACCATATCTTAAGGGATGGAAGCCATTACTGGAATTTTCCATAAAATGGAATATGTCCAAGATGTACTATAAATGTGACAGTCCCATTATCCTCTTCTCTTTGCTTCTGAACTACTTCAGAACTAAGATCTGAGAGGCATCTTTGAAATCATATTTCAAGTTATGGAACAACCAGATTATAAAACACTAATTATTATCCTTATATCATTTTCAAATGATTAGGATATCATCTACATTTAGCATGATGAACACAAAAGCACTCCCACTAAGCTTCATATGGTTCATCAAGATTCTATCTGAAATCATAACATTTATAATTTCATCAAATCTTATGATCCAACTTTAAGAAGCTTATCTGAGTCCATAGATGGATTCATTAGCTTGCACACCTTGCTTTCCTCAACCATGAAGCCCTGGGGCTACTTCATATGAATATCCTTAAAGAGGTATTCGTAGAGGAATGCAATATTGACTTACATCTTGAAGATGCAATAGTCAAGTTATGTAGCTAAGGTTAGCAATATTCTGATAGTTTTAAGCATGGTCACCGAAGAGCAAGTCTCATTGCAAGCAATGTCTTCTCTTTCAGTGTGTAGCTTATGGCTACGAACCGTGCTTTGAAGATCTCTACCTTCTCATCAGGTTCCCTTGTCTCTTGAAGATCCATTTACACCTTTACAGGTCTTACCCATATAGGTGGATCCTCGAGGGTCTATATACAACACTTGTATACGAAGTCTACATTAGACTTTTATTGCTATCCATCTATCCATGCTATGATCTTCAGAAGCTTCATCACATGAAGTTCGATCATTGTCAGATTTCTCTAACACATGGAATCCATCCTCAAACTTATTTGAAGAGGTATTAATGTTTCATCTTTAATTGTCCTTTTAGTTTCCAATTTCATGAGTCTCATTATAAATGAGTTCCTACCCTTCATTTTCATCTTGATTCTCAAGAGTCTCAACCTCTAAGAATCACATTCTCGGAGATGAGATATTTTAAGAATCTCAAGGTCATAAAGTAGGTATCCAATACCATCCTTTATTTTCCTAATGAAGCAGCACTCTCAAGTGCTAGATTCCAAGATACATGGAATCTTATTTAGGATATACATTGTAGTCTCTACTACACATATATACCTGGAAACTAAGGGATAATTATGCTAAAATTCAACATTGATAAGATCATGTCACACATGATCCAATTGTATCTACCTATAACTCTTTTTGAGTTAAGGTGTGTTAGGAGGATTGAGATAGAAATGATATTCATATCTCCATAAGGTATTTTTCGAATTTATCTAGTAGGTACTTGCTACCTAGATTAGATCAAATTCATTTTATCTTCCTTCAAACTTTGGTTCTAAACCAAAATTAATGAAATCTTTGAACATTTCAAAGGTTTCTTAGATGAAGAGAAGAAATCTCATATCATACATAATCATCAATGGATATCACATATCCACAATGTTTACTATGATATAGATGATCCGCATACATCAATATGTATGAGATCCTGAATACCTTGGCATCTTACACCATTCCCGGAGAAGGGTGTATTGGACATTTTTACTTTGAATACAATATTCATAAGTATGTAACTTTTGAAATTTTAGACATTCTAAAGTTTCATCTCTTACTAGTCTATTGATCAAATCAATAAACAAATGTCCAAGGCTCGATGCTAGATCATTGTCAAACGATCTTCATCCTCCTATTGATCTTACAGAGGTTTTAATTCAGTATTTAGAAATATTAATGAACCATTCATTAATTTTCTAATTTAGTGGAGTCCACCAGATTTTAGATTACTATCTGAAATATATCCATCATAACTCTTTATGATAGTTCTATCTCAGAATTCATGTTTATTTCCAACATTTAGAAATAAACAATGAGTGTATTCTAATATCTAGGTCACAGAGACATTCTCTAAGACTAAGGGCTCTCCCACTGAAATTAACAAGTCTATTAATCCAACAGAGATTGTTGCAACAGTTGCATCAATACTCACGTGGATAACTATAAACCTTTAAGATCAAATTTTCCAGTCTTCTAAAACATATGCAACCCATTGCAAATGTCATCAGAAGATTGAGATACAATTATTTGACTTTATCTTATTCAATAAGTAAGTCAATATCAATGATTTATGTAGATTACTCTGATGCTCCATCCGAGTCCTTTTCTAAGGATTCTAAACAGACTTGATAGTCATACTATCAACACATCAACTTATTGCAGTATTGGCATTCATCCAACTCTTTGGATGTCATATGGAAGTCATAGAAGTCCAGTCAACTCTTTGACTTTCCTTCTTTCTTGGGTCCAACCCATGCTTCCACTGCGCTCCCTTTATCTATAAGCAATCATTGCTCAAGACAGAGGATCTCTTATTTTAAATTCAAAAGAATTCAAAGTAAGAGTTGTTTAACATTTATACATGCTTCATTAAATTCATACAATATGAATATTATGAAGCTTCATGGATAACTAGAGTATAAACAGTAGAATGATGACACTCATCATCTACATCCATTTAAACTCTTAAAAACAAAGGTTCAGGTAGGTACTCAAACAATTTGAATACATCATCTCTTTACAGAGCCACCATTCTGCATGATGCAGTGAACCATGTCATTCATGATAAATGTCAAGAGCACATATGTATGCCATAATATCTTCTTAGATTTTATAAGGATTATATGACAATTATGATCATCATCAACATGTCACTTCCAAAGTACATTTGATGATACCAAGACTATAGAGACATACAAACCCTAGGGTTGTAGTCCTATCATCTATTTAATTGTCATTCCTCAATATTATGAGGAAACTTGCACATTGCAACCACATACATTATGTGTTCAATTGCAAGTACAATATCTGGATCATTGAGTTCAATCCATGATATTTTACTGGTTATTATTGAGTATATCATTGAGTGGGTTTTAATGAAGAATTATCTGAAATAAGAAATTTGCATAAATATATAAATTTATATTTTTACTTTGATTTAGGAATTTTTATATCAAAGTTGTCTTGCCATGTCAACATTGAAAGTTCATTCCCTTAATCACTTTCAATGTAAGAGATATACTTACCATTATATCTCAAGCAAGATCTGGGATCTCCTTCCTTATCTTTGTTGCATCCCAATAATATGAGAACCTACAACTCGGATAAAAAGAAGCGGGAACACATTCCGCCTTGCAAGTCCAACTTGCATCTCCCAATTCGGTCTTTAACACCCGGGCCCACCACCCCTAAGGCAATGTTGACCCGTCATTAATTGAACCAACCGTCAACAGGAATACAACTCGCTATGCGCAATCCAATATCGCCCCAATAATATGAGGACCCGATATTGGGGTCACTACGCATACGTCCTTACTCTTTCGAGAAGCGACGAGCCCGATCCAGATGCGCTTGCATACAGGAGCTGTCACTTCGGACAGGCGTCTCCCACATGCAATCCCTGGCGACGGAACCCTCCGCCTTGACGGGAGACCATGGATGTCACTTATGTGATCCTCCATATCATATTCAAATTTTAATTAATTATCGTGAATCATATTCACATAATTAATTCTTCCAAGGGAATTATTATCTCTAATCATATTAGAGTATTTCAATTGGACATAATCAATTTAATCATATTAAATTAATTATCAATCCAATTCAATCAATCAAACTTGATTATTTTACTTGAATATCTATATGGTGATATCTCAAAATACGTATTAATTCGAATTTTAATAATTAGAAAAATACATCTTAATCCCTCGGACATTATCCCGGCCCTACCCGCTGTCATGGCCAGTACCGACGAGAGTGGGACGGACCACATACGTTGCAACCCGCAACCCCAATGCTCTCCGACTAGGCACCATATCCGCCTCGGGAAAGGATAATGCCAAATTGATTAATTTGTACTTGAGATGATCATCGGTTCTTCAACCGAAATTGTACCATATAGTAATAATCAAAACATTTTTGATTATAAGGAAATTTGCTAGACAAATTCCCAAATCCTATTCAAGCATCAAGTTTGAAAGATTGTGGTTTCCAATTATGATTTAGATCACATCTTAATCAATTATTGGTTAAGGCAGTGTCATTTAAGGGAATAATTATCATCAAATATTTCACAAATATTTATGTACAATTATTCTAGGAAATTAAACAATTTAATTTCACTAAATGATTAAATGACAATCACCAATCAAACATTAAGTTTGATGAATGTGCTTCCAATTAAGATTTAGATCAAATCTAATCAATTAATTGGTTGAGGCCAAGTCAATTATGTAAATAATCATCTTCAAATATTTCAAAAATATTTTTCATGATTATTTCACGAAATTAACAATTAATTTCACTAATTGACAATCACTTGGTTTTTGATTAGGACTGTAATTTCAGCAGTGACCCCTTCTTACTAAAATTAGCATATCTCAATCATATTAAATCCAAATTAGACAAAATCAATTTTCATAGATTGCTAATTTGATTTAGGACAGAACCCAAGTGATGGTACACGCATTTCGAGGCAAGTCTAAACAGTAATTAACATTTTAATCACGTTCAGATCTACAGTTCCCGCAACAGTGTATACATGTTCATTAAAACAACCATATCTAGAGCATACGAAATCCGATTTACGTAAACTCAGATCCTATGGTTTCCTTATTTAATGGGGAACAAAATACAAGTATTAAATTCGTGTTTAAACAATTTAAACAGTGCCGAATTTATTTACTAAACAGATCTGCGAAATCAAATGCGATAAAAACTTTCGCGACCTTAACGAACCCAAGTCGTCCTCGGTTTTTCGAATCATATTCGAAACCGTCGACCTAAGGCTCTGATACCACTTGAAGGATATGGAATTATCCTCAAGCGCATCACGGAAGCGTGATCGTCGTATCGGATACGACGAAGAACGACTAGTCGTACTAGTTGTTCGGTGCAGCAGAATTTAAAAAAATTTATTCGACGAAACCACATGATCCGAGAACCATTCTCAGATCGTTTCATCTATAACCACAACAAGTATAATGCAATACCTCTTGAAGCGTGGTTGATCAAGTCTCTAAAGAAAGAGACCTCCTGTCTCAAGTCCGATCGTCGGCGAGACCGCTTGCGAGCGCGGGGATGAACCGCGTTGTCCTCGCAATCCAAGAAGATGATCCAAGCATGGTTGCTCCTGAACTCGTCGCACGAGATCAAACGTCTCCTTCGTGAGAGGAACTCTCCAAGAAGACGGAGCACCGAAGAACGTCGAAGCGGCGGCGCGGTGGCGAAGGCGACGACGGTTCTCTCCTCTAGGGTTTGGTGGTCGGCCACCAATTAGAGGGAGAGAGGGCTGACGTGTGTAGAGAAGAAAGAGAGAGAGAGAGCTCCAAATATTGCAAGTCCTTAGAGAGCATAGTATGCCTCTCTATTTATAGGGTTTTGGGATCCATGGATCTCAATCCATGGGACACATAAAATCAATGGGTGAGATTGATTTGTGTCAATCCAATGGCCAAGATTGTTGTTGTCAAAAGCAACAAATTTAGGTTAAAATATATTTGAAAAAATCAAATATAATTTAGTCCTAAATAAACCCAACAAATAAGGAGAGAATGTGCATGGAGATTTCATCTCCATGCACCTTCCATGTTGGACGGCCATCCATTCCATATAGGAGTGGTGTGCCGCCCACTATGGGAGTCCATGGAGGCAATCTCATGGATTCCCATGAGATTGCATATCTCCTTGATATTCTCTCTTATTTATTTGCAACAAATTTATTGGGTTTTATTCTCCAAAAAATAATTCACAATTATCTTTGAGAATATTGCATTCTTGTCATGGAAAAAATTGTGAATCATATTCACAACCCAAAACAACACATAATTCATATTGTTAATTAATTACACAATGTGTATCCAATACACATAATAATTAATCAACACATATAAATTATAATTAGCTCTCTCTAATACATTATAAATCACATTTATAATATATTATGAATAATTGGATATTTCTATCCACATTATTCTTATCCACATTAATTAAATCACATTTAATTAAATTGGATAATTTCTTCACACATTCAAGATGATTAAATCACATTTAATCATTATTTCTTCATTGCTTAGATCGTATGGAATTATTCTTGAACCCTTCAAGAATAATGCAATCTCTCCGCAGATACTTGGAGATAAGGACAGGGCGATTGTATTGTTCCACGTATAGTGACATGGATATTGAGATCATATCTCAAATCCAGATCGCGGGCCTCCCATAGATGCTTGATTAAATCAAGACCGTAAATCTAATCTTCTCATTGTATCTGAATCACATTCAGATCAATGTCCAACACTTGGACCAAGATCAGATCACTTCTCTACTGAGAGGAGTCACTAAAATCCATACCCGTTTCATCACTCCCTAGGAATGGAAGCGTCATGGTTATACAATTGTTTATGATCAAATCACCCTCAGGTATTCCCAATACCTGTACATCCTGCATACTGGAAGACTTAGACTAAACCCGAAGTATCGGATCAACTTTATACTGTCTACTTCATGGTTTTATCAGTAAGTTTCTCATTCGATCATTGGGAATTGGTATCGATCATACACTTTCCAAAAGTGTACATCATACCTAGGTCTTGATCATATACTAAAAGTATATATCAAACCTACAAATTCAGTCAAGCTTCCAAAGCGAGACGACCATGCGCATGGAATTTGATTCTTCCCAATATCTCATGAGTGAGCTCATGTCTTCCGGTTCAGTAACCGAACCTGTATGATCCCTTTGAGAGATTGTGTTACTCATATGCCCTTATATGCACACCAGCGCGCCGGTGTATAGACCTTGATTAGGTCATCAACCTATTGGTCTGCCAAATGTACATACTTGGACATATAGCAACACATCTGTCTCCGGTCAGAGGATGCGTGCCTATATCATGACAGCATATGATATAGGACTTTGGTTATCTCGATCTCGTTAAGTCAACTCTTTGACCTAACTAATCTGACACCTCCGAATCTCTATTCCTATGCAGAGGACCTGCATCAAGAGGTCGGTCAGATATCAGCCTTCAGAGATAAGGATTGCCATCTCCTACTCAGGCTGGAGATCATCTCTTAACAATCATTTGACGGTGCTTGATGAGTCCTCAATCTAACTCTTTAGATATTCATCCAAGCACCAGCCTCTATGATTCAATAGTTGAATCAACAGCTGTATGATTATTAAGATGGCCATGGTACATAACCCTAATTGTACTAAGGGACCTATTATACAAATTATTCATTCTTCATTTCAGATCAGGGAATGATATGTGCAATAACATTTATTGCATAATGGCTCGCCGTGGGCTCGCATTTCCAACAATCTCCCACTAGCCCAAAGAGCCATTAATGGGCTAATCATTTAAACCCGCACTCATGTGACAATCATAGACTATTTGGAAAATAGCTAGGTAAGCTGATCAGTCACTCTGTTCCCGCGAGACTACGCCAAGTCCTTTTACGGTACATGCATATCCCCAGTAACAGTGCTCGCATCCAATGCGAATGTTGCATCTTATGCAACCAATACTCAATCTAGTTAGTTACAATGTCTTTGACACTACAGCTTAACAATTATCATAACCAGTATTTCCATAATCCTTATCAGAATATCCTTATTCCTGGAGATCACTATCTCTTAAGGTATCCACAGTTAAGACCTTTTAGATCTCTATCTATAAAGTCTTAAGTTTTTGAAGATAAGACTCTGAGATCACTATCTCAAAAATCTTGTCATCTATGAAGATTTTGTTGTTACTGCAACCAAGTGTTTTATTTCCATAGTAGGATTAGTAACAGTTTACTACTCCCACTGCATGGCAGCCATCTGGCTTTTGTACACATCTAGCATACACCCGACTTCTCAGAACTGATGCCCAAAGGCAAGCAGTTCTAGCATTCACTTCCTCAACTCTTTGAGGTGCTATCCCTTTAGATAGGTCAGTACCATATCTTAAGGGATGGAAGCCATTACTGGAATTTTCCATAAAATGGAATATGTCCAAGATGTACTATAAATGTGACAGTCCCATTATCCTCTTCTCTTTGCTTCTGAACTACTTCAGAACTAAGATCTGAGAGGCATCTTTGAAATCATATTTCAAGTTATGGAACAACCAGATTATAAAACACTAATTATTATCCTTATATCATTTTCAAATGATTAGGATATCATCTACATTTAGCATGATGAACACAAAAGCACTCCCACTAAGCTTCATATGGTTCATCAAGATTCTATCTGAAATCATAACATTTATAATTTCATTAAATCTTATGATCCAACTTTAAGAAGCTTATCTGAGTCCATAGATGGATTCCTTAGCTTGCACACCTTGCTTTCCTCAACCATGAAGCCCTGGGGCTACTTCATATGAATATCCTCAAAGAGGTATTCGTAGAGGAATGCAATATTGACTTACATCTTGAAGATGCAATAGTCAAGTTATGTAGCTAAGGTTAGCAATATTCTGATAGTTTTAAGCATGGTCACCGAAGAGCAAGTCTCATTGCAAGCAATGTCTTCTCTTTCAGTGTGTAGCTTATGGCTACGAACCGTGCTTTGAAGATCTCTACCTTCTCATCAGGTTCCCTTGTCTCTTGAAGATCCATTTACACCTTTACAGGTCTTACCCATATAGGTGGATCCTCGAGGGTCTATATACAACACTTGTATACGAAGTCTACATTAGACTTTTATTGCTATCCATCTATCCATGCTATGATCTTCAGAAGCTTCATCACATGAAGTTCGATCATTGTCAGATTTCTCTAACACATGGAATCCATCCTCAAACTTATTTGAAGAGGTATTAATGTTTCATCTTTAATTGTCCTTTTAGTTTCCAATTTCATGAGTCTCATTATAAATGAGTTCCTACCCTTCATTTTCATCTTGATTCTCAAGAGTCTCAACCTCTAAGAATCACATTCTCGGAGATGAGATATTTTAAGAATCTCAAGGTCATAAAGTAGGTATCCAATACCATCCTTTATTTTCCTAATGAAGCAGCACTCTCAAGTGCTAGATTCCAAGATACATGGAACCTTATTTAGGATATACATTGTAGTCTCTACTACACATATATACCTGGAAACTAAGGGATAATTATGCTAAAATTCAACATTGATAAGATCATGTCACGCATGATCCAATTGTATCTACCTATAACTCTTTTTGAGTTAAGGTGTGTTAGGAGGATTGAGATAGAAATGATATTCATATCTCCATAAGGTATTTTTCGAATTTATCTAGTAGGTACTTGCTACCTAGATTAGATCAAATTCATTTTATCTTCCTTCAAACTTTGGTTCTAAACCAAAATTAATGAAATCTTTGAACATTTCAAAGGTTTCTTAGATGAAGAGAAGAAATCTCATATCATACATAATCATCAATGGATATCACATATCCACAATGTTTACTATGATATAGATGATCCGCATACATCAATATGTATGAGATCCTGAATACCTTGGCATCTTACACCATTCCCGAAGAAGGGTGTATTGGACATTTTTACTTTGAATACAATATTCATAAGTATGTAACTTTTGAAATTTTAGACATTCTAAAGTTTCATCTCTTACTAGTCTATTGATCAAATCAATAAACAAATGTCCAAGGCTCGATGCTAGATCATTGTCAAACGATCTTCATCCTCCTATTGATCTTACAGAGGTTTTAATTCAGTATTTAGAAATATTAATGAACCATTCATTAATTTTCTAATTTAGTGGAGTCCACCAGATTTTAGATTACTATCTGAAATATATCCATCATAACTCTTTATGATAGTTCTATCTCAGAATTCATGTTTATTTCCAACATTTAGAAATAAACAATGAGTGTATTCTAATATCTAGGTCACAGAGACATTCTCTAAGACTAAGGGCTCTCCCACTGAAATTAACAAGTCTATTAATCCAACAGAGATTGTTGCAACAGTTGCATCAATACTCACGTGGATAACTATAAACCTTTAAGATCAAATTTTCCAGTCTTCTAAAACATATGCAACCCATTGCAAATGTCATCAGAAGATTGAGATACAATTATTTGACTTTATCTTATTCAATAAGTAAGTCAATATCAATGATTTATGTAGATTACTCTGATGCTCCATCCGAGTCCTTTTCTAAGGATTCTAAACAGACTTGATAGTCATACTATCAACACATCAACTTATTGCAGTATTGGCATTCATCCAACTCTTTGGATGTCATATGGAAGTCATAGAAGTCCAGTCAACTCTTTGACTTTCCTTCTTTCTTGGGTCCAACCCATGCTTCCACTGCGCTCCCTTTATCTATAAGCAATCATTGCTCAAGACAGAGGATCTCTTATTTTAAATTCAAAAGAATTCAAAGTAAGAGTTGTTTAACATTTATACATGCTTCATTAAATTCATACAATATGAATATTATGAAGCTTCATGGATAACTAGAGTATAAACAGTAGAATGATGACACTCATCATCTACATCCATTTAAACTCTTAAAAACAAAGGTTCAGGTAGGTACTCAAACAATTTGAATACATCATCTCTTTACAGAGCCACCATTCTGCATGATGCAGTGAACCATGTCATTCATGATAAATGTCAAGAGCACATATGTATGCCATAATATCTTCTTAGATTTTATAAGGATTATATGACAATTATGATCATCATCAACATGTCACTTCCAAAGTACATTGTTGATACCAAGACTATAGAGACATACAAACCCTAGGGTTGTAGTCCTATCATCTATTTAATTGTCATTCCTCAATATTATGAGGAAACTTGCACATTGCAACCACATACATTATGTGTTCAATTGCAAGTACAATATCTGGATCATTGAGTTCAATCCATGATATTTTACTGGTTATTATTGAGTATATCATTGAGTGGGTTTTAATGAAGGATTATCTGAAATAAGAAATTTGCATAAATATATAAATTTATATTTTTACTTTGATTTAGGAATTTTTATATCAAAGTTGTCTTGCCATGTCAACATTGAAAGTTCATTCCCTTAATCACTTTCAATGTAAGAGATATACTTACCATTATATCTCAAGCAAGATCTGGGATCTCCTTCCTTATCTTTGTTGCATCCCAATAATATGAGAACCTACAACTCGGATAAAAAGAAGCGGGAACACATTCCGCCTTGCAAGTCCAACTTGCATCTCCCAATTCGGTCTTTAACACCCGGGCCCACCACCCCTAAGGCAATGTTGACCCGTCATTAATTGAACCAACCGTCAACAGGAATACAACTCGCTATGCGCAATCCAATATCGCCCCAATAATATGAGGACCCGATATTGGGGTCACTACGCATACGTCCTTACTCTTTCGAGAAGCGACGAGCCCGATCCAGATGCGCTTGCATACAGGAGCTGTCACTTTGGACAGGCGTCTCCCACATGCAATCCCTGGCGACGGAACCCTCCGCCTTGACGGGAGACCATGGATGTCACTTATGTGATCCTCCATATCATATTCAAATTTTAATTAATTATCGTGAATCATATTCACATAATTAATTCTTCCAAGGGAATTATTATCTCTAATCATATTAGAGTATTTCAATTGGACATAATCAATTTAATCATATTAAATTAATTATCAATCCAATTCAATCAATCAAACTTGATTATTTTACTTGAATATCTATATGGTGATATCTCAAAATACGTATTAATTCGAATTTTAATAATTAGAAAAATACATCTTAATCCCTCGGACATTATCCCGGCCCTACCCGCTGTCATGGCCAGTACCGACGAGAGTGGGACGGACCACATATGTTGCAACCCGCAACCCCAATGCTCTCCGACTAGGCACCATATCCGCCTCGGGAAAGGATAATGCCAAATTGATTAATTTGTACTTGAGATGATCATCGGTTCTTCAACCGAAATTGTACCATATAGTAATAATCAAAACATTTTTGATTATAAGGAAATTTGCTAGACAAATTCCCAAATCCTATTCAAGCATCAAGTTTGAAAGATTGTGGTTTCCAATTATGATTTAGATCACATCTTAATCAATTATTGGTTAAGGCAGTGTCATTTAAGGGAATAATTATCATCAAATATTTCACAAATATTTATGTACAATTATTCTAGGAAATTAAACAATTTAATTTCACTAAATGATTAAATGACAATCACCAATCAAACATTAAGTTTGATGAATGTGCTTCCAATTAAGATTTAGATCAAATCTAATCAATTAATTGGTTGAGGCCAAGTCAATTATGTAAATAATCATCTTCAAATATTTCAAAAATATTTTTCATGATTATTTCACGAAATTAACAATTAATTTCACTAATTGACAATCACTTGGTTTTTGATTAGGACTGTAATTTCAGCAGTGACCCCTTCTTACTAAAATTAGCATATCTCAATCATATTAAATCCAAATTAGACAAAATCAATTTTCATAGATTGCTAATTTGATTTAGGACAGAACCCAAGTGATGGTACACGCATTTCGAGGCAAGTCTAAACAGTAATTAACATTTTAATCACGTTCAGATCTACAGTTCCCGCAACAGTGTATACATGTTCATTAAAACAACCATATCTAGAGCATACGAAATCCGATTTACGTAAACTCAGATCCTATGGTTTCCTTATTTAATGGGGAACAAAATACAAGTATTAAATTCGTGTTTAAACAATTTAAACAGTGCCGAATTTATTTACTAAACAGATCTGCGAAATCAAATGCGATAAAAACTTTCGCGACCTTAACGAACCCAAGTCGTCCTCGGTTTTTCGAATCATATTCGAAACCGTCGACCTAAGGCTCTGATACCACTTGAAGGATATGGAATTATCCTCAAGCGCATCACGGAAGCGTGATCGTCGTATCGGATACGACGAAGAACGACTAGTCGTACTAGTTGTTCGGTGCAGCGGAATTTAAAAAAATTTATTCGACGAAACCACATGATCCGAGAACCATTCTCAGATCGTTTCATCTATAACCACAACAAGTATAATGCAATACCTCTTGAAGCGTGGTTGATCAAGTCTCTAAAGAAAGAGACCTCCTGTCTCAAGTCCGATCGTCGGCGAGACCGCTTGCGAGCGCGGGGATGAACCGCGTTGTCCTCGCAATCCAAGAAGATGATCCAAGCATGGTTGCTCCTGATCTCGTCGCACGAGATCAAACGTCTCCTTCGTGAGAGGAACTCTCCAAGAAGACGGAGCACCGAAGAACGTCGAAGCGGCGGCGCGGTGGCGAAGGCGACGACGGTTCTCTCCTCTAGGGTTTGGTGGTCGGCCACCAATTAGAGGGAGAGAGGGCTGACGTGTGTAGAGAAGAAAGAGAGAGAGAGAGAGCTCCAAATATTGCAAGTCCTTAGAGAGCATAGTATGCCTCTCTATTTATAGGGTTTTGGGATCCATGGATCTCAATCCATGGGACACATAAAATCAATGGGTGAGATTGATTTGTGTCAATCCAATGGCCAAGATTGTTGTTGTCAAAAGCAACAAATTTAGGTTAAAATATATTTGAAAAAATCAAATATAATTTAGTCCTAAATAAACCCAACAAATAAGGAGAGAATGTGCATGGAGATTTCATCTCCATGCACCTTCCATGTTGGACGGCCACCCATTCCATATAGGAGTGGTGTGCCGCCCACTATGGGAGTCCATGGAGGCAATCTCATGGATTCCCATGAGATTGCATATCTCCTTGATATTCTCTCTTATTTATTTGCAACAAATTTATTGGGTTTTATTCTCCAAAAAATAATTCACAATTATCTTTGAGAATATTGCATTCTTGCCATGGAAAAAATTGTGAATCATATTCACAACCCAAAACAACACATAATTCATATTGTTAATTAATTACACAATGTGTATCCAATACACATAATAATTAATCAACACATATAAATTATAATTAGCTCTCTCTAATACATTATAAATCACATTTATAATATATTATGAATAATTGGATATTTCTATCCACATTATTCTTATCCACATTAATTAAATCACATTTAATTAAATTGGATAATTTCTTCACACATTCAAGATGATTAAATCACATTTAATCATTATTTCTTCATTGCTTAGATCGTATGGAATTATTCTTGAACCCTTCAAGAATAATGCAATCTCTCCGCAGATACTTGGAGATAAGGACAGGGCGATTGTATTGTTCCACGTATAGTGACATGGATATTGAGATCATATCTCAAATCCAGATCGCGGGCCTCCCATAGATGCTTGATTAAATCAAGACCGTAAATCTAATCTTCTCATTGTATCTGAATCACATTCAGATCAATGTCCAACACTTGGACCAAGATCAGATCACTTCTCTACTGAGAGGAGTCACTAAAATCCATACCCGTTTCATCACTCCCTAGGAATGGAAGCATCATGGTTATACAATCGTTTATGATCAAATCACCCTCAGGTATTCCCAATACCTGTACATCCTGCATACTGGAAGACTTAGACTAAACCCGAAGTATCGGATCAACTTTATACTGTCTACTTCATGGTTTTATCAGTAAGTTTCTCATTCGATCATTGGGAATTGGTATCGATCATACACTTTCCAAAAGTGTACATCATACCTAGGTCTTGATCATATACTAAAAGTATATATCAAACCTACAAATTCAGTCAAGCTTCCAAAGCGAGACGACCATGCGCATGGAATTTGATTCTTCCCAATATCTCATGAGTGAGCTCATGTCTTCCGGTTCAGTAACTGAACCTGTATGATCCCTTTGAGAGATTGTGTTACTCATATGCCCTTATATGCACACCAGCGCGCCGGTGTATAGACCTTGATTAGGTCATCAACCTATTGGTCTGCCAAATGTACATACTTGGACATATAGCAACACATCTGTCTCCGGTCAGAGGATGCGTGCCTATATCATGACAGCATATGATATAGGACTTTGGTTATCTCGATCTCGTTAAGTCAACTCTTTGACCTAACTAATCTGACACCTCCGAATCTCTATTCCTATGCAGAGGACCTGCATCAAGAGGTCGGTCAGATATCAGCCTTCAGAGATAAGGATTGCCATCTCCTACTCAGGCTGGAGATCATCTCTTAACAATCATTTGACGGTGCTTGATGAGTCCTCAATCTAACTCTTTAGATATTCATCCAAGCACCAGCCTCTATGATTCAATAGTTGAATCAACAGCTGTATGATTATTAAGATGGCCATGGTACATAACCCTAATTGTACTAAGGGACCTATTATACAAATTATTCATTCTTCATTTCAGATCAGGGAATGATATGTGCAATAACATTTATTGCATAATGGCTCGCCGTGGGCTCGCATTTCCAACACTCCCGTACTATAAAATTTATCATTTGGCCCTGGCAGCTTATTTTGTTTGTAGTTAAGTCCAATTTGTCATGTTTTGTAATAAAAACTTGTTACTTTTATTGCAAAAATGTCCCTCGAGTAAACATTGAATATCTTTTTACTTATAAATCCAAATGAAGTGATTTTGGTCTTGTTTGAAAGCTATTTTGTTGCTCTATATCTCGCCGTTATTTGTTGCACTTTAGGTTTAAAAATCACACTTGAAATATTCCTTCTCTTAATGCTTTATTTGACCCTTAAATGAAATGAAAAGGACTTTTAATAAGTAATCGATTATGACATTGATATTGAATCTTAGTGACTCATTTCTAGTTATTTTTAATCAATGTCATTAGAATTATTAAGTGATTGAAATGCTTTCTAAACAATTAATCATTGAAGTGAGATTAAAAAAATAAATCATTATTGAATGCTTTTGAGACTCAGACTTTCATTTGTCTAATTAATGTTGTAATTATCCTTACAATTTAGGGTATTTCTATTATTAATCCAAGTTTTCTATTGTGTCTTGAACTATTGTGAATGTCATAATAGTATTGTTTGTGCCTCTTTGCCTCCATTAAATATAAAGTGCAAAAAAATGTTTTAAAAAATTATCTCGTTTGTGATTTGTGCATCCGCTCACTATAAGCATTCTCTATATTGTTATATTAAATATTTAGCACTTAAAATTAATCACCTAGTTGCTCATGTCCCTGTATTCGACCCTGGAATACCCTGGTATATAAATTCAAGCCAAGAACCTCATCACTGAGATTGTTCTCGGTTCTGCATGATCCGTTAAGTGCCCATGCTAAAATAGATACAAATTAACTATGCATTTAGCGATTGGTCACTACCACGATGTATTTTCATCACTATATCCATCTAATATGTCATTAAATCTCATTAAAAATAGAGACTCCAATGCCCTGCATCTAGAATAGGTCGATTAACAATTTAAGAACATGAAAATTATATGTTCTAAATAGAGGGCACATGTGAAGGATATGGGAAAATCCTTAAGCGCATCACAGAAACATGGAGATCGCATCATATGTGATCGGGAGCAACTAGTTGTACTAGTTGCTCGGGGCAGCAGAATTCAAATTTGTATTAATCGATGAAACCACGTGATGGAGAAGATGCTTACGAGCATGTTGATGAAATGTGTGCTCCTCGCAATCCATGTTGATAATCCAAGCGGTAAATCTTCTAATCTTGTCTCACGAGATCCTATATCTTCTTTACGAGCAAGGCATACCAAATGAGATGGAGATCCACGATCAGTCGATCCGACAGTATAACGGTGATGTAACAAATATGATGATCTCTAGTCAACAAATGGACAACTACATTGTTGCGATAAAGAAAGGATAGCCGTGAGAAATTATAGAGAGGGAGAGAAAGAGAGATTTGTTGTGTTTCCACATTGTGTAAAAAAAGGCTAGTGTTACCCTTCTATTTATACTATTTTGGATGTCCATGGATCACAATCCATGTGCTCATAAATTCAATGGTTGAGATTGATTTGTGTTTTCAATCAGTGATCATGATCTTGTTCTGTTTAACTTACCAACAACAAACTTGTTGACTTTAATTAAATTTGAAACATTGAAATCAATCATTATATTTCAATTTAAATCACACACCCAAGGGAATTAATTGGAATGAATGGAGCCACATTCCATATATGGGGTGGATGGCCTCCAAGTTGAGAGAGAGAGAAACTTGGTCGTCCCCTCATGTATGGCAAGGAGGCTTCATCATTCTAATTTTGTTGAGATACTATTCTCCGCAATAATTTCACATATGCAATAACTTCTATTGCATAATTATTCATCAAAATAATTCCAAATTATTTTATGACAACTTCAATCATGCCATTGAAAGAATGTGGTTTTTATGCACATAACCAAAATAAAATATAAATTGAAATTATAATTAATTATTCAATGTAAATTCAATTCACATCAACTATTAATTCGTAAATACAAATTACAATTATCTCTCTCTAACATATTATAAATCACATTTATAATATCCACGAATAATATGCATAGTGATATCCACATTATTCACTTCTGTGATAATTAAATAACATTTAATCATCTCGGATGTCCATTCTCATGAACCCAAATAATATGAATCACATTCACACTATTTATAATAATTAAATCACATTCAATTATCCATCTTGCTCAATGATCAGATACATTATCAACAATGAAATTATTATTGAAATCCTTCAAGAAATGTGTTCTCTCCGCAGATACTTGGATATAAGGACATGGCGATTGTATGTTCCACGTAGAGTGACTTGGATATTGAGATCACATCTCAAATACAGATCTCGTGGACCTCCAAAAGAGGCTTGATTAAATCAAAGTCGTAGATCTAATCTTCTCATTACATCTAAATCACATTCAGATCACTCTCCAACACTTGGACCAAGATTAGATCACTTCTCTATTGAGAGGAGTCACTATTCATCACTCTCTTAGAATGGAAGTGTCATGGTTATATAATCTTTTATGATCGCATCGCCCTCAGATATTCCTAATACACGTACCTAGAATAAACTTGAAGTTTTATATCCCTTTAGGCTGTCTCCTTCAGGGTTTTATCATTAAGTTTCTCATTTGATCATTGGGAATCGGTATCGATCATATACTTTCCAAAAGCATATATCATACCTAGGTATTGATCATATGTTTTCCAAAAGCAAATATCAAACCTTCAAATTTAGTCAAGCTTCCAAAGTAAGATGATCATGCATGGAATTTGATCATTCTTAATATCTTATGAGTGAGCTCATGTCTTCCGATTCAGTAAATGAAACTGTATGATCCTTTTGAGAGATTGTATCACTCATATGCTCTTCTATGTACACCAATATGCCGGTGTATAAACCTTGATTATATCATCAACCTATCGATATGCTAAATGTACATACTCAGATATATAACAATACATCTGTCTCCGATCAGAGGATGCATGCCTATATCGTGACAGCATAGAACTTGGTCATCTCGATCTTGTTAGGTTAACTCTTTGACCTAACTTATCTAACACCTCCGAATCTCTATTCCTATGCAGAAGGCTTGCATCAAGAGGTCGGTTAGATATCAGCCCATTAGAGAAAGGATTGCCATCTTCTACTCAGGCAGGAAATCATCTCTTAGTAATAATTTGATGGTTCTTAATGAGTCATCAATCTAACTCTTTAGATATTCATCTAAGCACCAGCCTCTATGATTCAACAATTGAACCAATGGCTTTATGATCATCAATGGCCATGGTACATAATCCTAATTGTACTAAGGGGCATGTTTCTTCCTTTTCAGATCAAGGAATGATATTTGCAATAACATTTATTGCATAATGGCTCGCCCTGGGCTCGCATGTCCAACAATCTCCCACTAGCCTAAACATCCATAAATGGACTAATCTTTAAACCCACACTTATATAACAATCATAGGCTATTTAGAAAAATAGCTAGGTAATCTGATCAATCATTCTATTCCTGATAGATGATTGCCAAGTCATTTTACGGCACTTGCATATCTCATAGTAACAGTGCTCACATCTAATGCGAATGTTGCATCTTATGCAACCAATACTCAATCTTGTTAAAGCATTTACGGTGTCTTTGACAATTTAATAATCATTATAACCGATATGTAATTTCTATTATCCTTATCAGGATACCCTCATTCCCAAAGATCTCTATCTCCTAAGATTAAGATCTAATGTTTAAGTCTTATAAGGAAATTTTACTTAAGATCTTTTAAATCATTATCTATAAAATCTTAAGTTTTTTATGATAAGACTTTGATCACTCTCTCAAACAAAATTTCATCTTTTAAAGGTGTTTATATTACTGCAATCAAGTGTTTGATCTCCATAGTAGGATTAGTTACTACTCCCACTACATGGTAGACATTTGGCTTGTGTATACATCTAGCGTACACCGAGCTTCCCAAAGCTGATGCACTGGGGCATGTAGCTTTGGTATTCACATCCTCAACTCTTTGAGGTGCTATCCCTTTAGATAGGTCATTAGCATATCTTAAGGTAAAGAAGCTTCCTTTGGAGTTCTCCTAAAATGGAATATGTCCAAAGTGTACCTCTAATGTGATGGTCCCAATGCCCTCTTTTCTTTGCTTCTGAACATTTTTGGAACGAAAATCTTCACGGGTATCCTTGAGATCATATCTCAAGGTATGGAACAACTAGATTATAAAATACTTATTATTATCCTTATATCATTCCAAATTATTAGGATATCATCTACTTTAGCATGATGAACACAATGACACTCCTACTAAGCTTCACATAGTTCATCAAGATTCTATCTGAAATCATAACATTTATAATTTCATCGAATCTAATGTTCCATATTCGAGAAGCTTATTTGAGTCCCCAGATGGAGTTCTTCAGCTTGCATACATTGCTTTCCTTAACCATGAATCCATGGGGCTATTTCATGTGAATATCCTTAGAGAGGTATTTAGAGAGGAATGAAACATTAACTTCCATTTTGAAGAAGTCATAGGCATGTTGTGTAGCTATAGTTAGCAATATTCCGATGGGTTTAAGAATGGTCACTGGAGAGCAAGTCTCATCACAAGCGATGTCTTCTCTTCAGTGTGTAGCTCATGGCTACGAGCCATGCTTTGAAGGTCACTACCTTCTCCTCAGATTCCCTCTTTCTCTTGAAAATCCATTTGCACCTTAACAGGTCTTACCCATATTGGTATATCCTTGAGGGTTCATATACAACACTTGTATTTGAAGTCTATATTAGACTTTATTGCTAACATCCATCTTTCCATGTCATGACCCTCAGAAACTTCATCATATGAAGTCAGGCCACTGTCAGATTTATCTGACACATGGAATACATCCTCAAACTAATTTTGAAGAGGTGCGAGTGTTTCATCATTAATTGTCCTTTTAGTTTTCGATTTCAGTAGCTTCATTATCTTCTTAAGATTCAATGAGTTCCTTTACTTCATTTTCATCTTGATTCTTAAGAGAGTCATCCTCTGATAATCATATTCTTAGAGATGAAATGTTTAAGAATCTCAAGGTCATAAAGTAGGTATCCAATACCATCCTTTATTTTCCTAATGAAGTAGCACTCTCTAGTACTAGATTCCAGCTTACTTGCATGAAATCTTATTAATGATATAGATTTTGGTCTCTACTACATATATACCAAGAAACTATGAGGTAATTATGCTGAAATTCATCATCGATCAAACCATGTCACACATGATCTAATTGTATCTTTCTACAAATCTATTGAGTTTATGTGCATTAGGAGGATTGAGATAGGAATGATATTCCTTTCTCCAAAAGCTATTCCTGAATTCATCTAATAGGTATCTTCTACCTTGGTTAGATAAAACTAATTTCATCTTCCTTAAAACTTTGATTCTAAACCAAAATTGTGAGATCTTTGACCATTTCAAAGGTTTCTAAGTTGAAGGAAAGAAATATCATATCACAAATAATCATCAATAGATATCACATATCATTAATGTTTATTATGATATAGATGATCCACATACATCAATATGTATGAGATCTCAAATACCTTGGCTACTAACACCATTCCCAGAGAAGGGTGTCTTGTACATTTACTTTTGAATACAATATTCATAAGTATGTAAGATTTGAAATTTCAAACAGTCTTAAGTTTCATCTCTTACTAGTCTATTGATCTCATCAACATACATATGTCCAAAGCTTGATGTCAGATCATTGTCAAATGATCTCCATCCTCCTATTGATTTATTAAGGTTTAAATTCTAGTATTTAGAAATGGTAATGAACCACTCATTAATTTTCTAATTTAGTAGAGTTCTCTATATGTTAGATTACTATCTAAAATATATCCATCATAACTCTTTATGACAGTTCTATTCCAGAATTCTTGTTTATTTCCAACATTTAGAAATAAATAATGAATGTATTCTAATATCTAGGTCGTAGAAACATTCTCTAAGACTAAGGGATCGCCCACTGAAAATATGAAGTCTATCTATCCAATGGAGATTATGTGATAATTGGATCAACTCCCATATAGATGATTATTAAACCTTAAGAACAAATTTTCTAGTCTTCTAATACATATGCATCCAATTGCAAGTGTTATTAGAAGAATGAGATATAATTATTAGACTTTGATCTTATCTAATAAGAAAGTCAATTACAATGATTAAATGTGGATTATTTTGATGCACTATCTGAGTCATTCTCTAAGGAGACTAGATAGTCTAGATAGTCATACTATCAATACATCGACTTATTGTAGTATTGGCATTCATCCAATTCGTTGGATGTCATGTGTGGAAACCATATAAGTACAATCAACTCTTTGACTATCCCACATACTTAGGTCAGACCCATGCTTCCATTGCACTTCCTTTATCTATAAACAATCATTGCTTAAGACAAAGGATATCTTATGTTGAACTCAAAATATTTCAAAAACAAGAGCATTTCTACATTTATAATTCATACCATATGAATCTTATGAAGTTCCATGAAAGACCGGAGTATAAATAGTAGAATGATGACACACATCATATCTACATTCATCTAAACTCTTAAAGACTTTTGGTTCAGGAAGGTACTCAAATATTTTGAGTACATCACTTCTTATTGAGCCACCATTCTGCATGATGCAGTGAACCATGTCGATCATGATTAAATGTTTAGAGCACATATGTATGACAAAATGTCTTTAGATTTTATAAGGATTATTTGGCAATTACGATCATCATCAGCATGATACTTCCAAAAGCACACTCGATGAGAGATCAAGACTATAGAGACACACAAACCCTAGGTTGTTGTCTTAGTGTCTATTTAATTGCCATTCCTCATTATTATGAGGAAACTTGCACATTGCAACCACATACATTATGTGTCCAACTGCAAGTACAATATCTTGATCATGGATCCAATCCATGAGATTTTATTGGTTATTATTGAGTATAGTTTTGAGTGGGTTCAATGAAGGTTATCTGAAATAAGAAATTTGCATACACACATACATATTTTACTTTGATTTAGGAATTTTTATATCAAAGTTGTCTTGCCTTGTCATCATCGAAAGTCCATTCACTTATTCACTTTCAATGTAAGATATATACTTACCGTCATATCTCAAGCAAGATGGGGGATCTCCTTCTTACCTTTGTTACATCCAAATAATATGAGACCTTGTAACTCGGATAAAAAATAAACGGCAACTCATTTCTCTTTGCAAGTTCAACTTGCATTTCCCAATTCAGTCTTTAACACCCAGGCCCACCACGCAATATTGACCCGTCGTTAATTGAATCAACCATCAACGGGATCAGAACTCATTATGCATAATCCAATATCACCCCAATAATACGAGGACTTGATATTGGGGCCACTACATATACAGCCTTACTCTTTTGAGAAGCAAAGAGCATGATCCAGATGTGCTTATATATAGGAGCTGTCACTTCGAACTGGCATCTCCTACATACAATCCCTGGCAACAGAACCCTTTGCTTGACGGAAGACCATTAATGATGTGATTTTCGATCGATTTAAGGTAGATTAATTAAGCTATTATCATTATCCTAAATCAACCAAATCGATCAACGAGAAAATAAACCAGTAAAGAATCGAAAAGTCGAATGTGAGCAGTTTCTTACTTTTATTTACCTGGTATAACGACATGGGTCAAACGCAAAGAGCATGAGTAAACACTAAGCAACAAGATTTCAAAGATTAAGGATTTTTAGCAGTTTTTAATTTTTTAATTTTTAAATTTTTCAATATAGGCAAATAAGTAAAGACACAAACAAACAATCTTTTCATATTTTCAAAGGAGTCAAAATGCTCAGAAAATTACAATAAAACAATTTTTGGATTATATATGTTTTAATTTTTGTTTCAGATTTTTTGTAATTTTCAAAAAAATCAAACAGTGATAAAATAGACAAACAGTGAACAACCTGAAAGTGATTTTTATGATAAAATATAAGCAAATATCTATAAATAGAGGCAAGAATCATAATTTTGGATTTTTTTCTATAATTTTATATAATTTTTATGAGTTTTCTAATGTTTTGCAATTTTTTGGTTTTTATGAATTTTTTTAGAAAAAATGATATTAGAGCTTAAGGATAATAAAATACACCTACTTTAATTTTTTTGAATTTTGGATATATTTTCGAATTTCTATTATTTTTCTAATGCAAACAAGAAGCTTTTTAGGCATTTTTTAATTTTGAATAGGAGAAAATTGTAAGAAATTAATCAACAGAATTACCACAAACAAAGCATGCATACAAGAGTCACGTATGATTTTTGGGTAATATTTGGAGTTAATAAGCTATCTATTACACTAAATGAAAGACTTACAATTAAAAACACTTTGCATGGACCTTTCCGTAATTACTTTAAGCTTTTGGGCCTTTGGAATAACACAAGTAGAAACTACGAGGACCACCTATGCAATTTGTTCAGAAAAGGCACGCATAGCACGTGAAATAGTATGCTCAAGGGTATATAAGCAAATATCAAAACTATCGATTCATTCCATAACATATGTAAAGTTTAGGAGATAATATGCAAAAACACCAAAAAGTGTGTATGGATGCATGTGACTACAACTTGGTTGACTAAAATGCAAATATTAAACCTACAAGAATATGATTACAAAAAGTTTTTAACTATTTATTACTATTAATAGACTAAAGTGAAATGCGAAAAAGGTGAGGGCATGAGTAAAATATAATATACATGGGGGCACGTGGTGTCTGTCGACGAAAGTTCTGACGTATGGTCCTGAAAATCATTGGCGGACAACTCTGATTGTTTGGAAAGGCTGCACGAACATATATCTGATCTGACACTGCAAAAAGGGGCATGTACGAGCGGCTCAGATCAAAACTAGACAGGAGTAGCTCATCCAACAGCGTTGGAGGGTGCTGGAAGAACTGGCAACGGACGAGCTTTGATCGAGAGCTTTGATCGAGAGCTTTGATCGAGGGTGTTGGAAGTCCAGTACCCTCGTAAGGATGGTCTGCATCAAATGGGTGACTCCTATGAGCAAGGGGACGGTCGGATTGGCATAGCGATGCTAAACACCTGGGGGTGCTCCGTTACCTCTAATGGAGCTCTACTTGGGCCTGTCATGCGCATATGAACCTATAGAGACAATCTCAGCTCAAAGGAGTATCCTCGTCCATGGTTATTAGTAGTTGTAAACAAAGGAAGCAGCGGTGGGGCTCTTAAGCAATCTCCGGCAAAAATGGGGGAGGAGATCTCTCCTAATCCAGCTCTGATGAGCAAGATGTAGGGAGTTCAGAGTGCATATGAAGGGTGATGATGAGATGAGGGATCGATCGGTGTGAGTGAGGTGAGGGATGGCGCTCGATTAGCGATGGTAGGAGCCAAGGAATGAACGACAGAGGAAATGTTTTTCATCGGATGAAAAAATAATATGGAATGAAAAGAAGTTACCTGGGGGTTGCTACGATGATCAGTGATGAACGGTGTTGTTCTGGCCTCGAGTGAACTGTGGAAGGCGCAGGAGGCTACATGCAGCGGAGTTTTGGCCACGTTCTCAAGTTGCAGCCAAAGAGCCACCAAACTCCACTCTAAAGGGATCTCTGGCAAAATGTCCCTCTACGGGAGGTGTCTAGGGAAGAAGTAAGCGACGAGGCACAAGTTACTGAGCTCGGGAGGCGGAGGAGATGCTTTATAGGGGTCCCGAGGGTTCCAAAAAGATCAGAGAGGTGCTCGAAACCCCAGGGCGATCCGGTTGTGCCTATTGGTCTGCGAGGATCACATATCCTAGGAGAATAATCAGGTTCAAAAAGCGAGGTGATTATTGATCGTACCTGACCGCAAAATGTCAGGAAATCGAGTCCGGCGAAGGGAAAGTCGGGTCGGGCCCTAGAGAGGAAGGGTTGACTTAGGTTAACTATCTGATGTGGATGAATCAGAATGCCAAGATTTACATAATTAAATAAAAAATGGCAAATGGTTTCAAAATAAAAAATATTTTTAATTTTTCAAACTGTTTTTCTATGAATTTTAGTTATTTTTATAACATCATATATACATTATAGCAGTATAGTGTATTATGCACATGTATAATATACCTAAATATCATATACATGTATTTTTATTTATTATTTTTACAAAAATATGTTTTATTTTATATTTTATTATTTATAACATAATTTAAAGAGTCTAAAAGAATTTTTATTTGATTTTTACAGATTAAATAAAGGTGTTAAAATGAATAAGTATTATATACAATATTTACAAGTGTGGCTAATGTATAATAGAACTTTTGATTTTATTTTTATTTCTTTTATGTTTGATAATTTTTATTTTATTTTATTATTAAGGGTCTGCAAAAATGTTAAAAATATAATATGTATAAAGTATAAATATAATTGTTTATAGATATAGGTATCAAGTGGCTATACAAGTACCCTATCTCCCGCTACTTTCTTCCTTGTCGATCAGGTCACTTATTGACTTTCTCTCGAAGCTTGGGTCAGTATGTACTTATTTCATAGTTACATCCTACTTTCTTTTTATTTTCTCTTTATTCTTGTATTTTTGGAAAATATATGTTAGTTATGCAGTATTAACAAGGATGTGTACACTGGTAATTTATTGTATTTACACTTATTTATAGTTGTTTTTGCTAAAAGATACAGATAAAATAAAAGAATAAAAAATGACAATCATAGATTCATCATCCCCATATACTTTACTTTTCTATTCCCTTAGTAAACACTTATTTGAGAAAAGAAATGAAAACAAGAAGAAAAAAAAGAGCTAAAGTTGATTATTGAGCTTTTCATTAAATTGGAGTATGGAGCTTAGCCAGACCTTTGGGTTATTAATTTGGCGAAACTTTATTGGGAAATAGATTTAAGACTCAATAGGCTCCAAGTTCCACAGTTCTATGGTCTGGTCTCCTCAACAACCAGGTCAAAAGAAGTCTACATATGCAAACTCCGATGACTATGAATCTTTCATTATACTATATTAGTGATGTGTAGCTCTGATGAATCCATGATTCATCATCTCAATATCTTGATCTTAGCAAAATTTCAAAGCAAATTCTCAAATAAATGTATATAAAATCAATAAATTAACAAAATGACTCTTATAAATAAAACACATCAATTATTGTATATTAGATTGTACCAAATAAATTACCCATAAAAAGCCGCAAAAATAAAGGAGTTTTTTACATGTAAATAGCCCAAAACTTCATGTATTTTTAATAATTTTATTTCAACTCCTTTTTGGTTAATTCTTTCTCCAACTTGTTCATAACAATGTATATAAAAATATAAAAATATAAAAATACAAAACAAATTTTAACTCAAATAAATGTTCCAAGATCCCAAAGGGAAAAAGCCGTAAAGACCAACTTCCAAGCCAAATTCCCGCTCCGTATGAACTCCAAATTCACCAAACTCACTTTACTCAAGTTAGAAAATTATCTAACCAACAGAAGTGGTTTCATTAAAATCAGATCTCATTTGCAAAAGTTGGATTTTGGGACCTAGTTGTACATTGTATATTATGTATATATTCATTCTTTCTTCATTTTTTATTTTATCTTTCCTAATTACTAAAAATACAAAAAAATCATGGTTGTGTTGTATTTTGATTGTATTATTGTATTTTTCCATTGTAAATACCTCTTATTAAAAAGACAAAAAAATACATATTAGAAAAGCAAACAAAAAATGTACATGTTGTTTGTCTTCTTTTGTAAATTCTCCACTATTTATTTTCTTCTCTTTTATTTTATTGTATTTAAAGTATCCTACTTTATTATATTTTATTTATTTATTTATTTTACATTCTCTACAATAACCACCATTCAACTGCATTCTACCACCAACCTCCATTCAACCCCACCATTTTTTAAACCTCCCATTCAACTCCATTAATAATATAACCTCCCACCACTTTAATAACCTCTCATTTCATCCTCTTTATATACATTCCATCCTCCTCAATTTGCACTTGATCCATCTTTATGTGAGGAGATCCTAGTTTCTAGAGTTGAATCGGTGACAGCGACGCAACCGCGGTCGAGCGACGACAACCCTCTCTTCAGTGAGATCCGTTGGCTTTTCAGCCAACATCGCAGCCACATCCATACGTTGCTCGAGCTCATCGCTCGTCGGTGATTCGATCGAAGACCTTGTTCTTGTGAGCACATCATAGGCCACCGTCCCAATCATAGGTAATTTTATTTTCATCTTGTTGTCATTATTTTTATCTTTGCATTTTTTAGCACATCATATCACCATCCATCCTCCATTTCTTTAGTTCATATCAACTTCCTCCACCTTCATCACCACTTGATTATTTGCAACATTTGTTGCATTCTCTCTTTAAACAAAATAAAAAATATTAAAATCTAAAACAAAAAAAATAGAACAGCAAAAATAAAAAAACAAAAAAAGAGAAGGAAACAGGAGGAGGTCATCCCCCCCCCTTTTCCTCCTCCACGCCGGCGGCGGCCCTTGCCAGCCGCACATCGCTTGTCCCACCGCCGCACATAGTCCTCCGCCGCCCTGCCTTCAGCCACACGCCGCACCGCCAACGCGCGCCCCCCTCCAGCCCTCCACCTCCTGCCTTCACGCCACCCCCAACGCGAAAACCGCCCCAGCTCTGCGGCCCTCCAACGCTGCCGCGCGGCGCCGCTTGGTTTCCCGCCGACTCCGCCCACCTCTGCCATTCTAATAGATAAAGGAGAGAGCTTGGAGTGTTTTGTTGATGCAGCGGCGAAGCGTCTTCCTCAAGCGACGACCTCCTTCAAGCGAGATCCGCGGAGCTCCTCTACGCATCACGAGTTTCCCATCGAGCTCACTTAGCTTCTCTGATTTTTATTTCGCCAATCGGATCGAAGCGACGATAGGAGTCCAGCATAGCTGCTCCACAAATCCGGCGAACATGAGGTAAGTATTCCATCATATTTCTCTTATTATTTTATTATATCTAACATTTAAATTTCCTTGTTTTTTACATCACACTAATATATCATCATACCATCACCATCACCACCGTCTTCATCTTCTTCATCACTCCCCTCTACCATTTTTTCTCCCTTTTGTATATATTCATATTGTCCCTGTATATATTTGTTTGTATGTTTTGACTGTTCTCTGTATTTGCACATATAATCCTATATTTCTATATGCTAATTTGGACATATATTTTGCATCGTCTTATTCAACGAAAAATGTCATTGTGTTGAGCAACTAATTCTCTACCATGTGGATAATTATTTATATTTTTATGGTATTTGGATAATTAAATAAAATTTTTTAACTGAAATTCTGCATATTTTACCCATTTTGTGCTATTAAATTCATATCTGACACATAGTTGCTCTAAAAATTCCACAAAAATTTAAACTGATGCCTTGATATGTGATTGAGATATATCCGAATTTCATCCAAAGTGGAGTTGTCTTGTGTCTGAAATAAATTGTAGAGTGATTTGGATATTTGATTTTTAATTAAATGCACGTACATCATTTTTACGAAATTTCAACTCTCATGGATTTCATATAAAAATACCTTTTTGAGATAATTTGCTCTTTGGCTAATTTGATATTGTGGATTTATTGGGATTTAATTACTTACAGTCACTCTATTTTCACTAAAAATCCATAAAAATTCATATTTTATCCAAAAAATCCAAAAATATTACTGTAGTGTCCTTGCATCATGTTTTCATTCTATTAAAATTTTCATGATTTTTGCTTACTGTTTGTGTGAAAAATTGCGAAAAAACCCATAAAAAGTGTGCATTTTTAATTATTGCAGTTTAACCCTGAAAATTCCAAAAAAAATATATGTTGCATTCATCATTGAATTAAATTTACTGGAAAAATATAATTTTGCTAAATTGGACTAATTTCTCATTAAAATTAATTTGGTCAAGTTGTGTGGTTTCTTAGTAACTTAATTCATCCGCATATCACATTTCGCATTTCTTTTGCATAAAAATATTCGCACTGAAAATCTACATCTAAAGTTTTGAATTGAACCCGAAGTTGTTCCTTTGCCTCGCTGTGTTCAACCCCGGACTTGCCCGGGAATTAAGCCGAGACACTCTTCACGAAGATCTTCTCTCGGTTCTAACTGAATCGCTAAGTACACGTACTACAACGTGCTCAAATTAAAATACGTATTTAGTGACTCGTCAAGCTCCCCACCTCAAAAATGGCAAAGAAACAGCCTCCCTTAATGAGGTAACTCTAATCCCCTGGTCTAGCAACTCTTTCCTCGAGGAGCAGGGTATTCCCTTCTAAGTTCAAGAATAAATAGATCAAGAAGAGAGGGAAAGAAGAAAAGGGATTGTGACCAGTGTAGCCACGTATCCCTTGGAGCTTAACCAGTGTAGCTAAGTCTCCAGCTGCAAGCTTCCTTGAGATGAGACGGTGGAATACATAAGCTTTGCTTATTCACTATATACACTCCGACAGACATTTTATTATCAATCAGGCTTGTCCCCCTTTTGGAGTTTTTGCAACTTTACACACATTTTTTTGACATATATACGACATATCTTCAAGGTGCAGCAGATATATAAGGAGTTTTTCTTCTTGAGCCAGTAGATTATTCCTCTTTTGAAGCACTATTGCAACCCACAGCATCTTGTCATTAGACCTCAATGCTGCTAGACCAAGTTGAGGTGCACATCCCTCCCTAGAGGAGAATGGGAGGTTCCGGCTAGCTTAACTACCCATGTACGCTACTCCAAGCCAAAGGATTCTACCCCCATACCACCTCATCCGTGTTGAGCTACGTGTAAGGTGCTTGTCCAAGTCAAGCCATTGTCTCTGAGAGTCATGCATATGTTGTTAAGTGTTATACTTTGTCTTATCAAGACGACATGTGAACATAGCCAAGTGGACTTGAAGAATTAAGTCACTAAGCACCTAAAAATTCTTAACCCCAAATCAAATGAGGTTCCTCTGAAGTTAAGTGGATTAAGGTTTTGACCGAGATCCATTCTTCAATTTGATTCCTGACCATTTTAAATGTCAACCATGATTTTGAAGAACGTACTTGTAAGTAATTACAACACTCTTTTTGTAGGGGAAATTCTGAAAAAATGCACATTTTTATGATTTTTTTATCTTCAAATTTTTAAGTATTTTGAAGAATAAGGAAAGATTTTTACAAAGATATATACATTATTTACAAAAGGGTTTATATTACAGTTTTTTAGGTATAAAATGGATTTTATTTACATGGTACTATGGGGTAGATTATGGTTTTAATTGTACATATATACAATAAGCTACGTGACACAATAATTTGAAAAGGAATTTTCAAAAGGTTTTCCAACACTATTTACAAACTATTTTTGCAAACTTTTTATTTTCACATAATTTTAAAAAAATTTGTATCGTGTACCTAATTTTTATTCAGAATATAATTTTACAAATATTTTGAAAATAAAACATTTTTACAAACATTTTTTTACAAAATTTGTACAAAATAATTTTTGCAAAGATTTTTGAAATGATTTTAAAACATTTTTATTTTTGTTTTATAAATAATAGACACGTTATTAACACACATAGTACGAGTTATGGCTAAAGTATATATACAATATATACGATACCCCCTATACTTAGCTCGAACAATGTCCTCAGAGTGATCAGAGAGCGATGAAGGAAGACATAACTCGTGCTAAGTATGGAGAAAAGAATACTATACTACAACGATGAATGAAAGAATATAATGAAGAGAAATTGGTGATCCCTCTATACTTAGGATCAAGAAATCCTAAGTGTAGAATACTGTACAAAAGAGGGAAAATCGAGGAGTAGAATGTACCGACAATACTTCCCCTATACTTATGGTGAAATATCCCTGAGTATAGGCAACAAAAATAGAGGTAATAGAGAAATGGAAAATCACAAGTCTAATAATCCCTATACTTAAGGTCAAGTACATCCTAAGTATAGAAAAATCAAAAGATGGATCCGGGATATTAAGCCAAATGAATGAGTGATATAGATAATATGGATCTATACAGCTACGGAGAAGAAGTGAGAATCATGTATGATATATAGGTAATGTGCGTTAAAGATCACATCTCATACAAAATTAATAGGGGCAACATCGACGATCAATGAATCTCAACCTAGCATCAAATATCCATACTCTTTGGTTCATCTCAAACTTTTTATAGTTGATGTGAGAATCATGCCATTTCTTCACTCTATCCTTATATCGAAGGATACTTGAGAAGGTTGTGTCTCTCAATTCCTCCAAGGTTGTTGATTCTGCTCTCCTTTAGTCTCCTACACTCTTGGGATCCAATAATAACTCAGTAACTTCCAAAGGTGACTTGTGCTTGATCTCAACTAGTAAGTGGCATGGCTTGCCATAAATGAGTCTGAATGGAGATGTGCCCAAAGGGGTTTTGAAGGAAGTCTTATATGCCCACAAGATCTAGTCTAAAGCTGTGACCAATCCTTTCGGTCTGGGCAGACAACCTTCTGCAAAATAGTCTTAATCTCCTAATTTGAAACCTCAGCAAGACCATTAGTCTGTAGGTGATATGGTGGGGAAAGTTTATGGTCATTATTGAACTCATTCGCAAGGGCCCATACCTTGTCGTTGATAAAATGAGCCCCCCATCAGAAATTAAGGCTCTAGGTACCCCGACCGTGAAATGATATTTTTCCTCTTTTACAAACAAGTTTGCATCTGCAGCTCGGGAGGATGGCCTCAACTCAACGAGTAACATAATCTACAACAAGTAGAATAAACTCAAATACCTGACTCTTAGGGAATGGACCCCTGAAATCGATACCCCATTGATTATCTCGAAATCTGCCTCTTTAAGGATCGATAATTGTAGCATAAGAGGTGAAAAATGGTCGATCAAAAACCATAATCCTTGAATGTTGTGGAGTATTTTAACTTGGCAAGTTTACCAAGGTCGAACACATGGAATGGTGATTTTGAGTTGTGTGGCTTCAAATTAATTTAAATAATTAAATAATTGTTCGTTCAATTTCTCTGTCAAAAAATGAAGAGAAAATATGTTGATGCAATAAAATGATGACAATGCAAATTAGATGCAGTTCAACGAAAATAAACAGAGAGAATAATTCAACACAAGATCTAGGAGTTTATATGATTTTAATCCAAACAATACTGATTAATACCCTCAAATTGAAATCACATATCACATTGATTGAATTTCAAAGCAGATAAGAGTCTCTATGAATAATTCTACAATAATCCTTAATCAAAGAAGGTGATTTCCATATTTTTAAAATATCAAGAATTAAATTCATTTTTTCTCAAATCAATCCCCTGTAAGTTTTAATTCTGTAAGAAAAATCAACAATAGTCACAAGGAATTAATCAAGTTAGATTCCTCAACCGAATTCCTGCAAAAGATATCATTAATTTTATCCATGCACAAGATATGTCAAAGAGTGTCCTATATAAATCAAAATGCTTCTTGAATAATATTCATCAAGAAACAACATTAGATATGTACACAAAATATATGATATTAAAGAGTGTTCAACACGCTTCAAAACGACATAGTGTGCACTAGAATCAGAGTTCATATGAAAAAGATAAGATGAGATGAAATTACAGGGACTAAAATGTAATAAAAATAATTATTCCTCCTTCAAATGGGTCCCTCGTGGACTTATCTGTAGTTACTCAGACTCGAAGGGGCTTTCCTACAATTTTCCAAAGGCACCACGTGTGGGCACATGACCTGGGCTGGCGGGGTGTCTTTTGCAAATTCTGGGAATTGTAGTGACGTCCTCCCAATTTACCCCAGTGCACATGTGTTGCTTGTGTGCACTAGGTTCGGCGCGAACTGCAGGCTCGATGGAGGTTCGGCATGCCCGAGGCAGAGCCTCGAGTGCCAAGCCTATACGTGGTGACGATAGGGAGGTCTTGAAGACCGAGTCTTAGGCGTGGAGGGGTGGTTCGGTGGAGATGCATGGCGGTTAGTGGGTCGTTGGATCAAGGTTTGCCCTTTCTCCAACAGCGACTGGAGATTGATGGTGTGGGCGATGGCTTCGAGCTACGTGATGGAAAAAAGGTCATGTAGGAGGTCGCGACAGGCAGTCGCACAGGAGGCGGCGACAGGAGGGCGTGGGGAGCCTCTCCCTTCTGAGGAGCTGGGGAAGGGCGTGGCTAGAGGAAGTGATGACTGTGAGTTGTGCTCCTACAGAGGATTCGTGGAGGCAGGAGCGCATGGAAGGGCGTTAGTGGAGCTCCTCGGATGCAACAACTGCTGAGCGCGGTGAATGTCATCGCAGCTACCTGCGACGGTTGAATGTGGCGGCAGGTCATCGTAACGATGGTAGATGTGGCTATGCACCTGGGAAACATGGAACAGAAGGAAGGATGGAGAAAAATGTTAGTTCAAGAAATCTCCTAGGGAGGAGCTGCTTTGAATTAGCTCCAATTATCGCTCAAGCCATACGGCGGAGGTGGTGAGCTGAGCAACTTGATGGAGATATAGCAGAGCTCGAGCTCTGGATCATCCATGAGAAGGGTCACCAGGCCGTTGTCACCGGCTACGTAGGGGTATGGGCAGATGATCGTGATGAGGGAGGCATCAGCTAGATTTATAGGGAGGCATGAGTGGTCGTTATGCAAGAGGGGAGATGATGAACGACTGAGGAGGAGGTCAGGCATTACACAACGGAAGAGGCGCAACGGAAGGGGAGGAGAGTTACATGCATATGGTTGACGAAGGCGACGAGGGAGGAAGGAGGAGGAGGAGGATGGCACGTGTTTGCAGGTGACCTTGGAGGAGGATAGGTCACGTGCGGGGCACGTGAATAGGCTGGAGGGAGGAGAGAAGTGGGGTGTCACATGGCATGCCCAGGGGCTGCCACGTGTCTCCCCAAAAAAAATTCAAAATAAAAGAGGAAGAAAAATGAGAAATAGATAGAAAGAGACCTTGGATCTGAAAATTTCATTTACAAAAGTTATTTGTCTTGATGAGATCTACAACTTTCATGAAGATCCGGGAGCAAAAGAGGTCATCTTTACGAAGTGGTATTTTTGGTGGTCTCCAATTATATAGAAAATCGACTTTTTCCAGTTTTACAATTTTTTGGTGGTTTTAAAAGAGGATAAAGATTATAAAAAATACGATAAAATATAAGGAAATTAATTACACACTAATATAAATTTTTGGATTTTTAATAAATAAGAAAATAAGAAAATAAAATAGAAATATGAAATACGAGATTTTTGTACAGACCACAACGGACACCCGGACATAGTCAGTTTCTTTGATTTCAGTTTTGATTTAGATTTGGATTTTTGTGCAACCTAATAAAACTTTCATCAAATAATAAAAATGAAGAAAAATTAAAATTAAAAGGTTTAATTATGTATATAAAAACTTAGGTCAAAATAACAAAAAGTTAAAATGCGTAAAGAGGCCCAAAACCCAACTTTCACATATGAGCTCCGAATTTTATGAAATTGGTCTTGTTTTAAAGGTATTTGAAAATGCAGTACTTAAAAATGAGTAGACCAAAATCGGATGTTGTATGAAGGAGATATGTGCACTTTAGTCCGTCGAATGTGAAATTAGACTTTGGGATTATTTGACACTTATTTAAGTTGGTATTTTTGTATTTTTTTTTACTGTTTAGTAATATCTACACAATGGAGGTGGTTTGGGTTCAATTGGAATTAGGATGAATTAATTAAAAATATGGGATGTTAGCTACTTTTTGGGTCAATTTACACATGGATTTCTGGTGCAATTATGCATGATGAAATGCAAATATAATTTAGACATGTATGAATGTTAATGATGCTATTTTAATTATTAAATGCAAATGAATTATAGGGAACATGGCATAATTGACTAATTTTAACATGATGAATTACGAGATTCATGATACCCCTATACTTAAACCATGCTCGTCCCTGAGCATCAATGAATGAATACATCCTAGACTATGCATGTGAATTTTCACGGCTCAATTCATCGAAGACCCTTAATTTGAGTGATCCTAAAATTCTGGGATCAACCATGCTTTAATCAAAAGGAATCCAACTTCTATATTTATCAGACTCTCTGTTTGTACATATAATATAAGGATATGACTTTTAGTGTACTGCAATCATGAGAGTCGAGTCGAGACATCACCCAAAATTCCAATCCAGGAGACTCTCCTCTAGACCTAATCCTCAACAATAAAGAATAAGTCTATTCTTGCATTCAATCCATTGTCTCATTAGTTTGTCAGAATTGAAAGTGTAGATGGATGGCCAGATGATGGAGGGCATATATTTTTCTCTCCCTCACATTGGAAAAAGGGGCCTCACAAGTGCATTTTTACTCAACACATGTAGATTTTTAGCATGTTGATCAGTGTGTCCGTCAAAAGAGTTGGAGTCGTCTGCACTTGTTTTTTTAGGAGTACACCGGGTGTGTCTTTTTTAGTATCTAAGATACCTTCAACACCCAAACTTGTATCGCTTACGATGAAGAACTCTTTTTTGGTGTTAGCCCGACTCCTTGGTCCTAATTAGCGCTGGGTCCAAGTGGACACTTTGAAATGTTTGGGAGCGCTCGCCATTGGTGGAAGCTCATTTGTATTTGACTTTGTAATGATAGGGCTTTTCTTGATATTTTTACTTCTTTTCTTTTTTTGGTTAACTCCACTGCTTTTACCAAGAGTTGGCACGCACTGATCAACAATTATTTAGTTTCATCACACCCTGGCACATAGGTAAATATCAAAGAGATGGCATATGAACTTGTTCACATACTGGCTAAGGTTTTGCTGACACTCAGGATTCTTGAAGCCTTCATTAACTTTATCCCATCCTCTAATATCATTAGATCAGGTCCAGACTTAAATCTCTCGTCCTAGTTCCCCAAGTGATAACTCATCTCATCAATCATGCAGTTGTGAAAGTGATGGGTAGAACATATTCTTTAGAGGGTAGAGATGAAGAGTGCAATATAGCGCTCAAAATCTTTCAAACTAGGGAAATGTGGATTATTAAGTTCAAAACCCTAATGAATAAGGCAGACTAACTCGGACTCTCAAGATCTCAAAAATCCAGTGTCTTCAAATCCTCAAGCCTTGAGTGATAGTGAATATCTCAGGAATAATCCAACTAAGGAATGCATGAGATGCTTGATGAAATGCAAGATCATGAGCGATTTTTTCCTTCTCTTTTTTTTATTATGCAAAAAGTTTTTTTTCATTTTTTAAAAATGTGAATTATTTATCGAAAGATTTTAGTATACATAATATAAGCTACTTGTACCCAATCCTAATGTTAGATGAAAACAATTAAAGTACGAACTATGGATAAAATAGGTAGAATATATACAAACACCCCCACTATACTTAACGTGTGCTATGTCCTCATGGCACAAAGTGAAATGTAGAAATAGCTCATACTAAATATAGTTGAGTCAGGAAAAATAGAAGTCGACATGCCCCCCTATACTTAGACTTTTGAGGGACTAAGCATAGCAGAAAAGCATGAAATGAGGAGTCGAGGATGAGCAAAAAAGAATAGAAGTGTTGTATACGCAATGATACCGGCCCCCCTATACTTAGGCTCAGGTCAGCCTAAGTATGATCGGATAATTACAATTGAGGAACCGGATAGATTTACGCATGTACAAGGTCAAGGAGGTTTGCAGCAGACCTTCTTGCGAGAGTTTGGCAGAAGATAATAAGGAGATGTGGAGGGCGGTGCAGAGGGGGTGGGTGAAGAGTACCAGCCATCATCAAAGTCATCCTCAGGAGAATAGTAACCATACGTAGAGGATCTCCAACTATTGTCAATCATAAATAAGTTCCCTTGGATCAGAGCTATACTTGTTGCATTTCCTTGATGAACCACTTCAGGACTGAATGAGGACTCTTCAGAAATCACCTGGTGTCTAAGATCAAAGGTGACTTTCTTGGTTGGTTTGTTTCCTTGAGAAGCATTGGGAGCAGGATGGACAGAATTCTTCTCCCTTTCTTCAGTGTGGCATGTATGAATTCCTCATCAGGTGAATTCCCGTAAAAATCGACCAATTCTTGTAGGGTCATACGTTGCTTCGGGAGAGGGAGATTGTTCCTGGCGGTTTTGTGAGTGTTGGCTAGGGATGTTGATGGCACCTCATGATAATCGTGACTTTTGGTATCATCACAGGTTTTAAGAGTTGGTTCCTTGTATGGTTCAAGTATCTCATGAATTACTGTTGACTCAAAAATTAGATCACATAAATAATCGTGACATTCCTCAGAAATATGGGCCAACTCTACATAAGCTCCAAAATCTTGATTCATCAAAGGAGTTGTATTAAGGTGAGAATCGGAGGTTTGTCCAACATTCGGTTTCTCAAGTGACTCTTGTATTTGTGTTTCTTGGGGAGATGTATGATCATGTAGCGTGGTTGTCTCCTGACCACGACTTTTGATTTCAAGTCAGGTTTCCTCAGAACAGGTCGTATCACTGAGGGTCTGTTCATTGTAGTCCGAGTTCGGAAACTTGATTTCTTAAGTCTCACAATCCACAATTGCCTTAGCAAAGGCTAAGAACGGCTTTCCTAAAATGATAGGAGACTCAGACAATCCTCTGCGGTGCTCGATGTCAAAGATAATAAAGTCCACTTTGTGTTAGTCATTGATGAACGGGGTTTATCAGGGGTCTAAATATGCCTCACACAAGGCGGAGGCAAAGTCGTTGTGGCGACCCTCAATAAACCTCGTTCAGTCAACAATCAACCCACAACAAATCAATCATGCAAAGAAAATCAAAGTGTGAAGTTAAAATTTATTATAACTCTACAAAATGTGTATAGTGTGCAAGTGTGTAGAGTGTCGAACACAGGAAGCAAGCAGGATAGTTCGGGAATTCAATGCACAAAAATGAATGTGATATTTTGTTTATATTAATGCTATTTTTGTGGGTTTTTAATTTTATATTTTTATTTTTTATTTTATTTTTGAGTTTATACCTTTATATTTTGATTTTTAATTTTCTGATTTTGTATTTTCTTTTTATATTTTCTTTTAAATAATAAAGTAAGTACACAATATAAGAAAAGAGAGATACAATATATAGAGAAAATAGGTAAAAATAAGAAAAAATCAGGAAATAAGATTTTTTTTCGACTTTTTTTGGATATCTGGAGCATCTATCAATATATATAGATGTAGTAGGGGTGTGGCTATTTTCTCAACCCCCATTTCTTTCAGCGGAGGGCTTTCTTTGGCGGACCGGTGATGAATCCACGATTCATCATCTCAATATCTTGATCTTAGCAAAATCCCCGAGTAAAATCCCATAAAAATGTCCATAAAATCAATAAATTAACAAAATGACTCCTGTAAATAAAACACACTAATTAATGTATATTAGATTGTACAATAAAAAGCCGTAAAAATAAAGGAGTTTTTCACCTGTAAATAGTCCAAAACTTCATGTATTTTTAATAATTCCATTTCAACTCCTTTTTGGCTAATTCTTTCTCCAACATGTTCATATCAATGTATACAAAAATACAAAAATACAAAACAAATTTTACCTCAAATAAATGCTCCTAGATCCCAAAGGGGAGAAGCCATAAAGACCAACTTCCAAGCCAAATTCCCGCTCCGTATGAACTCCAAATTCACCAAACTCACTTTTAAAGTTCAAGTTAGAAAATTATCTATTCAACGGAAGTGGTTTCATTAAAATCGGAGCTCATTTGCAAAAGTTAGGTTTTGGGACCTATATGTATATTGTATATTATGTATATGTTCATTCTTTCTTCATTTTTTTATTTTTCCTTTCTTAATTATTAAAATACAAAAAAAATTATAATAGTGGTGTTGTATTTTGATTGTAGTATTTTATTGTATTTTCTTATTGTACATAGCTACTATTAAAAAGATAAAAAAATATAAAATAGAAAAGCAAACAAAAAAATTGTACATGTTGTATATCTTCTTTTGTAAATTCTCTACTATTTCTCTTCTCTTTTTATTTTTTATTGTATTTAAAATAACCTACTTTATTTATTTATTTATTATTTTCCCATTCTCTACAATAACTTCCATTCTACCACCAACCTCCATTCCACTCCATATTCTTCATCCAACCTCCCATTCAACTCCACCAATAATATAACCTCCCATTCAACTCCACCAATAATCTAACTTCTCATTCAACACCACCACCATTCTAACTTCCCTTTCTCTTCTCTTTATATTCATTTGTACATCCTCATTTTTTTCCGATCCACTATTCTTATAGAATAAGGAGAGAGCTTGGAATGTTTTGTTGGTGACAGCGGTGAAGCATCTTCCTCAAGCGACGACCTCCTTCAGGTGAGATCCGCAGAGCTCCACTTCGCGTCACGAGTTCCCCATCGAGCTCGCTTAGCTTCTCCGATTTTATTTCGCCAATCGGATCGAGGCAACGACAGGAGTTCAGCGTAGCTGCTCCGCCAATCCGGCGAAGATTCGGGTAAGTATCCTCATCATTCTCTTGTTATTTTATCTTATCTAATATTTTATTTCTTTGTTGTTTCATTCCACCATTTTTTTACCACTAACTCGTCCTCTTCCCCTTTTGTATATAACCACATTTATTTCCTGTTTAACAAAACAAAAAATATATAAAAATTAAAACAAAAAAAGAAGTTTTTTAATTATAGCAGCAAAAGAAAAAAAACAATCATGCAGCAGCGGTGGGAGCACCCACCGCCGCCGCCCCTCCTCCGTGCCCCGCACAGCTCGGCCGCCTCACCCCTCTGCCGTCCAAGCTTCCACCATCGTCCGCCTCTTCGTTGCCCTCCATCGCCACGCGTGTGGCGCCGCCGTCCACGCCACACAGCGGCTAGGTTGCCGCCTCGCCAAGACCGCCATCCTCGCGCGGCGCTGCCGCCCGGCTCCTCCCTCACCGCTGCCTCTTTGACGTGTTCCACCTGCGCGCGGCTCGCCGACCCCCCCCCCCTCCGCGTGCGGGCGCGGCGTCGCCGCCGTCAACCCCCACCTCTGCCGTTGGGTTCTACTTGGAGAAGAAGGTCATTCATTTTTTTTATTATTATTATTTGTACAAATTGCATATTATTCTCGTCGAGTATTTGTAAATACAAACAGGTCCTCATTCATGTTTTGTTATGTTCATGTTTAATTCGTCTTTGCACGGATAACCCTGTGATTGTGCATTAAATTGGACCTCTCTTTTGCGTTATTTTATTTAAAGAAAAATACCACGGTGTTGAGCAACTAATTGTCTACCATCTGACTATTTTCTTGTATTTTTATGACATTTGGGTAATTAATGAAAATTATGTAACTGAAATTCTTAATATTTTTCCCAATCTGGACTCTTAAATTCATATCTCACTCATAGTTGCTCTAAAAATTCCACAAAAATTTGACATGATGCCTTGAAATGTGATTAAGTTAGAGTCCAAATTTCACATCTATTGGAGTTGTCTTGTGCCTACAATAAATTGTTGAGTGATTTTAGTATTTTATTTTTAATTAAATCCACATACATCCTTTTCGCGAAATTTCAAGTCTAATGTATGCCCCATGAAAATATCTATTTGGAATAATTCGCAATCTGATTAATTTGATAACGTGGATTAATTAGAAATTATTTACTCACTGTCATTCTGTTTTCACTAAAAAAATCCATAAAACATTCATATATTGTCAAAAAATTCCAAAAATATTACTGTAGCTTCCTTGCATCATGTTTTAATTCCAATAAAATTTTCATGATTTTTGCTTACTGTTTGTGTGAGAAATTGCGAAAAAAACCCATAAAAATGTGCATTTTTTCCTTGTTGCATTTTAACCCCTAAAATTCCAAAAAAATATGTTTTGTGTTCATCTCTGGATTAGTATTCTAGGAAAAATATAATTTGGCTGAATTGAACTGATTTGGCATTAAACTTAATTTGGCTAAGTTGTATGCTTTCTTAGTATATTAGTTCACTTGCATTGTGCATTTTGGCATCCTACTTGCATAAAAAAATATATAAAAAACCGCATTGGAAATCTAAAACTTAATTTTCAAATTATCCTGAAGTTGTTCCTTTGCCTCCTTGAGTTTGACCCCGGACTAGCTCAGGATATAAATTAAGCCGAGACACTCTTCACGGAGATTTTCTCTCGGTTCTGACTAAATCGCTAAGTACACGTGCTACAACGTGACCAAATTAATCATCGTATTTAGCGACTCGTCAACCGGCTGCAGTGGCTTTCTTAGAAATTGGAACGAAAACTCGACGTGCTCCCTCTCCCGTCTGGTTCTCATTGCATTTCATTCCTCTCGTTCGGGGCTCTTTTATATTTTTCCAATGTTTTTGTGATTTTTCTAGATTTTCCTAATTTTTTTGTTATTTTTAAAGGCAAAAATACTGAAAATAGTGAATCAACTAAAAGGTTGAAACTAAAATGAGGATGAAAAATCTCAAACAGAGTCAAAATTTCATCAAATTAATTTTAAAATAGAGGTATTAAAAAAAGAAAATCTATAGACAAAAACTACATTTTTAGGGTTTTTATGAAATTTTTAAGATTTTTATGAAGTTTTTGAGACTTTTGCTATTTTTAAGAGATTTATTTTGAATTTTTTAGTATATTTGGATTGATGTTAAATCACACAGAAATAAACAAAATGTGATTTTTTTGGAATTTTTCAAGGAGTTTTGATAATTTTTAGGTATTTTCTAATGCAAATAGAGATGACGATGCACATTTTTTATTTTTAATAAATATGCAAATGCAAAAAAAATACAAACTAAAAATATGGTGTTAAACTATAATGTAACATGAACTTATGGCATTTTTTGGTAATTTTTCGAGTTCAAATGATGCATGAAACAGATGAAAACATACAAGCAAAAATCAATACTAGCAGGGGTATAAATGCAATATTCCAAACAACCAAGGGTTAACATGCAAATACACCAAAAATATTACACTTAATTAAAAAGTTCCAAGACTAATATGAAATAGAAATAAGTGCAGGGGTCCTGATGCAAAATGTCTGCCCTTCACGTGAACTGGTCACGTGAGGTGACGTGGACAAGGACCTAAATGCAAATACGTAAAGTCTAGGGGTCTGGATGCAAATATAACAAAAATATTTAAACTATGATAAAAGATTTCTGGACTAAAAATAAATACAGAAAAGGTCGGGGTTGGATATGCAAAATACCCACGGCTACTAAACTCGTGCGCGATCGGACGGCGAGAGGCCGTTCACTTATCCACGTGGTGCGCGCACAACACGCGATGAAGGTTCGGCGATGATCGGTTGAGATCAGATCTGGTGAGGAAATCAACGGTAGAAGCGGGCCAGGATCGGACGGCTGATGATCAGACTGGGCGGCTGCTCTGATCGGACGGTCGAAGCACCCGGAGGAGGAACAGCGAAGAACTTCACCGGGGTGAAGTTCCTCCAGCGAGATGGCGTGACTCCGATGGTCTGGGCCGCAACAAAAAGGTCAAGGAAGCTCCTGCGGTGATGCTTTAGCTGTTGGGACCCTCAAAGCACCGGAGAGGCTCTATAGTGTTGCCGCGAGGGCGACGGAGCTTGGTGCTCCAGGTACCTCTGGTGAAGTATGAATCCGGGTCCCCAAGCATTGTTATGCTCCCAGTACCTGCCAAAAATGGTGAGAGAGTCCAGAGCAAAATTCCTGGACCTGCGGTGGCGAAATGGGGGGGGCGAAGCGACGAGATGGGACGGTAGACCGGAGCGAACTCCGGCGAAGGGATGGTAATGGCGATTGGATGGATGGAACTTGGATCTGGCGGGTCTATTCTACTCCTACAACTATGGGGAACAAGAAAATGCAAAAGAAATGAAGAAAGAAGATACCCTCGAAGGAGACGATCACCTGAGGTGGGGGACCTCGACGTCGGAGTTGGCGGAGATGGTGGAGCCGCCTCGGCTCTTCCTCGACCCTCCTAAAGCCTGAAATCGGGAGCTATCACTTCCCTCTATCTTTGGAGCACGTTAGGTGGGGAGAAAGCGGCACGCAAGGGATTCAAAAATCGAATTGAAAATCGGGGGTGTTATTTGAATGGTTGACGAACGGCTGAGAAGAATGAGGCACATGGTGCGACTCAGCGATTCAACACCCAAGGAAAGCTAGGGGCGTGAATCACCGAAGTCCCAGGAGGAAAAGTCAAGAAGGGTCTTACGCGAAATGGTGCAAGGTAGAGCCTCAAAAAAATCGAGAAACCAGGTCAAAAACCACGCCTCACACGGGTACAGACCTCGGTCAGAGAGCTGACGGAGGTCAACCAGCGGAAGCTCCTGGTTGGTCCACATGGACCAACCAGGAAATTCCGTGGCAAAAATATTTAAAATTTCATTTTAAAATAGCAAATGATTTTATTATTTTTTGATTATAAAATAAAAAATGTTTCTTATTTTCTAAGGTATTTTAATATGATTTTTATTTTTTTCGAGGCATAAAAATACAAGTTACCTTTTATAGCTTATATACAGGTATTTTCATCTATATATTTTATTATTTTATTTTTAATTTGTATATTTAATTTTATGATTTTATTTAATATTTTATAAATTTATAAAATATTTTTTATAAACTTAAATATATTTTTAATTTTCTAATGTATTTTGTATACTTAATAAAATGGAAGTATTAATTATATAGGTACATGTACAGGTATTATACCTATGTCTTATATACAAGTATTTTATTTTTGTATTTTCTTTAGGTTTTTATTCATGTCTTAATGTATACATATATTATGAATAATATTTATAAAATTATAAAAATATAAAATTATAAAGATAATGAATAATCAAAAAATAAATATTTTAATATGTACAAGTATACAATAGGGGTCCAAAACTCAACTTTCAAACCGTAGCTCCGCAAAATACGAAACCACCTTTCTTAAATAGTTTATTAAAAATTATATACAATTAAAGTGTGATTTTGATGCGTTTCGAGTTTTTATTTGAGAGATACAGGTCTGGGAAGTTGGGATTCTGGAACTTTATTCAGATCATAACCTTTTATCTATACATTATTTTTTAGTGAAAAAAATTAGAAATTTTGGCCCTTATCTCCCCCTACTTTATTCCTTGTCGACCGAGTCATTAAGATGCCTCGGTCTCGGGGTTTCGGGTCATAAAATATTTGCAATATTTTATTCTTTTCTTTTCTTTATTCTATAATTCTGTCTTTAAAAACCGTATTTTATACACTATTTACACCCTGATGCATGAATGATAAAATGCCTAAATTAAGGTTATTTACACGCATTTACTAGGGTTTTTAAGGCCAAAATGATAGAATAAAGATGATGAAATGGAGATTCATCGGTCATCTCGAAAGTTTACGACGAGAAACAATCCCCTATGGTCTTTTGGTGGATTGATCGGGCAATTGAACAATCACCCTAGTCTTTTTGAGTTGTCCGAGTTTGAGTTTGTCAAAAATGGACTTGAGGAGGATGTTTAATGTAGAGTCGTCGTCTAACCGAACATGAGTGAATAAGGTATCCTCAATTTCACATGTGATCCGAGTCAACCGCTTGACTTTGTGGCTCTTGGTTTTTCGATTCATCACCAAAGAATCAGCCATAGATATGACATGATATTCAGTCCTAGATCGTTTCTTTCTCGTCTTTTTAGGATTAAGTCGACTCTTTACAGATTGCTTAAGATTGAGCACATATTCTATGGCCTTGATCAATGGAAACTCTAAGATCAAATTCTTATAAAATGCTTCCATTTCATAATTGTCCAATATTTTTGAATTTTCTATTTTTTTAATTTTTTGTTATTTCTTTGATATGGTCAGTAGGGGGGTCAGTGGTGGTGGTGGTGGTGACTTCAACTAAACAGGAGATGTTGGTGCCTTATATCATTTCTTTCCTCGAGGTCATCTCCATTTGAATAAACCTCGATACCAAGTTTAGCACATTCTATTTTTCTACTTCCAATGCTTTTTTGAATTCATTCCTCAATTCTTCCACTTTTCTTTTGATTTGAGAGTATGCATCCTCTAGTGATTGGTTGGGAAGATTACTAGTCTGGTTGGAATGATTTTGATGAGAGATTGAGGTTCCATACTCAGGATGCTAGACATAGGCTCGCATTTCTAAGTTGAGTATGTGTTTATTGCTAAGACAGTCTGAGCCTCAAAACCGAGTATCCACCAACAGTGGAAAGGTGGATTTAGATCCTGAATCCTATTCTTTGTGTATGAGAGCTCATTGAGTGCAGAGCAAGAGGGCCTATGAGATTCAATCCAGTTAGGGTGAATGTAAGGTGTAGACCTCTCTATTTGGTCATCAACAGGAAGTCTTCGGGTCAAATGTATAGATGTAATCTTGACCCATGCAGGTCGACCGATCATTCTCAGCAGTACTTTGCTTAATGTATATGTCATATTGGCTAATAAACTTTTGGGTAGATGGTGTGCTAGACTGGTAAGGGAGGGTATTGGGTGGGTAAGAATGTGTAGGAGGTAAGAAGTATGAAGAATTGGCGAAGTCGGGCGAGGTCGTGAAGTCGGTCCAAGTTTTCACTTCGGGATTCTTATTTGAGGTGGATCGAGAGTACATGCTAGAATGGAGTGAGAAGATGATAATCTAAACAGGGAGCGAAACAGACACAAGACAAAATAACAAATCAAACCAATTAATTCACCGACTCGACACTTGTGAAGGCACGTCATAGTTTGGTCGCTTATCTTTTCAATTTTAATTTAATGACAAAGCAATCTTGAAAATTAAAGCGGAGCTGTTAGGTACCAAAATATTTCACAAAGACTGTCCCGAGTTCATACAACTAGTTGTACCTACTTTCAGCCAGTATAGGTGTAAGTACAGACCGTTTAAACGGCTACCTGTGTTACTTGAGGACGGAGCCTTCTGCAGTGTCCTCTAAATCACCCACTAGCTAAGGGAAGTCGGACTGTAAAATGGCTACCCAAAACCCTCACTGAAAAGTACCTAATTATTTTAAAAACATTAGACTGAATGAAAATTTTCGATTTTTGGCTCTATCCTAAGTGTGTGTTCTATTCCTTGCAAACAATGAATGGGTTATTCTCCACCAAACACAAGGGTTACTTTTATGTCAATTACTTTCAGTCACCTTGATTAGCGGTCCCAATTTTAGATTAAGGTTATCACTGAAGTTTTATCTGAGCACAAAAATATACGCCTAACGAGCAGTCCCAATTCCTTTAATTCCTAAGTTGTAAAACTGACGAGGGAGAATCGAAAAAACCAATGCAAGCGAGCATCAATGATGCATGCTTAAGAAGAAGACTTACGGTGATTCCTCGCATTCTTCATGCAGGATGCAATACAATGAATTTAAATTACACTAAATGATATGCACAGATGAAATCGTGCTAAGCAGGTAGTTCTAAGCAGGAAAGAATTGATTTAAAAATTTGGCTAAGTTGAACGATCTACTAGTGCGTATAGTTAGTGAAGAAGTGTGGCCTAAGAAATACGAGCAACATCAATGATAAACAAGCAAGCATATATGTGCCTAATTCCTACACCAATCAAGTCGGGCCCCACCCACACAGAAGGGGTTGAAACAGACCCGACACACCACAAATAAGTTTAGTCCAGGTTATTACAAGAGTTCAAAGAGAGGGACCCTGTGAATGATGCAGAAAATAAAGCTAATCTAAGCTCTCTCTCACAAAATTAAAATACAATCTTCGTCCTTGCATGTCCTTGATTTCTATCCAAAACTTTGCCCCGAGTTATCTACAAAGAGAGAGGATGTGGTTAGTATCAGAAGTGAGAGAGAAATGCAAAATGAAATGTAGAAAAGGAAAAAATGACATAAAAAATTAGTTTCACAAATATTAATTACAAAAAATAATTTAAAATCCTAAAAATATGTTGTTCCCCGACAACGATGCCATTTGATGAGCTCGAAATCTTCCTCTTTAAGGATCGATAATTGTAGTATAGGAGGCAAAAAACGATCTATCAAAAACCACAATCTTTGAATGTTGTGGAGTATTTTAACTTGGCAAGTTTACCATGGTCGAACACAGGGACGGTGATTTTAAGTTGCATGGTTTCAAATTAATTTAAATAATTAAATAATTATTCGCTCAATTCCTGTCTCAAAAAATAAATAGAAAATATGTTGATGCAATGAAATGATGACAATGCAAATTAGATGCAATTTGATGAAAATAAATAGAGAGCATAATTCAACATAGGATATGTAATTTTATATGATTTTAATCCAAATAATAATGATTAATACTCTCAAAATAAAATCATAGATCAAATCGACTGAATTTCAGAACAGACAAAAGTCTCTATGAATAATTCTGCAATAATCCTTAATCAAAGAAGGTGATTTCCAAATTTTCAAAAATATCGAGAATTAAATTCATTTTTTATCAAATCAATCCACTACAAGTTTTAATTCTGTAATAAAAATCGACAATAATCACAAAAAAATAATCAAGTTAGATTCCTCAACCGAATTCCTGCAAAAGTTATCATTAATTTTCTCCATGCACAAGATATGTCAAAGAGTCTCCTATGTAAATCAAATGTTTCTTGAATAATAATCATTAATAAATAGCATCAGATCTGTCCACAAGATATATAAAGAGCGTTCAACAAGCTTCAAAACGAAATATTGTGTGCCAGAATCAGAGTTCAGATGAAAAAGATATGATGAAATGACAGTTGGAGATTGATGGCGTGGGTGGTGGCTTCGAGCTACATGATGGCAGAGCAGTTGCACAGGAGGCAACGACAGGCGGTGGCAGGGAGCCTTGCCCTTTTGATGAGCTGGGGAAGGGCATGGTCGGAGGAAGTGACAGTAGCGAGTTGTGCTCCTGCGGAGGAGCCATGTAAGCGGGAGCGCATGGAAGGGTGGCAGTGGAGCTCCTCGGGCGCAGCAGATGCTGTGAGAACGATGGATGTCGCCGCAGCTACCTGCGGTGGTTGAAGGTGATGGCAGGTCGTCGTGACGATGGTGGATGCGGCTATGCACCTGGGAAACGTGGAACAAAAGAAAGGATGGAGAAGAACGTTAGTGTAGGAAATCGCATGGGGAGGAGCTGCTTTGGAGTAGCTCCGATTATCTCTCAAGCCACGTGCTGGAGGTGGCGAGCTGAGCAATCGATGGAGATGCACTAGAGCTCGAGCTCCGGATCACGCTGCGGGAAGGGTCACCAGACCGCTGTCACCGGCCACACAGGGATATGGGTAGATGATCGAGACGAGGGAGGTGGTGGCGAGATTATAGGGAGGCACGAGTGGGTGTTATGCGAGAGGGGAGATGCAGAACGGTCGAGGAGGAGGTGAGGTGTTACACAGCCGAAGAGGCACAACAGAAGGGGAGGGGAGTTACATGAAGGTGGTTGATGAAGGCGTCGAGGGAGGAAGATGGAGGAGGATGGCACATGCCTGCACGTGACCTGGGGGGAGGAGAGGTCTTATGCTGGGCACGTGACCAGGCTGGAGGGAGGAGAGAAGTGGGGTGTCACGTGGCACGTCCAGGGGTTGTCGCGTGTCACCCCCAAAAAATTCAAAATAAAAGAGAAAGATAAATGATAAAAAGATACATCGGACCGAAAATTTTCCTTCACGAAAGTTGTTCGTCTCGACGAGATCTACAGCTTTCATGAAGGACCCGAGAGCAAAAAAGGCCATCTGTGTGAAATGGTATTTTTGGTGGTCTCCAATTGTATAGAAAACCGACTTTTTGGAGTTTTGCAATTTTTTGGTAGTTTTAAAATAGGATAGATTTTATATAAAAATAGATTAAATACAAAGAAATTAATTACACTCTAATCTATTTTTTGGATTTTTAATAAATAATAAAATAGGGAAATAAAATAGAAATACGAGATTTGTACAGACCATAACGGATGCCCGGACACATTCAGTTTCTTTGATTTCAGTTTTGATCTAGATTTGGATTTTTGTGTCACTTAATAAAACTTTCATCAAATAACACAAATGAAGAAAAATTAAAACTAAAAGGGTTAATTATGTATATAAAAACTCAGGCTAAAAATTACAAAAAGTTCAAATGCGCAAAAGAGACCCAAAACCCAACTTTCACATATGAGCTCTGAATTTTATGAAATTGGTCTTGTTTTGAAGATATTTGAAATAGAGTACTTTAAAAGTGAGTAAACCAAATCGGTGTTTTAGTCCATCAGATGTGAAATTAGACTTTGGGATTATTTGACACTTATTTAAGTTAGTAATTTTTTGTATTTTTATTTGGTTTTTGTCACTAATATCTACACAATGGAGTGGTTTGTGGTCGATTGGAGTTAGATGAATTAATTAAAAATATAGAATGTTAGTTTCTTTTTGGGTCAATTCACACAAATTTTTGGTGCAATTATGCATGATGAAATGCAAATATAATTTACACATGTATGAATGCAATATTAATTATTAAATGCAAAGGAATTCTCGGGAACAGAGCATAATTGACCAATTTTAGCATGATGAAAACGAGATTCATCATAATCGCATATCATCACCCATGCATCAAAAACCTCACAAAAGTGAATGCGCTACATCAGCATAATATCTCTCTGTCCACAAGTGTCCATCCTCTGACAGTCAGTACATCTCTTCACGAATTTGTCTGAATCCTTGAAGAGGGTAGTCCACCAAAGGCTGGATTGGAGAACTTTTTGTATTGTCCATCTCCCAGAGTGATGTCCCCCTACCTCAAGCCTGTGGCAATAGGTGAGGATGCTATGGCGCTCCTCTTGAGGAATACACTGACGCTAGACACTATATCCTCCTTCGTGGTAAAGGGTGGGATCCTCCCAATGGTATAACTTGGCCTTCATGAGGAAGGTCTCGAGTCGCTGCCTGGGACAACCTTGTGGAACTTTCTTGGCAACAAGATAGTTCACAATGTCAACGTACCATGGAAGTAAGATGATAGCAAGAATCGCCTCGTCCGGAAATGTCTCTGTAATAGGTGTGGTCTCATCGGAATCCTCAGGGTTCTCTAATCAGGAGAGATGATCCGCCACCACATTATTAATTCCAACTTTATCCTTAATGTCCAAATCGAACTCTTGGAGTAAAAGGATCCATCTGGTCAATCTGCCATTGACATCCGTCTTTGAAAAGAGGTATCGTACGGCATTGTGGTCTGTGTAAATAGTCGCTTTGGATCCCAAAATGTATGATCTGAACTTATCGAGAGCGAATACTACGGCTAGCATCTCCTTCACTATCACCGTATAATCTTGTTGAGCGGCATCTAAAGTCTGATTAATGTAGTGAAAGGCAAACGGCAAGTTATCCCTCCTCTATACAAACACTACCCCTACATCAAAATCAGAAGCGTCTGTCATGATCTCGAATGGGAGAGACCGATCGAGTGGCTAAAGGATAGGAGCTTGCACAACTAATCCCTTGAGAGTCTCAAATGTCGAAAGACACTTATCATCGACAAGGAACTCAATGTCTTTTGTCAACAGATCAGTAAGCAGTCGGGGAAGTTGGTTGAAGTCTTGTATGAACCATTGGTAGAAACCGACATGCCCTAGAAAAGACCGCAAATGTCGTAAATTAAATGGTGGATTGAGCTTCTTGGTTATATCCACATTGGTCAGATCAACCTCCATGCCCTTGTTGGAGATAATGTGACCAAGGTTTGTCCCTTGATTCATCATGAAATGAATCTTCTCCCAAGATAAAACAAGGTTGACATCGATACAGAGTTGAAGAACTCGATCTAGGCAAGCTAGACAAGCATCAAACCTGTCGGCGTAGACCAAAAAATCAACCATGAAGACCTCTAAACATTTTCCTACCATGTCTGAAAAGACGGAAAGCATGCACTTTGGAATGTAGTCGGGGTATTACATAAACCAATGGGCATCCATCTAAAAGCATATGTTGCAAATGGACAGGTGAACGTCGTTTTTTCCTGGTCTTCAGGCACTATGGCCACCTGATTGTACCATGAGTACCCAGCAAGAAAATAATAATGACTCTTCACAGCTAACATCTCAATAATTTGATCAATAAATGGTAGCATGAAATGATCCTTCTTGGTGGCTTGATTCAATCATTTTTAGTCCACACAGACCCTCCAAGAAGTGGGTACTCGAGTAACTATCTCCTCTCCAGAATCATTCACAACTACGGTGATACCCGTTTCTTGGGTACTATGTGTAAAGTACTAACTTGTTTGGAGTTGGAGATGGGGTAGATAAAATCAGCGCTCCACCACTTAGATATTTCCTTCATGACTACATATCGAAGATTTGGGTTCAACCTCCATTGGAACTCACGCGATGTCTTAGCGTCATCTTCGAGATATATGTGGTGAGAGCACAGGGCTGGACTTATCCCCTGGAGATCAGCGACACTCCATATGATTGTCTTGCAGTTTCTCTCAAGAACCTCCATCAAACGAGATTCTTGGTCTTCAGTTAAATCTGCTGAGATAATGATTAGGAACATTTTTGGCTCACCCACAAAGAATCTATACTTCATACTCTACAGCAAGATCTTTAATTCAGGATAAGTGGGAGCTAGCAGATCTGGCCTTTGAAAAGTCTGCGTGAAAGTTACCAATTCTGCATGGGAGAACTCTCGCTACATTTATAAATCTGACGAAGACGGCTCTGCTGGGGAGTCTATCAACTATACTGGCTCGACCTCCGTCCTATCTATGGTCTCTGTGGTCATCAGACTCGGTAAATAATCATCAAAGTCCTGCCAATCAAAATCGATGTCTGAGCTCAAGGGATTTGAATCTAAATCACAAGAAATATACTATGCTTCATTACCTAAATCGCAATTGTTAGCCTATAAAGTGTCATGTGCCATGAGTGTGCTCTCTGAACTCTCATCAGTTATCATATGTGGCTCTGCAGTCTTTGAAGGTGTGACAAGAGCTCGTGAAATCGGATCTGTCCATACAGCTCCATCATCTATAATCACAAAATCACACTCCTTGTGGACATCTAGCTCTGAATCTATCATATGCTCGGAGCAAGCCGTCTTTAAATCTGGTTCCTCAATCGTCTCTATTTGTATGCTCTTCACCCTCGATGTGAAAGTATACCTTCCCACTCTCATGATCGGACACTGCCTTGGCTGTGGCCAAGAACGGTCGTCCTAAAATGATGGAGGTATCGGTCACAGATTCAGGTATCTTCATGTCCAACACAACGAAGTCCACAGGGAATTTCAGGCTCTGAATTGTGACGACAACGTCATTTAATAACACCTTCAGCTTCTTAACTGATCGATCTGTAAACTGAAGGACAGTCCTTCTCTGTTTAAGAGGGCCAAACTCGAAGCAGTCAAGTAAGTAAGGTAGGAGGAGAATAAATGAGGAAGGCGTCTAGAGTCCAATCAAACTATTGCTCATGAATATGGCATCTGGCATAAGGAGCTACTGCATCGGGTCTCTTAGCTGGCAACCAGTTCTGGATGGCGCAGCAGGTGGAACGAGTGAGCACATAGATTTTTGCATTATGATTCCTCTTCTTCCTACGCATGGTGGTCTTCTCTCTGAGGTTTTTCTGAAGAGTCAGTTGGATCTGAAATCAATTTTATCATATGCTCGTTGAACTCTAACTTTTATCTTTTCTTGGGAATTTCTGCTTTAGGGCACTTCCTTAAGCGGAGTGCTTGAGGAAAGGGTATAGAGGGACCATATTCAGGAAGCTGAGGGTCAAGAGTAGGTTCTCGAGCATTCATAAGACTAGAATCCATGCATAAATCATCAAGCACCACAGATGGACTCACAGGAAATACAAAAACCTTTCCTTTATTCTTTTTTTATTTTTGATGTTTTTTTATTTTTTGTTTTTTTCAAACATATCCTCATGTACAGAAGAATTCCACACAACAGAAGGATTCTTGGTGGCACCAATACCACCAGCAACATCTGAACTTGTAGTATCAGCACTGCACTCTAGCCTATCAACTCGAATATAGGTGACTTTAGTACCACTGTGTGCAACTGGAATTTCGACGGCCTCGGCACTGTCGTAGGGATCAACATCCTTGGTGGCTTCAGCACCATCATCATCAACATCATGGTGAGCAGTATCAGCACTGCTCTTGACTTCATCTGGCACCCTAGTATCTCTGATGGTCTATCGCCTAAACGAGTCATCTTTGGCTGGCTTCCTACCACTCTTAAGTGTTATAAAATATGCATCAAATAAAGAATACGTGTAATCTAGAATATCACTAGGATAGGTGGTCTCTGTAGACTGTACTTGCTCAGACTTTTGCTTCGGATTGTTCGGGTTAGGTTCAATCTGAGCGGGTATGGCAACCTTGGCCTTGATTATTTCTCCCATCTCCTACCAGAACACGTCCATCTCTCACCAGAAGGTTGCTTGTTGATCGGAAGGCATACAAGCGAGATCATTAAGGGTTGTATTCTCATACCAGTGCGGATGAGAAATGGACGGGTTTCCTCGCTGGAAATGAGGCTGAGTTTGTTGTTGATATGAGTGAGGGGAAGGCTAGGAGTATTGTTGATGAGCATGTTGTTGCTGCCTCCACTGTTGGGCATGATACCGGGGTCGAGGATTGTGCTACTGCTGTTGTTGGGCACCCTGCCATGCCTGTGCCGGAGGCTGCTACTGAGATGAAGCAACTCTAGTAGACCATCGGAAGCTTGGGTGGTCTCGACGGATCCTGAGATGTTGTTGGTACTGGGAGTACCAAATCTCATTGACTTCCATCAATGTCTCCTTCTGATCATGGGCTAGCAGGTGAAGGGACGCTAAGGGTTGATCCGAATGATACACTACCAACTGAGTGTTTGAGGAAGGCGGTGGTAGCAATTGGTAATGCGGGAATGGTTGAATTGGTTCTTCTTGAATGTGGTGAACCTTGCAATATGAGGCGGAAGGCTGAGATGAACGACTCCCTGGACCAACTCATGACCTAGAACAGGACAGAGAAGTTATCTGTGCCTCTTGGAAACACATGATTAAGTCTTCAGGTCACTCAATGATTTGTCCAGCTCATCAATCTTATTGAGCTTGTCCAGGCCCTGGAACGCCTTCTTCTCAATAATCTCAATTCAGTCCAACTTCTGGCTTATAATACCCATGTCGGAAGCTAAAGATTCTGCAAGTATTATTGTTGCATAAGAGGAAGAAGGATTGGCCTCAATATGTGTGATCCTCTAGTATGAAGTCGCTTGCAGAAGAGGCTTCCCTTGAGAGTAAACATGGGACTAGGACATCACTGTATAGTTTCGGTCATCTCCTCATAGATGGCCCAGACCTGGTATTCGTCTTTAGCGAAGTAGGAACCTCCACACAAGGCATTCACTAGCCCATGGAGCTTAGTTGTGAGCCCACAAAAAAACTCTAAACGAGGTTGGGCTTGCTGATCTCCTGGTGGGGACACATGTCGATGAGCACCCTAAAGCGATACCAAGCTTCATGAAATTGTTCATTAGGGATCATGGTGAAATTGCTAATCATGGCTCTAGTTGCATTGGTCCAGTCGAGTGAATAGTTCTTATTCAAGCACTTGATCCGGAGCTGCTCCCAAGTGGTGATAACCATACCAAGTGTTTCAGCCAGTAAGCTGCTCTGTCAACCAAAGAGAATGGAAAAGCTATCAGCTTGATTGTATCCTCATCCACTAGTCTATCGTGGACGGTGCTGCAAATCTTCTTGAACTCCTGCAGGTGGAGATGGGGCTCTTCGATGGCTAGCCCATGCAATTTGGGCAGTAACTGAATGGTCTGGGGACGGAGGTCAAAATCGCCCAAGATAGCGGGCAAATGGATCCATCGGTTTGTGATGGTTACACCAGGGTTATGCAATTGCTTCATAGTAAGGGCTGGTATGGCTAGGTTCTGTGGCTCATCCTAGCGTCTGTCTCCGCCCTCATCCTTTGGTATTTATCCATCGGCATCCTGTCTGTTTGGCTATTCATGTCCATCGTATTGTATGAGTTCCCTCCTCACTTCTGCCATAAATGCTCCATGGTCTCATATCTATCGTTGCATGGTCTCCAACAAAGCTAGCAATATGTTGTTGATGGCTTCATGATATAATACGAACGAGGATGCCTGTGGCTAATCATCGGTTCTTCCTTCAATACTGGCCATCTCACTGGTCTCTGCAAAGGCAAAGGACCCTAGCTCAGGTGTTGTCAAATGAATGTATAGTTGTATTGGCATGTCTGGTTGTACCTTAGGAACAAAAGAAGGGTGGTCGAGGGGGAATAGGGTGGAGGTCAATTTGGGTTCAGAGAGTGGGTATGAGCTCTCTGAAGCCACCTTATATGAATGGGCAGGAGTGCAGGAAAGCAGTGCTACCGGAGGCAGCCTAAGAGACCTTCTGCTTGTCATCGTGATGTGTGGATTTATGAATATTAGATCTGGGATGAAAGTAGGATGAGAAAACATTCCCCTAATTCACCTACTCAACACAATATGATGACCATGAAGGTTCGGTCATTTATCTTGTCAAATTTTTATTAGGTGATAGTCCAATCTCATAGAGCGGGTTAGCAAACAATTGGGAGCTTAATTCTCTCTGGAGACTAGCTTGAGTTCTTACAACTAGTTGCGCCTATTTCCATCCAGTATGGGTGTAAGTACGGACTATTTCTGGCTATCCGATTTTACTTGAGGATGGAGCCTTACACAAGGTCCTCTAAACAACCCACTCTATTAAGGTAGTTCAGATTATTTACGGGCTACCCAAAAATCCTCACTCGAGAATAGCTAGTCATTTTTAGAACCAGTAGTCTGAAGAAAGTTCAGGCGTGGCTCTATCCTAGTGTGTGGGTCGCTTAACTCTCAGCAGAAAAATCAAAGGGGGGGTACACTCCCCAAAACAAGACTTTTTTAGTGAAGTTTTAGTTTTAGGTCAAGTGTGCTTTAGCAGTCCCATATTTTATTTAGTTATCTCTTTTTAGGTATTTTTCTAAATAAGGTAAACGTCTAACGAATTTTCCAATTTCCTTTTTATTTAAGTCCAATAAAATTGGGGGAGGAAAGCAAAAAAGCCGATGTGTGATTAAACACAATTATAAATGCAGAGTAAGAAATGAGTACCTTGCTCTAGCACTCTACAAGTAGGGTAATACGCACATAAATTTAAAGACTGAATTAAAACTAATCTATATGATACACGAGGAAATCATCCCTAGATTATAGCTTCTATTACGGGAAAATTGATGCTAATTAACCAGAAAAGAAACCTGATTCCGATCATGGAAGTCGCTCGGTGCCTGCCACAACGGGTCCTGCTAGCATTGTATGTGACTTCTCACCGTGCATGGTTTCTAATCCAATTAATTTCACTTTTTATTTGACTAAGTCCAAAACGTGATCTTATAGGAACATATATTCTATTAGTGTGTTTGGACCTTAGTTCGACCGAGCTCAACCAGAATAAAACCTAAGTCTAGAGGGTAAAACCTCAAGAATAAAATGAAAATTAAAAAGCGAAAAAACGTGAAAAACTCGATGAGATCCCCCGAATGCATAGGCACACAGTGAAACAGACCCCAATCAGGTTCAAGTCCAAGAATGTCCAAATGTCAAAGTTATTATAAGAATATTTGTAAATAATAAAACCAATCTAAATTCTATCCAGTATAATTGCTCCTCCTTCACCTCTGCTCCTCCCCAGGTGCGGATCCCTTCGAGTAGACCGAATTGTCCTCCAAGCAGTTCCACGCACGAAAAGTAAAACAGAACATTGGTCAAAATCGATTATAAAAGAGAGAAGCAACAACAGACAAAAATAAATGAAGTCTAATTACTTAGCAGTGCTCCCCGGCAACAGCGTCATTCTGATGAAGCGATTTGCCACCGATTAAGGTAGATTAATTGAGGTATTGTCATTTTCCAAACCCAACCAAATCAATCAACGAGAAAATAAACCACTAATGAATCAAACAGTCGAATGTGAGCGGTTTGCTACTTTTATTGATCTGGTACAACGACCAGGGTCAAACATGAGGAGCAAAATTAAACACTAAGCAGCAAGATTTCAGAGATAAAGGATTTTTATTGTTTTTAGTGGTTTTTAATTTTTCATATTTTTAATTTTCCAATATAGGCAATCAAGTAAGGACACACACATAAACACTCTTTTTGTATTTTTCAAAGGAGTCAAAAATGCTTAGAAAACTAGAATAAAAATATTTTTGGAATTTATATGTTTTAGAGTGCTTTTGGTAATTTTATATATTTTCAGATGTGTTTGTAATTTTCTAAAAATCAAATAATGATAAAATAAACAACAATGAACAACCATGAGTAATTTGCAAATTAAAAATAGATAAAGTGTCCAAAACTCGTGAAAGTGATTTTAATGATAAATATAAAGAAATATCTACAAACAGAGGTAAGAATCATAATTTTTGGATTTTTTCTATGATTTTATATAATTTTTATTATTTTTTGAGTGTTATGCATTTTTTTAGTTTTTATGAAATATTTTTGAGAAGAAATGATATTGGACCTTAAGGATAATAAAAGAAACTACTCTAATTTTTTGAATTTTTGGATATATTTTCGATTTTTCATGATTTTTTCTAGTGCAAACATGACATTTTTAGGCGTTTTTGAATTTTTAATAAGTGAAAATGTAAAGAATTAATTAGCAAAATTAACACAAATAAAGCATGCATATAGGAGTCACATATGATTTTTGGATATTTTTTGGAGTTAATTAGATATTTACTACACTAAATAAAAGACATAATTAAAAATAGTTTGTAGGGACCTTTCTATAATTACTTTAAGTTTTTGGGCCTCTAGAATAACACGAGCAGAAATTACAAGGGACGCCTACGCAACTTGTCCAGAAAAGGCATGCTAGCACATGAAACAATACGCATAGTGGTATATATGCAAATATTAAAACTATCAATTCATTCCATAACAAATGCAAAGTTCATGAGATAATATGCAAAAACACCAAACATCGTATGCGGGCGCATCAATTGGACTAAAATGCAAATACTAAAACTACAAGGGTCTGATTGTAAAAAGTTTTTAAATATTTATTATAATTAATAGACTAAATAGAAATACGAAAAAGGTGAGGGCATGAGTGAAATATACCATCCATGGGGGGCACGTGGCATGTGCTCACAATTGTCCTAGTGTACGGTCCCGATAACCATGGGCGGACTGATCTGACAGTCTGGAAAGGTTACGCGAACATACGGATCAGATATGCAAAAGATCTGATCTAATGTTGCAAAAAGGGGTGTGTACGAGCGGCTCAAATCAAAACTAGACGAGAGTAGCTCATCCAACGACGTTGGAGGGTGCTGGAAGAACTGGCGACGGGTGAGCTTTGATCGAGAGGTTTGGTCGATCTATGGTGCTGATCAGCTCGCAATGAAGTCCGGTACCTTTGTAAGATCTCTCCGTGTCAAATAGGTGGCTCCGATGAGCGTGGGGACGGTCGGATTGATGTAATGATGCTAAGTGATTTGGGGTGCTCTATTACCTCTAATGGAGCTTTGTTTGGGCCTATCACGCGCACATATATCTACAAAGACAATCTCGGCTCGAAGGAGTATCCTTGACTGTGGTTATTAGCAGTTGTAAACAAAGGAAGTGGCGGTGGGGCGCTCAAGCGATCTCCGATGGAAATGGGGGAGGAGATCTCTCCTGATCCTTATCCGATGAGCAGGATGCAAGGGGTTCAGAGTGCGTACGATGGGTGACGATGAGATGAGGTACTGATCGGTGTGAGTGAGGTAAGGGATGGCGCTTTGGTGGTGATGGCCAGAGCCAAGGAATGAACGGCTAAGCAAATGTGCTTAAGCTGGCGAAACAATGAAATGGGATGAAAAGAAGTTACCTGGGGGATGCTACAATGATCAGTGATGAATGGTAGAGTGGACGGTGGGTTTCTAGCCTCGACTGGGCTACGGAAGGCGCAGGAGGCTACACGCAGCGGAGCTGCGGCCACATTCTTGAGTTGCGGCTAAAGAGCCCCCAAACTTCGCTCCGAAGCGGTCTCCGATAGTCTGTCACTCTATGGGAGGTATCTAGGGAGGAAGAAAGTGACAAGGCACGGGCTACTGAGCTCGGGATGCAGAGGAGATGCTTTATAAGGGTGCCTAGGGTTCTAAAAAGTTCGGAGAGGTACTCGAAACCCTAGGGTGTTCTGGTTGCGCCTAGGGGTCCGTGAGGATCACAAATCCTAGGAGAAAATTCGAGTGCAAAAAGCGAGGCGATTGGTGATCGGACCCAACTGCAAAAATGAAAATAAATTAGGTCTAGCAAAGGGGAAGTCGGGTCGAGTCCTGAGAGGAAGGGTTGACTTAGGTCAACAATCTGATGTGGACGAATCAGGATGCCAAGTTTTACATAATTAAATCTTTTCTCTTTTTATTTTTGGAAAATTTGTGTTAATTATACAGTATTGACAAGGATGTGTACAATGGTAATATATTGTATTTACACTTATTTTTGGGCTCTTTTTCTAAAAGATAAAGCTAAAATAAAAGAATAAAGAATGAGAATCGTAGAGTCATCAACCATTGATGCCATTTATGTGCTCATTTGTATCCCATTCAAATGTTAATTAATCATCATGAAACATATTCACATGATTAACTTCCAAAGGAAATACTACTCTATTTATAATAGAGTATTTTAATTTTAATTGAATTCCAATTGATGTAATCATATTAAACTAATGATCTAATTAATATCCAACAAGCATTCTTTATTGTTACTTGAAATATGATATTATCACAAATACATATCATTCAAATTTTAATAATTAGAAAAATACCGTATGATCATTTCAAGCATTATCATTTCCTTACCCGTTGTCATGGCCAGTATGCACATGATGTTGGGATAGACAGCTCACGAAACAACCTGTTACCCCAATGATCCCTAACTAGACACCATATCCGCTTCATGTCAAGATAATGTGATTTGATCATATTGTCTTTGAGATGATAATCAGTCTTTCAATCGAAATTACACCATATAATATTTATCAAAACATATTTGGTTAACATTATAAGGAGATTTACTAAACAAATTCCCAATCCTATTCAAGCAACTATGTTTGTTGAAATTGATGTAACCAATTGTGATCAAGATCAACTATCTTATCATTTTTGGTTAAGGTAATGTCAATCAAGAAAATAATAACCATAATTAAATATTTCATAAATATTCATCAATAATTATTTCTAGAAATTAACCATTGATTTCCACTAATTTAATTGAATGACAATCATAAGGTCCAAGATCAAGAAATTTCTAGTAGTGACCCATACTTACCATTAGTATAACCTGATCAAATAAAATCCAAATCATGCAAATTAAGTTTCTTTGATTTCTAATTTGATTTATAATAGAACACAAGTATTGTTCGTGTATTTCTAAGTGAATTAAAATCCATAATTATCTCCTTAATTATGTCAAGATTCGTCATCCCCGAAACAGTGGATACATGTTCACTAAAAAATCATAACTTGAGCACACGGATTCCAATCACGCAAAATCAAGTCCATGGTTTCTTTATTTAATGTGAAACATAATGCAAGTGATTATTTTGAGTTTAAGCACATCAAAACATAATGAAAAAATCATACAAAACAAGATTGTAGGAAATGCGATGAAAAACCACAAAATGAATTTATGTCATTGTCGTCTTAGGTTTATGGATCATTCCGAAACCTCCAACCTAGCCCTGATACCACTTGAAGGATATGGAAAAAATCCTTAAGCGCATCATGGAAGCGTGGAGATTGCATCATATGTGATCGGGAGCAATTAGTCGCACTAGTTGCTCGGGGAAGTGGAATTTTAAAAAATTTAAACCGATGAAACCACATGATCCAAGAACACTTCTCGGACAGTTTCATCTAAATCACAAATAGGCATTAAGGTTACCTCTTGAAGCATGGTTGCGATTGAGTCTTTAAAGGAAGAGACCTCAAGTCTCAAGTCCAATCCGATGGAGGAGATGCTTGCGAGCGTGTTGATGAAACATGTGCTCCTCGCAATCCATTTTGATGATCCAAGCTGTGAATCTTCTAGTCTCGTTCATGAGATCTGACATCTTATTTATGAGAGAGGCACATCGAAGGAGACGGGGATCCATGAGCAGTCGATCGGGCACCATAATGGTGATGCGATGGATACAAGGATCTTTAGGCAACAAGTGGACATGCACATTGTTGAGATAGAGAGAGGATGGCCATGAGAAATTAGAGAGAGAGAGAGAGAGAGAGATTTGTTGTGTTTCCACAATGAAATATTGTATAAAAAGGTTAGGTCTACCTTTCTATTTATACTATTTTGGATGTTCATGGATCACAATCCATGTGCTCACAAATTCAATGGTTGAGATTAATTTGTGCTTTCAATCAATGACCATGATCTTGTTGTATTTTAATTATCAACAACAAATTTGTTGGCTTTTAATTAAATTTAAATATTAAAATAAATCAATATGTTTCAATTTAAATCCCACAATCAAGGATGGAATTAATTGGAATGAGTGGAACCCCATTCCATATATGGGGTGGACGACCACCAAGTTGAGAGAGCTCAACTTGGTCATCCAGCCATGTATGGCAAGGAGGTTTCATCATTCCAATTTTGTTGAGATATTTTTCTCCAACAATAATTGTTAGCCATGTCAGCCCGAGGCGAACCATTCTTACAATAAATGTTATTGTAATATATATATATATATATATGTTTTATCAATAAAAGGTATTGATTGTTTTACTCCCTTTCTGAAATTAAATGAATGAATGCACTATAAGGTCCCTCTGTACAATTAGGGTTATGTATCATGGTCGTCTTGATGATCATATAGCTGTTGATTCATTAATTGAATCATAGAGGATGGTGTTTGGATGAATATCTAAAGAGTTAGATAGAAGACTCATCAAGCACCGTCAAATGATTATTAAGAGATGATCTCCAGCCTGAGTAGGAGATGGCAATCCTTTCTCATAAAGGTCGATATCTGACTGACCTCTTGATGCAGGTCCTCTGCATGGGAATAGTGGTTCGGAGGTGTCTGATTAGTTAGGTCAAAGGTTGAGTTAACGAGATCGAGATAACCTAAGTCCTATGTTGAATCTTTCACATTATAGGCACACATCCTCTGACCAGAGACAGATGTGTTACTATATGTCTGAGTGTGTACATTTGGCAGACCAATAGGTTGATGACCTAACCAAGGTCTATACACCGGCGAGCTGGTGTACATGTAAGGGCATATGAGTAATATGATCTCTCAAAGGGATCATACAAGTTCACTTGTGAACCGGAAGACATGATCTCACTCACGAGGTATTGGGACCGATCAAATTCCATGCATGGTCGTCGTGCTTTGAAAGCATGACAAGAATTTGAAGGTATGATATATGCTTTGGGAAAGCATATGATCGATACTGATTCCCAATGAATAAGATTGAGAAACTTTATGATCAAACCCTGAAGATGACACTGTAAAATTGATCTATATCTTCAGGTTGATCATCGGTCTTCCAGTATGCAGGATGTACAAGTATTGGGAATACCTGAGGGTGATGTGATCATAAACGATTGTAAAACCATGACGCTTCCATTCTGAGGGAGTGATGAAATAGGTTTGGATTTTAGTGGCTCCTCTTAGTAGAGAAGTAATATGATCTTGGTCCAAGCAATGGACATTGATATGAATGAGATTCAGATGCAATGAGAAGATTAGATATGTGGTCTTGATGTAATCAAGCATCTATGAGAGGTCCATGAGATCTGGATTTGAGATGAGATCTCAACATCCAAGTCACTATACGTGGAACAATACAATCGCCATGTCCTTATCTCCAAGTATCTGCGAAGAAAGCATACTATTCTTGAAAGAGTTCAAGAATAATTCCTTTGATGAATTGTGTATCCAAGCAACAAGATGTTGATAATTAAATGAGATTTAATTATCAAGAATAATATGAATAATATTCATATTATGAGAATGATTATCCAAGATAATTAAATGAGATTTAATTATCAAAGAAATGCATATTGTGGATAGTATTATCCATAATATAAGTGTATATTATAAATATGATTTATAATATATTAGAGAGAGAGAACCTTTGTAAATAGCATTTATTAATTGATTGTTAATGTGAATTTGATTCACATTAATCAATTAATTGGAAATGTAATTTACATTTTTGTTTGGGTTGTGAATATGATTCACAATTTTTCAATGGCATGATTGAAATATTCACTAATTAATTTGGAATTAAATTAGTGAATATATTTGCAATAAATGTTGTTACAAATAAGAGATAATGGGATAATATAGAAAAGGAGGATAAAATCCACCAATAAAAGAGGTGGCGTCACCCATGAATTGGTCATGGGTGACGTCCCCCCTCCCTTTTTAGGAGAGGATTATTATCCTTTTTATTATCATCTTGTGATAATTAATTTTATTGAATTAAATTATGTTGATGATAATGTAATATATATTTAATTTAAGATAAATTAATAAGTTGTTGTTTTGAACAACAATGATCATGGCCATTGATTAAAAACACATATCAATCTAACCATTGATTTTGTGTATCCCATGGATTGAGATCCATGGACTCCCAAACTAATATATAAGAAGATAAACCCTAGCCCTTTGAGGATACACGTCTACTCTCTCTCTCTCTCTCTACTCTCATTCTCACGCCATCTCTCTCTCTCTAAGGGTGGTCGTCCACCTTGAGACCTTGAGAGAACTGCAAACGTAGTTACGTCGTCGTGCTATCACCTCGATTACTCGTGGATCTCTGTCTTTCCTTTGGAGCTTCTTGCACTAGAAGTAGACGTCGGATTTCGTTGGACTAAATTAGGAGATTCAAAGCTTGGGTCTTCATCGTGGATTGAGGGAAGCACGCGTCTCATCATCGCGCCCACAAGTGCCATCTTCGTGGATCGAACTTGAGTCAGGAGGATCTCTTACTTTAGAGATCAAGTGATCGCAACCACGCTTCAAAAGGTATTTCTAATACTTTATGGTTAGATGAAACGATACAAGAAATGTTCTTGGGATCATGTGGTTTCATCATATGATTTAAAAATTTTAAATTCCGCGGCACCTAGCGACTAGTGCGACTAGTCGCCCCGATCGCATAAGATGCGATCATCACGCTTCCGTGATGTGCTTGAGGATTCCTCATATCCTTCAATAATTCCACATATGCAATAACTTTTATTACATAATTATTCACCAAAATAACTCCAAATTATTTTGTGACAATTTCAATCATGCCATTGAAAGAATATGAATCACATTCACATCAACTATTAATTCATAAACACAAATAACAATTGTCTCCACTATATCATATTATAAATCACATTTATAATATCCATGAATAATTGCTATAAATATTATTCACATCCTTGATAATTAAATCACATTTCTCAGATGTCCATTCTCATGAGAGGCCATATAATATGAATCACATTCACATTATTTATAATAATTAAATCACATTTATTTATCCATTTTTCTCAGTGCTCTGATACATTATCAACAATGGAATTATTATTGAACTCCTTCAAGAATAATATGTTTTTTTTCCGCGGATACTTGAAGATAAGCGCATGGCGATTGTATGTTCTATTTATAGTGACTTGGATATTGAGATCACATCTCAAATATAGATCTTAGAGACCTCCTAAAGTGGTTTGATTAAATCAAGGTCGCAGATCTAATCTTCTCTGAATCACATTCAGATCACTGTCCAACACTTGGACCAAGATTAGATCATTTCTCTATTGAGAGAAGTCGCTAAAATCCAGACCTGTTTAATCACTCCCTCGGAGCAGAATTGCCATGATTATACAATCGTTTATGATCGCATCACCCTCAAGTATTTCTAATACATGTACATCATGCATAATAGAACACCTAGAATATACATGAAGTTTTAGATCTCTTTTAGACTGTCTCCCTTAGGGTTTTATCATTAAATTTCTCATTGATCATTGGGAGACAGTATCAATCATATACTTTTCAAAAGCATATATCATACTCATGTATCGGTCATATGATTTCCAAAAGCATATATCAAACCCATAAATTCAGTCAAGCTTCCAAAGCGAGATGACTGTGCACAAAATTTGATCGTTCCCAATATCTCATGTGTGAGCTCATATCTTCTAATTCAGTAAATGAACATGTATGATCCCTTTGAGAGATTGTATCTCCCATACCAGTGCATCGGTGTATAGATCTTGATTAGATCATCAACCTATCGGTCTACCAAATGTACATACTCATACATGTAGCAATACTTATGTCTCTAGTCAAAGGAAGCATGCTATAATTGTATGATCATCAAGATGGTCATGGTACATAACCCTAATTGTACTAAGGGGCCTATTATGCAAATTTGTTATTCTTTATTTTCGATTAGGGAACGAGAAACTATTTTGAGTATTCAACTTGACTGTTACAGGAAGTAAATTCCTCCTTTTTATTTTTTTGAAAATAAAATCACGTATATTCATCTATATATCCCTCCTATATGTCATTCGAATTTCGTCAGAAACAAAGACTCCTATGCCCTCCATCCAGAATAGGAAATTTTAACAGTCTCATATTTGTTGTAATCGACCTGTTCTGGATGGAGGGCATATGAGTCTCTATTTTTTACGAAATTCAAATAACATATAGGAGCGATATATAAATGAATATACATGTTTTATTTTCAAAAAAAGAAAAAAAAAGAAATTTGTTCCGTCTAACAGCCAAGTTGGTTGTTACTCAAAACAACCTCTCTTTCCTCTCTCTCTCTCTCTATATATATATATATAGAGAGAGAGAGAGAGAGATTAATGGGGTTGCCCCGCGCTATTTTCGGTGCTTTTTTATTTTTTTGAAAAATATCACCATGTATATCACCCCTATATCCCTCCTATATGTCATTTGAATTTCGTCAAAAACAAAAACTCCTACGACCTCCATCCAGACAGTCCATCTAGATGGAGGCCATAGGAGCTCTGTTTCTGACGAAATTTGAATGGCATGTAGGAGGGATATAGGGATGAATATACATGGTGATATTTTTCAAAAAAAAATAAAAAAAAGTGCTGAAAATGGCGTGAGGTAGCCATGTTGGCTGCCCCAAGGGGGGCAGTCCCATTAATCTCATGTGTGTGTGAGGATGGGAAGCTTGCACCAAGGTGCATGTAATTTTACATGCACTAGGGCTTATATCTTCCACATTTTTCTACTTTTTTTGGAGAATATCACCATGTATATTCATCTATATGTCCCTCTAATATGCCATTCAAATTTCGTCAGAAACAGAGACTCATATGCCCTCCATCTAGAACAGATCGATTACAGCAATTCTAATACCGTAAAACTTTCCTGTTCTAGATTGAGGTCATTGATGAACCGCAAATTCAGCCCTTTAAGGGTGCAGAATTAGCACTTAAGATCGTCGCAGTCGGGCTAGATTCGGTCCATCAAAAACCATCTAAGTTGGATATGTATATGAAATCAGATGGTTGTGTTTTTATTTTACTTGGTAAGTAACCAAGGTCGAACTCATGGACATGCACCTCTCTCGTGATTATTCAGACTTTTATTCATTAATTTAAGTGTTGAGTTAGAGAACCATAGGCCAAACAATGCACGAAGACAAGTTAATGCATTAAACAAATACAAAACATGCATTTTTTATTCATTTTTGATTCATGCAATAAGATGCGATGAAATGCAATGAAAATATGTCGTAGATCAGAAATGCTTGAGCCATTTAAAATAGAAGTCAAATCAGGGTCAAATAATAAAGCACTCTTTATTCATGTAAAAATTAGACACGAGAATCATTGAAATCAAGGCACTTAGACAATAAAATGATACATTAAATTTCATAGTGTTAAATCTGAAAGAAAAGCATGCCATAAGGAAGACAATTAAAAGGGCTTCGAAGCGCCACTGAAATCGACTCAATCAGAGCTAGGATGCTCAAGATATACACGAATGAAGTCAGGGACATAAATGCAAGAAAACATAAAAGATAACTAGCAAACAGGTCCCTAGGAGGGACTAAAATGCAAATACAAGAAAGTTCGGGACCTTCCCTGTAAATAACCCACACGCACAGGGGTATTTTTGCAATTATGAAAACCCGTGAGGGTATAAATACAAAATACCTATCTGCAATTTGAAGAAGTTGTGAGGGCGCCGATGCAAAAAAGCCCAACCCTCACGTGCGTGAGGCACGTGAGTCCATGCTCGGATGGGGGCGAGGTTCTGCGCAGGTTCGGATGGCCGTAGCAGGTGGCTCGGGCCACGGGGCGGCTCGAGGATGCCTTGGTCGAGGCTCAGTCCCACCTAGCCTCCGCGCTCCGGGGAAGCATCGTGGCTACTCCTAGGCCGTTAGATCTCCGCCGAGGGGCGAGATCCAACGGCATATGCACCTCCTTCTTCTTCGAAGGTAGGCGGTGTGATTGGAGCTCCGGCGTGAGGCCTGGAGCTCCGGCGTGAGGCCTGGAGCTCCTCCGCGCCTCTCTGTGCTCGGTGAAGGTCGGGGAAGGACGTTGGAGGCCTGGCGATGAAGATCCAAGCTCGGAAAAGATGCGGGAGTGCCTGGATTTCGATGTCGACGCGTGCTCGCCGGAGGTGGAGCTCTAGAACTTGACTCCGCCCGAGGTCCGGCCAATGGGTTTTTAGACCTGCAAAAGGGGTTAGATGATAGTCGAGGCGTGCGTGCGAGCTGAGGTGAACGGAGAGCTGAAGGGCGAAGAAGCAGAGCCCTTAGTGGGTCCTCCTCCGCCAGAAGGCGGAGGAGGAGGCTTGGGATGATGAAGGTTCTAACGGAGGACGAAGGTGAACGGAGGGGCTGGCGAAGGTGACTGATGATGGGAGGAGCTCGTGGGGGGTTCAATGGAGCATGGGGTTGCGTGTAGGAACCTGGATAATTACATGAAAAATCAAGAAAAATACATAGGTGGTCGGAGAAGCTTACCTGAAGAATCATGGTGGCCAGAGGCCTGGGCTGAGCATCGTGTAGATGTCCGGGGTCGTCGCACGTGTTGGTCGGCCGGGCCAGCGAGCTCGGGAGCGGAGCCACCGCGATGCAGCTGATCAACTGCGGGTCTCACCGGGGGTGTTGGGGTCGTCGTCGCTCGATCCTGACTCCTCCCCCTGTCAGAGGGAGGAGGAGGAGAGCCAGGCCCTTCCCCTCGTGAAGGTGGACCCCGGTGACTGGGGTGGAGGAGGTGTATTTGAAGGGTGCTCGACGGCAGTTTCGGAGGTGGTGGGCAGTTTGTAGAGGAGATATGGAGCGAGCGGAGTGGGATTGTGAGGGTCGTTATGGCTCGCGAGGGTCATGGATGATGGGGGAAGGACGTGGGCTACTAAGATCGTGGCGAGGATGGTTGGATACGCGGGGAAAAGAGGAAGGGTGAAGGTGGTTTTGCGAAATGGAGAACGTGGGAGAGAGGGCTTGCGGGAGGTTGACGAAGGTGCCCGGCCGTTGGATCTTGAGATCCAACGGCCAAAAGAAGAGTGCTAACGGGCAGCTTGGATGAAGTCTGGGGCGACGCGATCGAAGGACGATTGGGTACGCCACGTGTCGTGCTGTGGACGCAGCGTTAGCGGGCAGTCCAGATTGTATCTGGAGAATGATCGGAGGGTCGAGGATGGTCGCGGGTTTGGATGGTGAAGATTTCAGCTCCAGAAGATGATCTGACGGTGGAGGATATGACACGTGGCGCAAGGATGAGTGGGCGCTAGAGGATGGCAGAGATGAGGTTAGGAGCTTGATCGGACGGTGAATATCAAAGCGGCAATGGACGGTGGTGATCAAGGCTTCCAGACCTTCATCCAACAGCAGCTGGCACGGGCGGCGTGGCGCGAGGAGAAGCGGCCACGTGGCTCAACCAGAATGCGCCACGTGGCCCAATCAGGTTACTCAGAGAAAGATGGTGAGATATGAAGGAACAAATGGTCGAATTTGAGAAAACTCAAAACGTGAGAGTTGTAGATCTCGATGAGATCTACAAGTTTCATGTTGACCAAAAATGGAGATAAGGTCATTTAAAGACATGAAATTTTTTTGAGGGTATTTTTAAGGCTAAAAACACCACGATTTTTAGTTTTGACATTTTTTTGTGATTTTTATTTTATTCAAGACTCTGATAATTATAATACTTTATCTGATTTTTATTGACACATATTTAAGCAAGGGGATTAAAAAATGCAAACTAAGAGGATGAAATCGAGTTTCATCAGTCATAGGAGTCTCTGTTTCTGACGAAATTCAAATGGCATATTGGAGGGATATATAGATGAATATACATGGTGATATTTTCCAAAAAAAGGTAAAAAATGTGGAAAAAATAAGCTCCGGTGCATGTAAAATTACATGCACCTTGGTGCAAGCTCCCCATCCTCTCTCTCTCTCTCTCTCTCTCTCTCTCTCTCTCTCTCTCTATATATATATATATATATATAGGGAAAAGGGAGTATGCACCCAGGTGCATGTAATTTTACATGCATCGAGATTTATATCTTCCACGTTTTTTTATTTTTTTGAAAAATATCATCATGTATATTCATCCCTATATCCCTCCTATATGACATTCCAATTTTATCAGAAACAGAGACTCATATACCCTCCATCTAGAACAGGTAATTTTAACGGTCTTATAATTGTTGTAATTGACCTGTTCTAGATGGAGGGCATAGGAGTCTCTATTTATGACGAAATATGAATAGCATAATGGAGAGATATATAGATGAATATACATGGTGATATTTCCAAAAAAAGTAGAAAAACGTGGAAGATATAGGCCCCGGTGCATGTAAAATTACATGCACCTGGGTGCATGCTCCCCAACCCCATATATACATATATATATATATATATATATATATATATATATATATATATATACATATATATACATATATATATACATATATATATACACATACATACATACATACATACATACATACATATATATATACATATATATATACACATACATACATACATACATACATACATGCATACATATACATATACATATACATATACATATATATGAGCTCAATGGGCATGCCCCTTGGGGGGAGCTAACTTGGCTCCCCCCATGCAGTTTCACCCATTTTTTATTTTTTTTGAAAATGTATTCCGTGAATATTCATCACGATATCCCTATATTATGTTATTCAAATTTCGTGCGAAATAGAGATTCCTACGGCCTCCATCCAAACATTCATTTTTTAACGGTAACAGAATTGATAAAAACGACCCTTATGGATGAAGGTCGTAGGAGCCTCTGTTTCGCACGAAATTTGAATGACAATATAGGGATATATTGATGAAAATCACCGAAGATATTGAAAAAATAAAAAAATGGGCGAAATAACGTGGGGGAGCCAAGTTAGCTACCCCCAAGGGGCAGACCTCAATATACGTGCAAATGGAATGAATTTGGATGCAAAATAGAACACACTTAAATCTATCTATTATGAATATTGGAGAATGTTTAGAGTAGTAATCGATTTAATATCAATTTAAGATCACGCCTGGTAAATGATGAAGCCACATTTCATCATCTTTATTCTATCATTTTGGCATCAAAAACCCTAGCAAATGCGTGTAAAAACCCTTAATTAGAGCATCTTAGCATTCATGCATGTACATGTAAATAGTGTATAAAATGTCGTTTTTAAAGCCAAAATTATAGAATAAAGAAAAGAAAAGAAACAGAATAAAATATGTTGGAAATGCGAGCCCACGGCGAGCCATTATGCAATAAATGTTATTGCAATTCACTCCTTAATCTGAAATGAAGAATACATAATAGGTCCCTTAGTACAATTAGGGTTATGTACCATGGCCATCTTGATGATCATACAGATGTTGATTCAACTATTGAATCATAGAGGCTGGTGCTTGAATGAATATCTAAAGAGTTAGATTGAGGACTCATCAAGCACCGTCAGATGATTGTTAAGAGATGATCTCCAGCCTGAGTAGGAGATGGCAATCCTTATCTCTAAAGGCTGATATCTGACCGACCTCTTGATGCAGGTCCTCTGCATAGGAATAGAGATTCGGAAGTGTCAGATTAGTTAGGTCAAAGAGTTGACTTAACGAGATCGAGATAACCAAAGTCCTATATCGTATGCTGTCAGGATATAGGCACGCATCCTCTGACCGGAGACAGATGTGTTACTATGTGTCTAAGTATGTACATTTGGCAGACCAATAGGTTGATGACCTAATCAAGGTCTATACACCGGCGCGCTGGTGTGCATATAAGGGCATATGAGTAATACGATCTCTCAAAGGGATCATACAGGTTCAGTTACTGAACCGGAAGACATGAGCTCACTCATGAGATATTGGGAAGAATCAAATTCCGTGCGCACGGTCGTCTCGCTTTGAAAGCTTGACTGAATTTGTAGGTTTGATATATACTTTTGGAAAGTATATGATCAAGACCTAGGTATGATATATGCTTTTGGAAAGTATATGATCAATACCGACTCCCAATGATCGAATGAGAAACTTACTGATAAAACCATGAAGTAGACAGTATAAAGTTGATCGAATACTTCGGGTTTAGTCTGAGTCTTCCAGTATGCAGGATGTACAGGTATTGGGAATACCTGAGGGTGATGTGATCATAAACGATTGTATAACCATGACGCTTCCATTCCTAGGGAGTGATGAAACGGGTCTGGATTTTAGTGACTCCTCTCAGTAGAGAAGTGATCTGATCTTGGTCCAAGTATTGGACATTGATCTGAATGTGATTCAGATACAATGAGAAGATTAGATTTACGGTCTTGATTTAATCAAGCATCTATGGGAGGCCCGCGATCTGGATTTGAGATACGATCTCAATATCCATGTCACTATACGTGGAACAATACAATCGCCCTGTCCTTATCTCCAAGTATCTGCGGAGAAAGCGCATTATCCTTGAAGGAGTTCATGGATAACTCTATTGTTGATATATGTATTCGAGCATTGAGAAAATGGATAATTAAATGTGATTTAATTATCATTAGTAATATGAATTTGATTCATATTATAAAGAGAGTTATCTTAGATAATTAAATGAGATTTAATTATCAAAGATGTAAATAATGTGAATGTGATTCATATTATTTGGACACAAGAGAATAGAGATCCAAGATGATTAAATATGATTTAATTATCATGGATATGAATAATGTGGATAACAATATCCATATTAGTCATATATATTATAAATGTGATTTATAATATATAAGAGAGAGCTATTTGTAATTTACATTTGTTAATTAAATGTTAATGTGAATTGGATTCACATTGGACATCAAATTGAAAATGTAATTTACATTTTGTTTTGGGTTGTGAATGTGATTCACAATTTTTTCAATGGCATGATTGCAATGTTCACAAAATAAATTGGATTTATTTTTTGTGAAATAATTTGCAACAAAAGTTGTTGCAAATAATGGAGATTACATAAAAGGTGAAATAGCCACCTTCCTAATGGAGGAGGGTGGACGGCCACCACTCCCATTAGGAAAGGGAGGCCGTCCCCCCTCTCCACATGGAAGGAGGCTTTCTCTCCTTTCATTATCTCCATGTATTGATGATTTAATTTTGTAATTAAATTGTGTTGATTTATCAACATATATTTAATTTAAATTAAATTAATTATTGTTGTGTTTTTAGCAACAAATCATGACCATTGAAAGAAACACAAATTGATGTGGACCATTGGATTTGTGTTGACACATGGATTGAGATCCATGGATCCCAAAACCCTATAAAAGGAGAGGCACCCTATTGCTCTTCTTGACATATAAGTTGAGGCAACAAAATCTCTCTCTCTCTCTCTCTCATTCTCCCTACACGTCCTCTCTCCATCTCTCTCATTTGGCCGTCCACCATGGATGCCCTAGAGAGGTTCTCCATCGCCGCGGCATCGTCGTTATGCTGCCCGATGGTTTGCTCGTGGATCTCCGTCTCCTTCGGTGCGCCCCGCTCATGAAGAAGACATCGGATCTCGTGTGTCGAGATCAGGAGATCCGCCGCTTGGATCATCAACATGGATTGCGAGAAGCACGCGGTTCATCCCCGCGCTCGCAAGCGTCTCCTCCGACGGATCGGACTTGAGACAGGAGGTCACTTCGTTTAGAGACTTGATCGCAACCACGCTTCAAGAGGTAAACCTAATACTTGGTTGTGGTTTAGACGAAACGATCCGAGAAGTGTTCTTGGATCATGTGGTTTCGTCACATGAAAATTTTTTAATTTCCGCTGCATAGAACAACTAGTGCGACTAGTCGTTCTTTGTCGTATTCGATACGACGATCACGCTTCCGTGATGCGCTTGAGGATCTAACCATATCCTTCAAGTGGTATCAGAGCCTTAGGTCGGTGTTTTGGATACGATCCATAAACCGAGGACGACTTGGGTTCATTAGGGTATGTGAAAGTTTTCTTGCATTTCATTTTCGCATCTCTGTTTTGATATTATTTTCGGCACTGTTTAAATTGTTTAAACACGAAAATAATATTTGGATTTTATTCCCCATTAAATAAGGAAACCGTAGGATCTGAGTTTGTGTGATTTCGATTCCGTTTGCTCTAGATATGCTCATTTTAGTGAACATGTATCCACTGTTTCGGGGATTGCGGATCATGACGTAATTAAGATGTTAATTGCGGATTTGAAACGCCTTGAAATGCGTGCAAATCACTTGGGTTCTGTTGTAAATCAAGTTAGCAAACTTTAGAAATTTACTTTGCTTAATTTGGATTTAAATTGATTGAGATATGGTATTTTTAGTAAATGAGGGTCACTGCTGAAAATACTTTCCTAATCAAGAACCTAGTGATTGTCATTTAATTAATTCGTGAAATTAAATTGTTTAATTTCCTGGAATAATTATGCATAAATATTTATGAAATATTTAATGATAATTATGTCCTTAAATGACTTTGCCCTAACCAACAAATGATTAGATGTGATCTAGATTAAGATTGGTTACATGATCTACATGATCAACATTCCAACAAACATGTTGCTTGAATAGGACTTGGGATTTGTTTAGCAAATCTCATTATAATGTTAATCAAAATGTTTTGATTATTACTATATGGTACAATTTCGGTTGAAGAACCGATGATCATCTCAAATACAAATTAATCAATTTGGCATTATCCTTTCCCGAGGCGGATATGGTGCCTAGTCGGAGAGCATTGGGGTTGCGGGTTGCAACGTATGTGGTCCGTCCCACTCTCGTCGGTACTGGCCATGACAGCGGGTAGGGCCGGGATAATGTCCGAGGGATTAAGATGTATTTTTCTAATTATTAAAATTCGAAATAATACGTATTTGAGATAATACCATTATTCAAGTAACTGTTAAAATGTTTGTTGGATATTAATTGGATCATTAATTTAATATGATTAGATTAATTGGAATCCAATTAAGATTGAAATACTCTAATATTATTAGAGTTAATAATTCCCTTGGAATAATTAATTATGTGAATGTGATTCACGATAATTAATTAAAATTTGAATATGAGGTGGAGGATCACATAAGTGACATCCATGGTCTCCCGTCAAGGCGAAGGGTTTCGTCGCCAGGGATTGTATGTGGGAGACGCCTGTCCGAAGTGACAGCTCCTGTATGCAAGCGCATCTGGATCGGACTCTTTGCTTCTCGAAAGAGTAAGGCCGTATACGTAGTGACCCCAATATCGGATCCTCATATTATTGGGGCGATATTGGATTGCGTATAGCGAGTACTATTCCTGTTGACGGTTGGTTCAATTAACGACGGGTCAACATCGCCTTAGGGGTGGTGGGCTCGGGTGTTAAAGACCGAATTGGGAGATGCAAGTTGGACTTGCAAAGCGGAATGTGTTCCCGCTTCTTTTTATCCGAGTTGCAGATTCTCATATTATTGGGATGTAACAAAGATAAGGAAGGAGATCCCAGATCTTGTTGAGATATAATGGTAAGTATATCTCTTACATTGAAAGTGATTAAGGGAATGAACTTTCAGTGTTGACAAGACAAGACAACTTTGATATAAAAAAAATCCTAAATCAAAGTAAAATATATATATTTATATATTTATGCAAATTTCTTATTTCAGATAATCCTTCATTAAAACCCACTCAATGATATACTCAATAATAACCAGTGAAATATCTTGGATTGGACTCATGATCCAGATATTGTACTTGCAGTTGGACACATAATGTATGTGGTTGCAATGAGCAAGTTTCCTCATAATAATGAGGAATGACAATTAAATAGATAATAAGACTACAACCCTAGGGTTTGTATGTCTCTATAGTCTTGATCTCTCATCGGATGTACTTTGGAAGTGACATGTCGATGATGATCGTAATTGTCAAATAATCCTTATAAAATTAATGAAGATATTCTGGCATACATATGTGCTCTTAACATTTAACATGAATGAGATGGTTCACTGCATCATGCAGAATGGTGGCTCTATAAGAGATGATGTATTCAAATTGTTTGAGTACCTACCTGAACCTATGTTTTAAGAATTTAGATGGATGTAGATGATGAGTGTCATCATTCTACTATCTATACTCTGGTCATTCATGAAGCTTCATAATATTCATATTGTATGAATTTAATGAAGCATGTATAAATGTTGAAATGCTCTTACATAAGAGATCCTTAGTCTTAAGCAATGGTTGCTTATAGATAAAGGGAGCGCAGTGGAAGCATGGGTTGGACCCGAGTAAGAAGTATGGTCAAAGAGTTGACTATACATCTATGACTTCCATATGTCATCCGAAGAGTTGGATGAATGCCAATACGGCAATAAGTTGATGTGTTGATAGTATGACTATCAAGTCTATCTAGAATCCTTAGAGAAGGACTCAGATGGAGCATCAGATTAATCTACATAAATCATTGATAAGATAAAGTCAAATAATTGTATCTCAATCTTCTGATGACATTTGCAATAGGTTGCATATGTTTTAGAAGACTGGAAAATTTGATCTTAAAGGTTTATAGTTATCCACATGAATATTGATGCAATTGTTGCAACAATCTCTGTTGGATTGATAGACTTGTTAATTTCAGTGGGAGAGTCCTTAGTCTTAGAGAATGTCTCTATGACCTAGATATAAGAATACACTCATTGTTTATTTCTAAATGTTGGAAATAAACATGAATTCTGAGGTAGAACTATCATAACTAGTTATGATGGAGATATTTCAGATAGTAATCTAAAATCTAGTGGACTCCACTAAATTAGAAAATTGATGAATGGCTCATTAACATTTCTAAATGCTGAAATTAAAACTTAAGATCAATATGAGGATGAAGATCATTTGACAATGATCTAGCATCAAGCCTTGGACATTTGTCTATTGATTTGATCAATAGACTAGTAAGAGATGAAACTTTAGAATGTCTAAAATTTCAAAACTTACATACTTATGAATATTGTATTCAAAGTAAAATGTCCAATACACCCTTCTTAAAGAAAGGTGTAAGATGCCAAGGTATTCAGGATCTCATGCATATTGATGTATGTAGATCATCTATATCATAGTAAACATTATGGATATGTGATATCTGTTGATGATTATGTATGATATGAGATTTCTTATCTTCACCTAAGAAACCTTTGAAATGTTCAAAGATTTCATTATTTTTGGTTTAGAACCAAAGTTTGAAGGAAGATAAAATGAATTTGATCTAATCTAGGTAGCAAGTACCTGTTAGATAAATTCAAAGAATACCTTATAGAGATATGAATATCATTTCTATCTCAATCCTCCTAACACACCTTAACTCAATAGAGTTATAGGCAGATACAATTGGATCATGTGTGACATGATCTTATCAATGATGAATTTTAGCATAATTATCCCTTAGTTTCCAGGTATATATGTGTAGTAGAGACTACAATGTATATCCTTAATAAGGTTCCATGCAAGATGGAATCTAGCACTTGAGAGTGCTGCTTCATTAGGAAAATAAAGGATGGTATTGGATACCTACTTTATGACCTTGAGATTCTTGAAATATCTCATCTTTGAGAATGTGATTCTTGGAGGTTGAGACTCTTGAGAATCAAGATAAAAATGAAGTGTAGGAACTCATTTAATCTTGAAAAGATAATGAGGCTCCTAAAATTGGAAACTAAAAGGATAATTGAAGATGAAACACTAAAACCTCTTCAAATAAGTTTGAGGATGGATTCCATGTGTCAGAGAAATCTGACAATGATCGAACTTCATGTGATGAAGCTTCTGAAGATCATAGCATGGATAGATGGATGTTAGCAATAAAAGTCTAATGTAGACTTCATGTACAAGTGTTGTATATGGACCCTCGAGGATCCACCTATATGGGTAAGACCCGTAAAGGTGTAAATGGATCTTCAAGAGAAAGGGAACCTGATGAGAAGGTACATACCTTCAAAGCATAGTTCGTAGCAATGAGCTACACATGGAAGAGAAGACATTGCTTGCAATGAGACTTGATTTTCGGTGAACATGCTTAAAATCATCAGAATATTGCTAACCTTAGCTACACAACTTGACTATTGCATCTTCAAGATGTAAGTCCAGATTGCATTCCTCTATGAATATCTCTCTGAGGATATTCACATGAAGTAGCCCCAGGGCTTCATGGTTGAGGAAAGCAAGGTGTGCAAGATAAGGAATCCATCTAAGGACTCAAATAAGCTTCTTTGAGATGGACCATAAGATTTGATGAAATTATAAATGTTATGATTTCAAATGAAATCTTGATGAGCCATGCGAAGCTTAGTGGGAGTGCCTATGTGTTCATTGCGCTAAACATAGATGATATCCTGATCATTTAAAATGATATAAGGATAATAATAAGTGTTTTATAATCTGGTTATTCCATATCTTGAAATATGATTTCAAAGATACCTCTTAGATCTTAGTTCTGAAGTTGTTCAGAAGCCAAGAGAAGAGGATAATTGGACTGTCACATTTGTAGTATACCTTGGACATATTCTATTCATAGAAATTCCAAGAAAGGCTTCTAACCCTTAAGATATGGTACTGACCTATCTTAAGGGATAGCACCTCAAAGAGTTGAGGAAGTAAATGCTACAACTACTTGCACTTGTGCATTAGTTACGAGAAGCTGAGTGTATGCTAGAGTGTACAAATACCAGATGTCTGTCATGCAGTGGGAGTAGTAAATTGTTACTAATCCTACTGTAGAGATAAAACACTTGATTGCAGTAATAACAAAATCTTCATAGATGAGGAGATTTTTGAGATAGTAATCTCAAAGTCTTATCTTCAAAAGTTTAAGACCATGTAGATAGTGATCTATAAAGGTCTAAACTTTAGATACCTTAGGAGATAGAGATCTCCGGGAATGAAGGTATTCTATTAAGGATTATGGGGATACTGGTTATGATGTCAGGGACAATGTAACCAACTAGATTGAGTATTGGTTGCATGAGATGCAACATTCGCATTAGATGCGAGCACTGTTACTGGGGATATGCAAGTGCCGTAAAAGGACTTGGCATAGTCTCGCGGGAACAGAGTGACTGATCAGCTTACCTAGCTATTTTCTAAATAGCCTATGATTGTCACATGAGTGCGGGTTTAAATGATTAGCCCATTAATGGCTCTTTGGGCTAGTGGGAGATTGTTGGAAATGCGAGCCCACGGCGAGCCATTATGCAATAAATGTTATTGCAATTCACTCCTTAATCTGAAATGAAGAATACATAATAGGTCCCTTAGTACAATTAGGGTTATGTACCATGGCCATCTTGATGATCATACATCTGTTGATTCAACTATTGAATCATAGAGGCTGGTGCTTGAATGAATATCTAAAGAGTTAGATTGAGGACTCATCAAGCACCGTCAGATGATTGTTAAGAGATGATCTCCAGCCTGAGTAGGAGATGGCAATCCTTATCTCTGAAGGCTGATATCTGACCGACCTCTTGATGCAGGTCCTCTGCATAGGAATAGAGATTCGGAAGTGTCAGATTAGTTAGGTCAAAGAGTTGACTTAACGAGATCGAGATAACCAAAGTCCTATATCGTATGCTGTCAGGATATAGGCACGCATCCTCTGACCGGAGACAGATGTGTTGCTATGTGTCTAAGTATGTACATTTGGCAGACCAATAGGTTGATGACCTAATCAAGGTCTATACACCGGCGCGCTGGTGTGCATATAAGGGCATATGAGTAATACGATCTCTCAAAGGGATCATACAGGTTCAGTTACTGAACCGGAAGACATGAGATCACTCATGAGATATTGGGAAGAATCAAATTCCGTGCGCACGGTCGTCTCGCTTTGAAAGCTTGACTGAATTTGTAGGTTTGATATATACTTTTGGAAAGTATATGATCAAGACCTAGGTATGATATATGCTTTTGGAAAGTATATGATCAATATCGACTCCCAATGATCGAATGAGAAACTTACTGATAAAACCATGAAGTAGACAGTATAAAGTTGATCGAATACTTCGGGTTTAGTCTGAGTCTTCCAGTATGCAGGATGTACAGGTATTGGGAATACCTGAGGGTGATGTGATCATAAACGATTGTATAACCATGACGCTTCCATTCCTAGGGAGTGATGAAACGGGTCTGGATTTTAGTGACTCCTCTCAGTAGAGAAGTGATCTGATCTTGGTCCAAGTATTGGACATTGATCTGAATGTGATTCAGATACAATGAGAAGATTAGATTTACGGTCTTGATTTAATCAAGCATCTATGGGAGGCCCGCGATCTGGATTTGAGATACGATCTCAATATCCATGTCACTATACGTGGAACAATACAATCGCCCTGTCCTTATCTCCAAGTATCTGCGGAGAAAGCGCATTATCCTTGAAGGAGTTCATGGATAATTCTATTGTTGATATATGTATTCGAGCATTGAGAAAATGGATAATTAAATGTGATTTAATTATCATGAGTAATATGAATTTGATTCATATTATAAAGAGAGTTATCTTAGATAATTAAATGAGATTTAATTATCAAAGATGTAAATAATGTGAATGTGATTCATATTATTTGGACACAAGAGAATAGAGATCCAAGATGATTAAATATGATTTAATTATCATGGATGTGAATAATGTGGATAACAATATCCATATTAGTCATATATATTATAAATGTGATTTATAATATATAAGAGAGAGCTATTTGTAATTTACATTTGTTAATTAAATGTTAATGTGAATTGGATTCACATTGGACATCAAATTGAAAATGTAATTTACATTTTGTTTTGGGTTGTGAATGTGATTCACAATTTTTTCAATGGCATGATTGCAATGTTCACAAAATAAATTGGATTTATTTTTTGTGAAATAATTTGCAACAAAAGTTGTTGCAAATAATGGAGATTACATAAAAGGTGAAATAGCCACCTTCCTAATGGAGGAGGGTGGACGGCCACCACTCCCATTAGGAAAGGGAGGCCGTCCCCCCTCTCCACATGGAAGGAGGCTTTCTCTCCTTTCATTATCTCCATGTATTGATGATTTAATTTTGTAATTAAATTGTGTTGATTTATCAACATATATTTAATTTAAATTAAATTAATTGTTGTTGTGTTTTTAGCAACAAATCATGACCATTGAAAGAAACACAAATTGATGTGGACCATTGGATTTGTGTTGACACATGGATTGAGATCCATGGATCCCAAAACCCTATAAAAGGAGAGGCACCCCATTGCTCTTCTTGACATATAAGTTGAGGCAACAAAATCTCTCTCTCTCTCTCATTCTCTCTACACGTCCTCTCTCCATCTCTCTCATTTGGCCGTCCACCATGGATGCCCTAGAGAGGTTCTCCATCGTCGCGGCATCGTCGTTATGCTGCCCGATGGTTTGCTCGTGGATCTCCGTCTCCTTCGGTGCGCCCCGCTCATGAAGAAGACATCGGATCTCGTGTGTCGAGATCAGGAGATCCGCCGCTTGGATCATCAACATGGATTGCAAGAAGCACGCGGTTCATCCCCGCGCTCGCAAGCGTCTCCTCCGACGGATCGGACTTGAGACAGGAGGTCTCTTCGTTTAGAGACTTGATCGCAACCACGCTTCAAGAGGTAAACCTAATACTTGGTTGTGGTTTAGACGAAACGATCCGAGAAGTGTTCTTGGATCATGTCGTTTCGTCACATGAAAATTTTTTAATTTCCGCTGCATAGAACAACTAGTGCGACTAGTCGTTCTTTGTCGTATTCGATATGACGATCACGCTTCCGTGATGCGCTTGAGGATCTAACCATATCCTTCAAAATATTGTAAATATTTTATGACCCAAAACCCCGAGACCTAGGCATCTTGATGAATAGGTCGACAAGGAATAAAGTAGGGGAGATGAGGGTAAAAATATAATGAAATTCCTTCATTCTTTATTCATTTTGGGACCTATTTTTTGTTCCACTTTTTATACCTCAAATAAAGAAACTTTGTACATGAAACTTGTGGATAATGAAATAAATAAAAATACAAAATTGATTTCACTAAAAAATAATGTACAGATAAAAAGTTATGGTCCGAACAAGATTCCAAAACTCCAACTTCCCAGACCTGTATCTTGCAAATAAAAACTCGAAATATACCAAACTCACCCTTTAATTGTATATAGCATAAAATAATCTATTTAATGGAGGTGGTTTCGTATTTTTCGGAGTTACGGTTTGAAAGTTGAGTTTTGGACCCTTGTAGTATACTTGTACAGATTAAAATATTCATTTTATTCTTTACTCATTATTTTTATAATTTTATATTCTTATAATTTTGTAAATATTACTTATACTATATTTATGTATTAAAATTCGAATAAAAACTTAAATAAAACTCAAAATAAAAATACTTGTGTACACTATACATAGGTATAATGCCTATACTTATACATGTACATTATATATCTTTATTTTATTAAGTGTATAAAATATATCAGAAAAATAAAATAAAAATATAATTAAGTGTATAAAGTATGCTATAATTTTATAAAATAAATACACATGAATAAAGGAATTAAAATCACAAAATAAAAATAAAATACTTAAATATATAGATAATATACCTATAAAGGGTATAAAGGGAAACTCGTAATTAATGACCTCAGAAAAATAAATAAAAATTACCATAAAATAATTCACAAAATAATAAACATTTTTTATTTTATAACCAAAATTTAATTAATCCATTTTCTATTTTTAAATGATTTTTGAAATATTTTTAGGGGATTTTTTCCTGGTTGGTCCACGTGGACCAACCAGGTTGGTCTGACAGTTGACCTCGGTCAACTGTCTAACCTCCTCCCATAGACCTGTCAGAGCGTTGTTTTGTCTCTTCTTCACGAAATTTTCGAGGTGTTTTCTTTCATCAAATCATGTCAATGCCTTCTGCAAAATTGTTGCGCAACTACCCATGATACTCGCGCATGGTCTAGCTCGGTCTGAGGATTCACGATTCGCATGATATTCTTCGATCTCCACGCCCTGACCGTCAACTCTTCAAAAGCCACACCCGACTTCCCTTCTAAGTTTGATCCCTCTTCCTCCGTTGAAACCCTAATCCCTTGAGCCCATCAGCCTCCTGGTGACAGCGGGAAGCCGTGGAGCTCTATTCGAGGTTCATCGGTGTCGAATCGAGGTGTGATCCACCTCACTGCCGGAGCTCCGCCACCAAGCTCGACCTTGGTCTCCCGGTGAGTGTTTCACCTCCTTTCTTTTTCCATTTTGTAGCCTTAGACTTAGCTAGCGTAGCTCTGCAACAGGTTCTGATTCCTTAGCTTCGTTCATCGTAAATTTGCAAATCACCCCACGGCAGAGCTCCGCTCCGCCACCGTGTTACGCCTCATCCACCCGTTGACTCGACTCGTTGCCACCTCCATTCTCTTTCCCTTCACTCCGTCGCTCCGCTCCACCCATCCATCACCCTCGATCTCGCTCAGATCGAGATGCCCGAGCTCCTTCTCCGCCGATCGCCGGAGCTGCACGCTCGAGCCACCACTCGCCTCCATTGTACCATCTGAGAGCACTCTAAGCTCCCTCTTTTTGTCGTGCTTCTAACCCTGCAGGAAAGAACGTGAGAAGAGGCTCCATCAAGCCTCGTTCATTCAGGGAAGCAGCCACCAGGCGATCCCCCTCATCCGGGCACCTCAGGCCATCTCAACTTCGGCTGAGAAGCTCAATCGATGCGGACGAGCCCCAGGACCATTTTGCCCTCGGTCCGGGGCTGGTAGAGGCCGCGTGTCGGCCGGAATCGACGATCCAAGTGACCTCCAAGCGGTGTTCTTCGTCGCCCTCGCCCAACCATTGGATAAGCCTTGTTCCTCCAGTCGTTCAGTAGCCGTAGGAACGGGTCGTCTCTCAGCCGTCCGATCAGCCTCTCATGTTCTCATCTCGGCCGCTCAGAGTGAAGGGGTACGGGCCGACCGATGAGAGCCACGTATCATCTTTGAGCCGCATCGCCGCCGTTCATCAGCGCCCCTTCCACAGCCGTTGGATTCGCCACGTGGATAAGTGATTCGCTCCTGGCCGCACGATCATTTCCTGGGTATTTTGCATTTTAAACCCTGAGCTTTTTGTTAATTTCAGATATGCCCCTGTGCGCAATATTAAAATATGTTTAGGGTAATTTGCACTCAGACCCTGCCGACTTTTATTATTCGCATTTTTACCCCTGTAAACAGTTGAACACGTGCGTCGCGTGAGTTTTTTTGGTGAAAATTGCAATCAGGCCCTTGGATGTTTTGATATTTGCACATATGCCCTTGCCAGTAGTGTAGTGTCTTGATGTTGTCTTTATTTAATTAGTGCATCATTTTAACTCGAAAAATTCCACAAAAATTAATTTAGGCTCCTGTTTACTTGCTGAATCACACCATATTTTTGCATTGCATTTTATTGCATTTTCATATTTATTAAAAATCGAAAACATGCATTTTTCCTACTGTTTGCATTAATTTATACATAAAAATTATAAAAACGTTTTGAAAAATTCCAAAAAAATTATATTTTGTGTGTTTTATCATCTATTAGTGTTAGTCCAAAAACCACTAAAAATTTCAAAGTAAAAACCTTAAAAATTAGAAGACCCTAAAAATCTTCATAAAAATCTAGAAAATAATAGAAAATTCAGAAAAATGAAAACGCAGGTCATGTAGGTTCCCCATTTTATTATCTTTATTTTAAAATTAATTAGGGAAAATTTTGTTACTGTTTGATATTTTTTATTCCCATTTTAATTTCGGCCAGCACTTTTATTTCCTATTTGCTTGTATTGTGACTTTTAAAAATACCAAAAACATTTAGAAAAATCCCCAAAAATCACAAAAACATCTTAAAAATATAAAAACACCAAAAAGATTTCATTCCCTGATTTTTGACTATTTTTACCTATTTTTATAAATACTCTATCCCTCTCTTCCTTATATTGTATATATACCCTATTATTGAAAAAGAAAATATAAAAATATAAAATATAAAAAGAAAATACAAAATTAGTAAAAAATCAAATTATAAAATTAAAAATTAAAAATAAAATAAAACATATAGAACTAAAAACCCATAAAAAATTCCAGATCGGCTAAGTAGTTTATTAGACTTAGGCTTTGACTTTTTATCTATACTCTACACCCTTCTTTCCTGTGTTCGACCCCTACTTGCTTGCCATTGTACATTTTTATTAGGGAATAATAAATTTTAATCCTTGCTCTTGATTGTTTGACTAATTGTGTGGGTTAATTGTTGACAAACGGGAAGGCTTGAGTAGTCGCCTCAGCGACAGTGAGTCTGATTTGTCATACCACTATTTAGCGGCTCTCGCAAACTCGTTTTTCAAATGGCGTCGTTGTCGGGGAGCATCGGCTTGTAGAGTAGACTTGTGTTTGATTACTTGCTTAGCCATTTCTGACTTATTTGATTTCATTATATAATTGTTTTTGAACTGTCTGACATCTCTTCTTGTTTTCTTACGAGGGACCACTGACCAAGGAGGATCGCCTAGGGGATCCTGAGCAGCTTTGGGAGGAGGAGCCGGCTATTCTACCCTAGCCGGCAGGAGAGAGCAGGAGAACATGAGAGAGAGAGAGAGAGAGAGAGATAGTTAGTTTTTTTCTTATTTTTGGTGAGAGAGAGACATTTGATAAATTTGTAATAATACAGGTACCCTGGACTTTGGACACTCGGGCCCAATTTCCAAGTGTCTGTTCACTTGGGGGCTCACCGCAGTTTTGATGCGTTTTCACCGCTGTCATTTTCCGGTTTTTTATTTATTTTTCTCTTCTTTTGTGGAATGAGCCCTTAGTCTTTAGGCTTGCTTGATCGAGTAAATTAGGTCCAAACCCCCTAATAACCATTGCATGTACCTATAGTGCGATTTGGACTTAGTTTAATTTAAACAGTCGCCTTATCGTCTTCAAACCTATGCGCCGCGAGCCCACCCTGTCAAGCGCTACTCCTGAACTCGATATGTCGAGAAGAGGAGGGGTGAGCCTAGATCGGACCCTTGGATTGAGGATCGGTGACCGACTTGTGGTTCTTTACGCTAGCAATTGCCTGCTTAGGACGATTTCCGTGTGCATATCAGCATATAGATTAGGTTTAAAAATTCCTGGTTTGCATCCCGCATGGAGAGAGCTGGGAGTCACTGTTATAAGTCTTCTATCTTTGCATTCATCATCTATGCACTAAGGTGAGATTTCCATCTTAGTACCAACTCGCATTGGCTTTTTCGACTCTTCTCCCTCTGTTTTTGGAATAAATAGGAACCAAAGAAAATACAAAAACGTTAGGCGCTTGTATTGAATTTACTCAAAACAGGTGATAACACAAAAAAATTAAAAAAGGGACTGCTAAAAATACTTGACCTTAATAAAATTGATTAATTGGACTCATTGCCTTGGGGTGAGTAAAGCCCTCATTTGTTTTCAGGTTGCATGGGAAGGTCTCCTTCCAAGTGAGGTGAGCGACGTTGTAAGGAATAGAGCCCAAAACCCAGTCTGTGGCTGCCTTGTGTATCGCCTGGATTTCCAAAGTATTGGCGCTTCTATCGTACGTAGACGAGTAGGGCTTGGTCGACACTAGTGACTCTCTATTGTGTAGAGCACTGACCTTGTCCGAAGTATCGAGCATAGGCCGCGCCTTCACGGGGGTGTCTGTCTCATCGTCCTGCATCCGAGTAGGTTCTTGCATGCTCACGGGTGATTCCGTTGCGAGCGAGTTCCGAAGTATTGGTTTCACCTATTGGCTTCCTCTCTCTATTTCTTTGGCTGAGTAGGGATCCAGGAAGGGTTACAAGGACCTTAAAAAGTGTAGACTACAGGTTACACAGGAGGAGGACAAGTACGGGATACTTTTCCGGTAGTACTCTCGCTCCTATGGGCGTAGCGCTCTAAGGACTCGTGAAAAGATAATTGCCTGAAAATCAAATCTAAAACTCACAAAGATAATTGCCGAACCTTCACGACTTCACGGTCGAGTTGGTGAATCCATTGCTTTGGGTTTGATTGATTAGTCGAATTAAGGTCAAGATCAAAAACACCGCGCCCTTGCGCCATTTTTGCTCTCCTTCCATTTGACCCTTGCTCATTGTGAGCCTTCTACTGTTTTACAAATCCTTTTATTTCTTGTTTACCCTCGTGCTCTTCATCCATCATCTTCTCCTTTGACCTTCTCAAGATGTTGTCACGCGGATGGTTCAGTCGGGACCTCGCCGACGCCCACATCGATTCTGTATCGGCAGCATCTTCCATAAAAAGGGGTGATCTCTGACGAGTCGCTAAATACGATAATAATTTGATCACGTTGTAATATGTGTACTTAGCGATTCAATCAGAACCGAGAGAAGATCTCCGTGAAGAGTGTCTCGGCTTTGATTTATATCCCAGGCAAGTCCGGGGTCGAACACAGGGAGGCAAAGGAACAACTTTGGGGTTAATTCGAAAATTAAGTTTTAGATTTCAGTGCGGTATTTTTTTTATATTTTTTTATGCAACAAGAATGCAAAATGCGGGTGAATTAAGTACTAAGAAATCACACAACTTAGCCAAATTAATTTTAATGTCAAATTAATCCAATTCACCCAAATTATATTTTTCCTAGAGTCCTAATCCAGAGATGAATGCAAGGTACTTTTTTTAGAATTTTAGGGGTTAAAATGCAACAAGGAAAAAATACACACTTTTTATGGGTTTTTTCGCAATTTATCACACAAACAGTAAGCAAAAATTATGAAAAAATTACTGGAACTAAAACATGATGCCAGGAAACTACAGTAATTTTTTTGGAATTTTTTGACAAGTTATGAATTTTTTATGGATTTTTTAGTGCAAACAGAGTGACAGTGAGTAAATAATTTCTAATAAATCCACGTTATCAAATTAATCAGAGTGCGAATTATCTCAAGTAGGAATTTAGATGAAGAATCCAGGAGACTTTAAATTTCGCAAAAAGGATGTACGTGTATTTAATTAAAAATCAAATACCAAAAACACTCTACAATTTATTTCAGGCACACGACATCTCCATTTTGGACGAAATTTGGACAGTAAGTTCATCACACTTTAAGGCATCACAAATATTTTTTGTAGAATTTTTAGAGCAACGGTGTGTGAGATATAATTTTAAGATCACGGTTTGGGTAAAATATGTAATATTTCAGTTAAACAATTATAATTAATTATCCATGAGTCACAAAAATACCAATAAATATCCAGAAGGTAGAGAATTAGTTGCTCAACATCAAACCATTTTTCATTGAATAAAAAGATGCAATCTTGAAGTCCAAATTAATAGGCAAAGATAGGGGAATCCGTGCAAACTGTAAATGACTTAAACTACACAATAAAAATACAGGGACTAATGTGTAATTATAGAAACTATACAAAAAAAGTTTTGCAATTTTTACAATTAAAAAAAAGAAAAAGTTGGACCTTCTTCTCCGCAGAGGCGCGGGAGGCGTTGAACCCAAAGGGAGAGCTGGTGGCGGGCGGCGCCGGCGCGAGGCGCGCGGCGGGAGGAGCGCTTGCGGCGGATGGCGGTGGCACCGGGAGGCGGCGTGGTGGGCGTCGGCAAGGCGGGGGGGCGATGGTGACTGGTAGCGAGCGACGCGGCTGCTGAAGAACCGCGACCGGCGGCGAGGCGTGGCTCGCGCGCGCGGCTGGCGGCGCGAGAAGTGCTGTCGGTGCGAGGGGGCCGCCGGCGGAGAAGCGGCGGACGGCGGGCGGTGCCCTGCCCGTGGAGGAAGGGGGATGGGGGGCGGCGGCGGTGCTGACCGCTGCTGCTCCCTCGTTAGTTTTTTTTATTTTTTTTGATTTTTTCTTTTTACTGCTGAATCTTCGCCGGATTAGCGGAGCAGCTACGCTGGACTCCTATCGTCGCCTCGATCCGATTGGCGAAATAAAATCGGAGAAGCTAACGAGCTCGATGGGGAACTCGTGACGCGGAGCGGAGCTCCGCGGATCTCGCCTGAAGGAGGTCGTCGCTTGAGGAAGATGTCTCGCCGCTGTCACCAACAACACACTCCAAGCTCTCTCCTTTTTCTATAAGAATGGCGGATGGGGAAAAAATGTGGATGTGGAGATGATTATAAAGAGATGAATAATGGGAGTTAGAGAAGTGGTGGTGTTGAATGTGAAGTTTTATTATTGGTGGAGTTGAATGGGAGGTTGGTGGAAGAATATAAAGTGGAATGGAGGTTGAAAGAAGACTTGGAGGTTAATGGAGGAAAATGGAAGTTATTGTAGAGAATGAGAAAAATAAATAAATAATGATATAAAGTATGCTACTTTAAATACAACAAAAAATAAAGAGGGAAAAAATGGTGAATTTACAAGTGAATACATACAACATGTACATTTCTTGTTTGCTTTTCTAGTATGTATTTTTTTTCCTTTTTAATAAGATATATTTACAACGGAAAAAATACAATAAAATAGTATAATCAAAATATAACACAAGTATGATTTTTTTGTATTTTTACTAATTAAGAGATATAAAATAAAAATGAAGAAGGAATGAATATATACATAATATACAATGTACATCAAGGTCCCAAAACCCAACTTTTACAAATGAGCTCCGATTTTAATGAAACTACTTCCGTTGAATAGATAATTTTATAACTTGAACTTTAAAAGTGAGTTTGGTGAATTTGAAGTTCATACGGAGCGGGAATTTAGCTTGGAAGTTGGTCTTTACGGCTTTTTCTCTTTGGGATCTAGGAGCATTTATTTGAGGTAAAATTTGTTTCGTATTTTTGTATTTTTATATACATTTTTATAAACAAGTTAGAGAAAGAATTAGGCAAAAAGGAGTTGAAATGAAATTATTAAAAATATATGAAGTTTTGGGCTATTTACAGGTATAAAACTCCTTTGATTTTACGGCTTTTTATGTGTAATTTGTTTTGTACAATTTAATATACAATAATTAGTGTGTTTTATTTACAAGACTTATTTTAGTAATTTATTGATTTTATGGACATTTATTTGGGATTTTACTCGGGGATTTTGCTAAGATCAAGATATTGCGATGATGAATCGCAGATTCATCACCCCCCTATACTTAAACTTTGCTAGTCCTCGAGCAAATAAAGAATGAATAAGTTGGGTTAATACCTGACTGTGCATGTGAATACAAGACTTGATCCGTTCAAGAACTCTCGGTTTTAGAGATCCTAAAATTCTAAGCTTAACCAATCTCTAGTCAAAAGGTACCCAATTTCCCTAATCATCAGACTCTCTTTGTATACATATATATAAGGGATATGACTTTAAGTGTTGACCGCAGTTACAAGAGTAGAGTCACCACGTCACCCAAGATTCCAGTCCAAGAGACTCTCCTATGGACCCAATCCTCAACACTAGGGAATAAACCATTTCTTGCATCCAATCCACCGTCTCTTTAGTTGTCAGACTTGAAAGTGTAGATGGAAGGCCAGTTGATGAAGGGCATAGGATTGTGTCATTTCTTCTCTCCCTCTCATTGGAACAAGGATCCTCTCAAGTGCCTTATTACGCAATGCATTTTTTTGGTGTTGATCAGTGCGTCCGTCAAGAGAAGTTGGAGCCGTCTGCACTTGTTTTCCTGGGAGTACACCGGGGTGTGTCTTTTTTGAGTATCTATTATACCTTCTACACCCAGACTTGTAGCATTTACGATGCAGAGCCCTTTTTTGGTGCAAGCCCGACTCCTGGTCCTAATAGCGGTGGTCCAAGTGGACACTTTTGAAATGGTTGGGAGCGCTCGCCTTTGGTGGAAGCTCTTTGATATTTGACTTTGTATGGAATGAGAGCTTTTCTTTGACATTTCATTGATTTGTAGTATTTTTGGCTAGCTCCACTGCTTTTACCAAGAGTTGGCGCACACTGATCCACATTTTTTTATTTTATCACACCCTGGCACAAAGGTAGATGTCAAGAGATAGTACAAGAACCATGTTCTCATACTGGCTAAATGTGCTGACACTCAGGTTTCATGACGCCTTCATTGATTTTATCCCATCCTCGAGCATCATTAAATCAAGTCCAAACTCAAATCCTCATCCCAGATCCTCAAGTGAAATTTCAACTCATCTCATCATAACTACAGTCGTGTATGTGAGGTGCTGATCATATTCTTAAGGTAGAGACTAAGCATGCAATATAGCATACAAATCTTTCAAACTAGGGAAATGTGAATAATTAAGTCCAAGACCCTAATGACTAAGGCAGGTTAACTCAAAATCTCAAGACCTCATAAACCAAGTGTTCTTGAACATCACTAGTCTTGTGTGAAAGTGAATGTGTCAGGGGTTAAACCAACTTATTAGTTAGTTTTTTTTAGATTTTTTATGATTTTTTTTAAGTTTTACAAAAAGTGTTTTTTTTCAAAAAGTTTTTTTTTTGACAAACAAAGGCAAAGAAGTTTTTTTTTGTTAGAAAAGTTTTGTTTTTTTTTTCAAGAGTTTTTTTTGAAAGATAGGTAGATAAGAAAGGACTTTTAAAGAGGATTTTTTTTGAAAAGTTTTTTTTTTTGAAAAGGTTTTTTTATCTTTTTTTTGAAAAATATAGATAAATAAGAAAGGACACATTTTTTTTGAAAAGATTTTTTTAGAGCAAATAAGAAAAGAGAACAAAAAACATTTTTTTTTGAAAAGTTTTTTTAAAAAAAGTTTTTGAAAAAGTTTTTTTTATTTATTGTTTTTTTTTGTTTTTTTGTTTTTGTTTTTGTTTTGTTTTTGTTTTTTTTATTACCCATCTCATAATTATTGTATAATATATACAAAAATACGTGAAAGTACGAGGTATGGGTAAAGTATATATGTAATATATACACGCCCCCCTATACTTAGCTTGTGCTATGTCCTCATGGCACTTGGTGACAAAAAGACATAGCTCGTACTAAGCGTAGGAAAGCTAAAATAATAGAAAGTATAGAAGTCGATCCGCCCCCCTATACTTAGGCTCTGGACAGCCTAAGTGTAGAAGAAGAGAAAAAATGGGGCGGACGAGGTCAAGAGGAGAAATGATGAGTAAATACACATGGCGGGCATCGGTCCCCCCTATACTTAGGCTTTGGTCAGCCTAAGTATTGGAAAGAACACAAGATTGGAAGACCGATGAGAATGGGAAGAATATACAAAAAGAAAATAAAAATAAGAGAAGGAGCAAATCGGGTCACTCACCCCCCTATACTTAGGATCTAGTCATCCTAAGTATAGCCACAAAATGAAAACGATACGGAACTGGGGCGAGTGATGCGAATCATGAGGGAGGGAGGTGAATAAAGGAAGGAAAATATGTACAAGGAGAGGGGAGAATATACAAGGATCAAGAAGGTTTGTGACGGACCTTCTTGCGGGAGCGATGGGGTGGGTAGTATACACATGTGTCGCTGTCAGAATCGTCCTCCGAAGAATAATAGTGAGGTGTGGGGAACGTCCAACGGGGGTCGACACACGGCTGCTTGCTCAAATATGGCTTCATATAAGCCGAACTAAGCTCACTCATGTAGATCACCTCATCCGGACCTGATGAGGACTCCTCAGAAAGTTCCTTCTCTGAAACATCGAAGGTAACCTTCTTAGTCGGTTTTCTAGAACCTGAAGCATCAAGAGGAAGAGGAGATTGATACGTCTTAAGGAGTTCGAGGGAACACCTCAAGGAATCAACACTCATCTTCTTCTTACTAGATGACCGACTAGAGGATGGAGCAACCGATTTATCAAGATTGGTCAATTTGATCCCAGTTGTCTCCTTTGATGTATGTCCTGGATGTGGTGTGTGTGAGGTTATGACCAGAGGTTCATCATCAGATGAGTCACCATATGCATTGTAATACTCCTGCAAGGTCAGCACACGTCTCTGATAAGGCACAGTGTTCTCAGTTGGCTTGTTGGGTTCTTGTGTCGGATCATCGAAATGATCAAGGCAATCCACAAAGGTCATGTCCGACTCACTGATAGCTTCTGGTCTTGAGTCCTCTCTAGAAGCTGTCGTGGTGGTGGTGCAAGCAGTAGGCGGTGTGTGGTTGTAGGAAGTGTCTAAACCAATGGTTGTCTGGACAGTCGGTATCTCAGGTGTAGTAGAGAGATGGGACTCAACTGTCTCTCGAAGGTCGCGACTGTCTGCAACTTTACGGGTTACCTTGGAATATCGTGTGTCCTCAAAGATCGGGTGAGGTCGGAGTGCTCCCAATGCAGAGAAATCGATCTCCCGAGTCTCACAATCTATAGTTGCCTTAGCCAAGGCTAAGAACGGCTTCCCAAGAATGATCGGAGACTGGGTGAACTCTCCTCGGTGCTCAATGTCAATGATCGTGAAGTCTATCTCCAGTAGAGCACCTTGAAAAGTGACGATGATTGAAATGGTTCCTCTCGACCGTTTAATGGTCCGATCTGCCAACTGAATGATATCTCTTGACTTCTTGGCAGATCCGAGTTTGAGCTTGGCAAACACGGAGGTCGGGAGGATATTAATCGGTAAGTCATCATCGATTCTTGCATGGGTGAATGTGGTATCTTTGATTTCACAATCAAATCTAGGTAACCGCTTTACTCTGCGGCTTTTGGTTTTTCTCCCTATCATCAAAGATGTGGCCATAGACACTATATGTATCTCAGTCCTTGTTCTCTTATTGCCCGACCTTTTAGGCATCAATTTACTTCTCACAAATCTTTTAAGGTCGGGAAAGTGCTCAATGGCCATTATTAAGGGAAGCTCAAAAATCAACTTTCTATCCAATGCTTCCCTAACCGCGGGATCCAATTTTTTTAGATCTTTTTCTTTTTCAATTTTTATGGTATTTTCTGAGTTTTCAAATTTTTTGGTCTTTTTGGTAGGTGAAGGAGGACTAGGAGAATGTACAGACTCTGGTTTGGAGGGAAAGTGGTTAGTAGAAGAGGGAGATAGAAGGGACTCCAGCTGTACATAACGTGTGGTCAATCCAGTGTCTTCCAGGTTTTCAAGATTCAATCCACGAAATCCATGATCCACATTCCTACCTGGACTCTTGATCAGTCTACAAATGTCATCCTCCAATAAGTTCTCATTACACCTCATGAGAGAAGTCTGTGCAATTGGAGGATACTGCTGAGAATTCGGGCTCTTATACTCTACGCACCTTGACTCAGGCGTGTAATACTGGGTTGAGTATGGCCCTTCTGTATGGCAGATGTTGGTCGGAGCCTCATAAGGCGGAGTCAGTAGACAGGGAGTCTGTAGATCGGTCGCATGAATCCAATCCCCTGTATATGTCAGCTCTCCGAATGGGTGATATGAAGGTTGATCAATGTGGTCTCTATCACTCAGGTCAATTAAGTCAGGAAGATCGTACGGTGCAGGCCTCTCCATTCGGTTTGTCTGATCGACCATATTGTACCCTAAGGTTAAGTCGGGATGAGTATATGGAAATTGTTGTTCTATCCCAACTCGAGGTGAAAGTGAGGTATGTGGGGTCAACTGATTATGCCAATCATTCATCTCAGCAGTCGCTTGCTCTTTGATTTGTTCCTTGATTCCAGCAAGCGGACGAAAATATAGTGAATCAATCCAAGGTGGTTGTGGGTCAGGGGTGCAAGAATGTGGGGTAGGTGAGAAGGACGAAGAAGTGGAGAAGTCAGTCGGAGTTCTGAATTCGCGGTTGGGGTGTAGATATGAAGAGGACTGAGAGGGTGGAGATGATCGAAATATGGTCGAAGAAGAATGACGTGGATATGATGACCAATATTCTGACATCTTGGAGGTAAAATGGGAGAATGAAGCGGATCGAGGAAGAAAGCGTGCAAGTGCACCGAATAACACACAAACAAACAAACACAAGAGCAAACCCTGAGTTCACCTACTCAATACAGTAAAGGTCGCAAAAGTCCTACCATTTATCTTTTCAGTTTTAATTAGGTGATAAATCAAGATATCAATCCAATTACGCAAGGCTCAAAAGTAGATTTTGGGCACTATCCTAGGGATGCGTCCTCACCTCTCAACAATCACAATTTGTCAAGCATACAATGAGGGTTTTGCTCTCCCAAAATAAGTGTTAGTTTTAATCAGTTTTTTTTGGGTCAACTCTGATTAGCAGTCCCGGTTTTAAGTTTTGTTATCACTTGATTAGTCCACCAAACAAAGCACGCCTAACGATCAGTCTCGATTTCCTTTTAACCTAAGTTTCAAAAACCAAGGGGAGGGAGTCGAGAAAAGTCGATGCAAATAATGAAATCAATGATGCATGCCCAGTTCAGAAGACTTACAGTGATCCTCGCGCTCTACATGCGGGATGCAAGGCAGAATTGAAATTTTATACTATATGAATGCAAACGAGAAACCGTTCCTAGACAAACAGTTCTATTAGCGAGTGATGAACAAGTTAAACTTGACTAATAGTCCAGCGGTCTAAGTGCGTCTCATTATGAATCTTATAAGATATGTGAATCTTCTAAGATATGTGTGGCCTAAATTACGATGGGCACAAACAAATTTGATTCTAAACTACCGTGTGCCTAATCCTTAGTTTCGCCACTCAAGTCGAGCCCCACCCTCGCCGGAGAGTGAAACAGGCTCGACACACCACAAATAATGTCCAAGTCTTTTTTACACACGCGAGCTCTCAAACAAGAGCCGCTATAAAGGAGCAAGCTAAATAATTACAAAATTTTTTACAAAAATTCTCTCGAAGATAAATTAATTCTCCAAGCTCTTCAGCAGTCGGCGCGCGTCGTGTCCGTCGACCTCCGATGCACTCCAAGTCCACCGGGCCCTCGCAAGGAAAATAAGATTTATATTAGAGAGATAAACAACAAGATATATACAAAAAATATAAAGAGAAATAATTGCAAAAAAATGGAATAAATACAAGTGGCTCGGGGCTCTTACTACCCGAGTAAGTGAAATCTAAATCCAAATTTTTAAACTAATCCCTAAGCCATTTGCCTCCCCGACAACGGCACCATCTGACGAGTCGCTAAATACGATAAATAATTTGATCACGTTGTAATATGTGTACTTAGCGATTCAGTCAGAACCGAGAGAAGATCTCCGTGAAGAGTGTCTCGGCTTTGATTTATATCCCGGGCAAGTCCGGGGTCGAACACAGGGAGGCAAAGGAACAACTTTGGGGTTAATTCGAAAATTAAGTTTTAGATTTCAGTGCGGTATTTTTTTTATATTTTTTATGCAACAAGAATGCAAAATGCGGGTTAATTAAGTACTAAGAAATCACACAACTTAGCCAAATTAATTTTAATGTCAAATTAATCCAATTCAGCCAAATTATATTTTTCCTAGAGTCCTAATCCAGAGATGAATGCGAGGTACTTTTTTTGGAATTTTAGGGGTTAAAATGCAACAAGGAAAAAATGCACACTTTTTATGGGTTTTTTCGCAATTTATCACACAAACAGTAAGCAAAAATTATGAAAAAATTACTGGAACTAAAACATGATGCCAGGAAGCTAAGTAATTTTTTGGAATTTTTTGACAAGTTATGAATTTTTTATGGATTTTTTAGTGCAAACAGAGTGACAGTGAGTAAATAATTTCTAATAAATCCACGTTATCAAATTAATCAGAGTGTGAATTATCTCAAGTAGGAATTTAGATGAAGAATCCAGGAGACTTTAAATTTCGCAAAAAGGATGTACATGTATTTAATTAAAAATCAAATACCAAAAACACTCTACAATTTATTTTAGGCAAAAGACATCTCCATTTTGCACGAAATTTGGACAGTAAGTTCATCACACTTTAAGGCATAACAAATATTTTTTGTAGAATTTTTAGAGCAACGGTGTGTGAGATATAATTTTAAGATCACGGTTTGGGTAAAATATGTAATATTTCAATTAAACAATTATAATTAATTACCCATGAGTCACAAAAATACCAATAAATATCCAGAAGGTAGAGAACTAGTTGCTCAACATCAAACCATTTTTCATTGAATAAAAAGATGCAATCTTGAAGTCCAAATTAATAGGCAAAGATAGGGGTATCCGTGCAAACTGTAAATGACTTAAACTACACAATAAAAATACAGGGACTAATGTGTAATTATAGAAACTATACAAAAAAAGTTTTGCAATTTTTACAATTAAAAAAAAGCAAAAGTTGGACCTTCTTCTCCGCAGAGGCGCGGGAGGCGTTGAACCCAAAGGGAGAGCTGGTGGCGGGCGGCGCCGGCGCGAGGCGCGCGGCGGGAGGAGCGCTTGCGGCGGATGGTGGTGGCACCAAGAGGCGGCGTGGTGGGCGTTGGCGGGGCGGGGGGCGATGGTGACTGGTAGCGAGCGGCGCGGCTGCTGAAGAACCGCGACCGGCCGGCGGCGAGGCGTGGCTCGCGCGCGCGGCTGGCGGCGCGAGAAGTGCTGTCGGCGCGAGGGGGCCGCCGACGGAGAAGCGGCGGACGGCGGGCGGTTCCCTGCCCGTGGAGGAAGGGGGATGGGGGGCGGCGGCGGTGCTGACCGCTGCTGCTCCCTCGTTAGTTTTTTTTATTTTTTTTTTTTGATTTTTTTTCTTTTTACTGCTGAATCTTCGCCGGATTAGCGGAGCAGCTACGCTGGACTCCTGTCGTCGCCTCGATCCGATTGGCGAAATAAAATCGGAGAAGCTAACGAGCTCGATGGCGAACTCGTGACGCAAAGCGGAGCTCCGCGGATCTCGCCTGAAGGAGGTCGTCGCTTGAGGAAGATGTCTCGCCGCTGTCACCAACAACACACTCCAAGCTCTCTCCTTTTTCTATAAGAATGGCGGATGGGGAAAAAATGTGGATGTGGAGATGATTATAAAGAGATGAATAATGGGAGTTAGAGAAGTGGTGGTGTTGAATGGGAAGTTTTATTATTGGTGGAGTTGAATGGGAGGTTGGTGGAAGAATATAGAGTGGAATGGAGGTTGAAAGAAGACTTGGAGGTTAATGGAGGAAAATGGAAGTTATTGTAGAGAATGAGAAAAATAAATAAATAATGATATAAAGTATGCTACTTTAAATACAACAAAAAATAAAGAGGGAAAATGGTGAATTTACAAGTGAATACATACAACATGTACATTTTTTGTTTGCTTTTCTAATATGTATTTTTTTTCCTTTCTAATAAGAGATATTTACAACGGAAAAAATACGATAAAATAGTATAATCAAAATATAGCACAAGTATGATTTTTTTGTATTTTTACTAATTAAGAGAGATAAAATAAAAATGAAGAAGGAATGAATATATACATAATATACAATGTACATCTAGGTCCCAAAACCCAACTTTTACAAATGAGCTCCGATTTTAATGAAACCACTTCCGTTGAATAGATAATTTTATAACTTGAACTTTAAAAGTGAGTTTGGTGAATTTGAAGTTCATACGGAGCGGGAATTTAGCTTGGAAGTTGGTCTTTACGGCTTTTTCTCTTTGGGATCTAGGAGCATTTATTTGAGGTAAAATTTGTTTCGTATTTTTGTATTTTTATATACATTTTTATAAACAAGTTAGAGAAAGAATTAGGTAAAAAGGAGTTGAAATGAAATTATTAAAAATATATGAAGTTTTGGGCTATTTACAGGTATAAAACTCCTTTGATTTTGCGGCTTTTTATGTGTAATTTATTTTGTACAATTTAATATACAATAATTAGTGTGTTTTATTTACAAGACTTATTTTGTTAATTTATTGATTTTATGGACATTTATTTGGGATTTTACTCGGGGATTTTGCTAAGATCAAGATATTGCGATGATGAATCGCAGATTCATCAATCTCCAAGAAGTTAGTTCGGATCTCGCGAATGTCTCCTTGGACTCCCCTATTCTCGCTTCTTTCAACACTTGCCTGTCACCAATAAATCCGTTGTTCGAGATGGACTCGCAACCCGAATTAGCTCTTCCCCTTCAAATAAACCGGGATTACTCTTGTCCCCGAAATAACCCCTTGTGGATCGAGATCGATTTTTGTCAATATCCTATGCTCCGTTCACAACATTCTGGGATTGACCTTAATTCCAGATTCATCTCAACGGCGGGTGCTCAAGAAGATACTGATCAGGGTTCGCTTCGTCATGCAGATTCTTCACCCGATCACGAGCCAGAAATTCAAGTTCATTTTGAGATGGCAGGAGGAAGAGGAAAGGGACCATAGCCCCCACCTGAACCTGAAGTCAATCCGGGGGAAGGGCAGTATACCACGCAGAACGAAGTTAACAGTCAGTTGCTGGCTTCCATTCAAGCCATCCAGTAGCAGTTGACTAATCAAGCCCTGGCCCAGACCGCCTTCCAAGATATGTTGAACGATCTGAGGAGGAGGGCCGATGCAAGAGATGGCCGCAGGGAGGATGATCCGAACCAAGAGCCCATTTTTGAAGAAGTCAGAGATGAGTTCTCAGTGGGAGGACCAGAATTCGACGCAGCGGAAGCACATCCACCGCAACCAAAGCCTAAGCTCAAGGAAACATACAACCTAGGAGCGGGACGCATCACTGAGTGGATTCAGGTTCCACGTATGCATGCCCACTTCGAGCTGAAGCTGCAATTTTTGTCCCTGCTTCCCACATTCCACGGGAATACCACTGAGGAACCATATATCTTTCTCAAGAAGTTTAGTCGCATCTGTGCCACTGCTCACTACCCTAGTATTCCTCTAGGGGTAGTCAAGATGACCGCCTTTCCCTTCAGCCTTCAAGACAAGGCCCTATATTGGGTCGACCATCTTGGGAAGGTCGTCACGACCTGGGAGGATCTGAAGTCTGCATTTCTCCGTAAATTCTTTCCTCTCGGGCGATTGAATCAGATGCGTGCCTGTATCTCCAGTTTCTGCCAGCAGCCCCACGAGACTATCCATGAAGCGTGGGAGAGATTCAAGGATCTGCAAGAGAAGTGCCCCCACCATGAAATTCCAAAGACTAGTCTCGTGCAGCATTTCTTTGGGGGGGGGCTATCACTTGAGAGCCAAAAGATTGTAGATGCCGCTTGCGGCGGTTCGCATTTTAACAAGGACGAGGACGTGGTATGGAATGTCTTCGAGGAGATGGCTGAAGGAGAAGCCGCACAATCCTCGTCCAGAGCATACATGAAGGTACCAACCGCCATCAGCAAGCCAGTAAACATGGCTTCTCACACCGAGGACAAGTATGAGAGATCCAACCTGAGCATCATTGGGAGCCACCTGTCTAAGGTGGACATCATTGAGAAGAGGTCGCAGGACCTCGAAAAATTATCTATCATCGAGAAGAGGACCAGGGTCTGGAAAAGCTCGACCAGATTTCCCAACAGCTGGAGCAGCTCGTTCGTGCATTGAATGCAAACATGTGCAATGCTGTGTCCACTTCTGCCGGGCCAAATGCTGAGAAGAAGGAGCCTACAATGCAGCAGAACCCTCAGCCGACTCCACCGCAGCCCCAGCCTGTTCAGCACGTGTATTACGTGCAGGTTCCGGAGCAGCCCCAGTAGCCCCCGACACAGATGGTTGTATATCAACCTGAGTCCCAGCCATCTACTCTGAGCAGTTCTCTCCGCCCCCGCCACTGATTCAGGAGATCAATGGCATATGGAACAATGAAGCGCAGCTTACCCGTCCTCATGGACACTCTCAGGGTCAGAACATGGGCAACAGGACCTATCACCAGCAGCAGCAGGGTGGGAGACCCTTCCAGCCTTCCTACCAATACCAGCCTCCATCTCACGGTAACACCTGGAGGCAGAATTACCAGCACGGTCCTCAGCAGTCCGGATATCGCGGACAAGGATACCATCAGCAACCAGCTGCTCCATACAACCAACAGAATTCACAGTATCCCTCCAACCTTCCTCCTCACCATTTTTCTCAGGGTTACCAGTCGTAGTCTCAGCCGTCATATCAGCATTCTAGGCCCCCGCAGGGGGATTCTTCTGAGATTATGCCGGTTAATCCGGCCCTGGCCTGTCTTGAACAATTAATGAAGAACATGGCTGAGATGATCCAAAAGATCGACGACCTGACGGCTGCTAAGACCGTCATACCAGCCCAGGTCGAAGCCAATCCGAACAACTTCCGACGCAAGGAGCAGGTAGCCGGCAGTGTCCAACCTGAATCAGGTGACTTAAATTATTTTTTATCTAATGTTGTTACTCTCAGGAGCAGTAGGATACTCCAGCCATCAGCGACGGCGAAGGGAAAGCATCTTGCATCTGACGAGGAATCGTCAGTCCAGCCAACACCAGGGCCAAGTAGCATTTTGGGAGCAGCACCATCATTTAGAAAATCACAAAAAATGAAGAAAACAAGAAAATACAAAAAGATAACAGCAACCTCGGTGGAGATAGGCCAGCATTGGAGACGATTGCACCTGCTACAGAGGCAGCCACGGATAGAAGGGATTCTGCACCTGCAGCGAGTCCAACGCCAGCACCTGAAGCTGAGCCTGCCATTTTGGTACACATCTTGTAGATGATTCTATTCCTTTTTGCCATCTACCTGTAAACAACAATATGGACACTATTTTGAATGAAATTGGTGAAGATGTTGTAAATATTCCTTTTCCAGAAGCAATGAAAAAACACAAAAAAATGAAAAATTTGAAAAATGCTTTGTCTGATCCTGCCATTATAGAAATCATCCAGAATTTGGTGTTGAATATGCCATTAATGAAAGCTCTTGAGTACATGCCAGCTGCAAAGAAAGGATTGAAAGAGGCATGCACAACCAAGCGTCGGCCGCATCCTCACAACTCCAGAAGCAAGGGTGGCAAGTCCGAAAAGTATATCCTTACAATGGCCACCGTTAATGCCATCAGCAATCTCCCGGATAAAAAGCCAGATATGGGAGCACCTCTTGTGCGTTGTCGGATGTTTAATTAGGAGTTTGAACGAACACTTCTCGACAGCGGGTCTTCCGTCAACTTGATGCCAGCTTCGCTACTTACGGAATTTAGGCTGGGACCGCTCAAGCCTACAAAGATGATTCTGCAGTTTGCAGACAAGTCAGTTAAGCGGCCTAGGGGCCTGTTGGAGGACGTGATAGTCACGGTTCAGGGAAAGACGTTCCCGGCCAATTTTGTGGTCTTAGATATGGACGTCCCCGCTCCATTGCTCCTTACCCCAATCATACTGGGACGACCATTTCTGCGGACATCAAACGCAGTAGTGAATTATGGGACGGGAGAAATCACTTTTGGCACTGGCAATGAAACAATCAAAGTAAAGACCTTGCCTGAGGGAACACCAGCCAAACATACATCGGTATCATGTGCAAGGGCGACTGAGTATGCTGACGACTGCGACTTTCTAGCAGAAATTCAAGATACCAACTTATTTTTGGATGACAATGAGATCCATGAACTCCTCTGCTCCGTAGAGGGAGTGGAGACCGCAGTCGAATTTCCCCTTATCAATCAGGATGAGGAACTCGCTGATGGGCTGCAAGAGACTGCCGTGGGGGTGATGTGCCTTCAAAAACAAGAGAAAATTTTTGAAGAATCTTTTGATGAAGAGGACATCATCGAGGAATTCTGTCAGGATTTGAGAGAAGAGGCGGAACCGAGTATGGTGGACACCGAACAGTTGAAAGAATCGCCACCTACACTAATAGCTGATGTCACTTCTGAAGCAGCTCAGACCCCGCCAGAGCTGAAACCTTTGCCCTCCAACAAGAAATATGCCTTCCTTGTGGGAGAATCGAATATGTACCCGGTCATTATCAATGCACATCTGACCGAAGATCAAGAATCTTGTCTGATGGAGGTTCTTGAACGCAACCGCAAGGCGATAGGCTAGCGAACTTCTGATCTCCATGGGATCAATCCGTCACTATGCTCGTATCGCATCTTTCTGGAAGAATATTGCAGGCCCTCTCGAGAACTTCAGAGAAGATTAAATCCAAATCTGCGGGAGATTGTTATGAAAGAGATCCAGAAGTGGTGTGATGTGGGATTTATTTATCCCATCTCCGACAGCAAATGGGTGAGCCCTCTGCATGTTGTGCCAAAGAAATCAGGGATCACCATTGTGAAGAATGACAAAGGAGAGGAGATCGCAACCAGAGTACCCACTTCTTGGCGAGTGTGCATGGACTACAGAAGACTTAACCTCGCTACCAAGAAGGACCACTTCCCTTTACCCTTCATCGACCAGATCTTGGAGAGATTGGCCGCGAAGGAATATTTCTGCTTCTTGGATGGATACTCTGGGTATAATCAAGTTGCTATTGCTCCTGAAGATCAAGAGAAGACCACGTTCACCTGACCTTTCGGTACATATGTCTTCAGACGGATGCCGTTCGGGCTGTGCAACGCCCCAGCCACATTTCAGAGGTGTATGCTTGCAGTTTTTGCTGATATGGTGGGCAACTTTCTCGAGGTCTTTATGGACGATTTTTCGGTCTACGGGGATTCATTTGATCAATGTCTGGATTATTTAGACCGAGTCTTACGGAGGTGCTACGAAGTCAATCTTGTGCTCTCGTGGGAGAAGAGCAACTTCATGGTGACCGAAGGAATCATGCTGGGTCACGTTGTTTCTAAACGTGGTATGGAGGTTGACCCAGCCAAGGTGGACGTGATTTCTAAACTTGAGCCACCTACAACCATCAAGCAAGTCAGGTCATTCTTGGGCCATGTCGGTTTTTACCGACGATTCATCAAAGATTTTAGCAAACTGGCCAGACCGTTGACTGAGTTGCTCGGTAAGGAGAATGAATTCATTGTAGATGACCGTGTGCTCCTTGCCTTTAATCAGTTGAAAGAACTCATCACACAGGCCCCTGTCTTACAGCCACCGATTTGGACTCAAACCTTCGAGATAATGACCGACGCGTCAGATTATGCCATCGGAGCTGTACTTGGACAGAGGAAAGATAATGTACCATTTGCGATTCACTACGCTAGCCGAACGCTCGACGAAGCCCAGAGAAACTACACTGTCACTGAAAAGGAGCTGCTAGCGGTAGTCTTTGCCCTGGAAAAGTTCAGATCCTACCTTCTTGGATCCAAAGTAATCATTTACACTGATCATTCGGCCATTCGGTATTTACAGCAGAAGAAGGACGCCAAACCACGTCTCATTCAGTGGATCCTTCTCCTCCGGGAATTTGACTTGGAAATCAAAGATAAACCAGGGGTAAAGAATGTGGTGGCCGATCATCTGTCAAGGCTTACTGAGCCGAAATCTCCTGAGTTGAACCTGCAGCCGATTACAGAGACCTTTCCAGACGAGGCAATTATGTCTGTCACCTCGTTTCCTTGGTATGCAGACATTGGAATTATTTGACGACCAAGAAAATCCCACAGGATTGGCCTAAGTTGAAAATAGACAGATTCTTGTCTAAAATCCATTTCTACTAGTGGGAGGATCCATATTTATTTCGTGAAGGAGCAAATTGTATCAGGAGAAGGTGCATTCCTTGGGAGGAAGTTCCAAGTGTCCTCGCTTTATGTCATGACCAAGATTCTGGAGGACATCATTCAGGCAAATGAACGGCAACAAAAGTTCTTCAAAGTGGCCGATGGTGGCCTTCATTATTCAAAGATGCAGATGATTATGTCAAATGCTGCACTGACTGTCAGTAGATGGGCGGAACCATAGGAATGAGAGACACGATGCCTCTGAACATTCAGATCTCAGACGTCTTCTGGGGCATCGACTTTATGGGCTCGTTTCCCAACAGTCAGGGATATGAATATATTCTGCTTGCTGTCGATTATGTAAATCGCTGGGTGGAGGCTGTTCCCGCCCGAACCGCCGACAGTAGGACTGTCTGTCAATTCTTGAGAGATCACATCATAGCACGGTTCGGGATTCCCAAGAATCCCATATCTGACGGGGGTAGTCATTTCATAAACAGAGAGGTGAAGAAGCTGACCCAAGAATTCTGCATTGAACATCGTGTTGCTTCACCTTACCACTGACGAGTCGCTAAATACGATGATTAATTTGGTCACGTTGTAGCACGTGTACTTAGCGATTTAGTCAGAACTGAGAGAAAATCTCCGTGAAGAGTGTCTCGGCTTAATTTATATCCCGGGCAAGTCCGGGGTCGAACTCAGGGAGGCAAAGGAACAACTTCAGGATAATTTGAAAATTAAGTTTTAGATTTCCAATGCGGTTTTTTATACTTTTTTAATGCAAATAGGATGCCAAAATGCACAATGCAAGTGAACTAATATACTAAGAAAGCATACAACTTAGCCAAATTAAGTTTAATGCCAAATCAGTTCAATTCAGCCAAATTATATTTTTCCTAGAATATTAATACAGAGATGAACACAAAACACATTTTTTTGGAATTTTAGGGGTTAAAATGCAACAAGGAAAAATGCACACTTTTTATGGGTTTTTTCGCAATTTCTCACACAAACATAAAGCAAAAATCATGAAAAATTTACTGGAATTAAAACATGATGCAAGGAAGCTACAGTAATATTTTTGAATTTTTTTGACAAAGTATGAATTTTTTATGGATTTTTTAGTGAAATCAGAGTGAGAGTGAGTAAATAATTCCTAATTAATCCACAATGTCAAATTAATATGACTGCGAATTATCCTAAAAAGATATTTACATATAGAATCCAGGAGACTTGAAATTTCACAAAAATGATGTACGTGGATTTAATTAAAAATCAAGTACTAAAATCACTCTACAATTTATTGTAGGCACAAGACAACTCCAATAGACAAGAAATTCGAACTGTAACTTAATCACATATCAAGGCATCATGTCAAATTTTTGTGGAATTTTTAGCACAACTATGAGTGAGATATAAATTTAAGAGTCCAATTTGGGTCAAATATGTAATATTTCAGTTGAACAATTTTAGTTAATTCACAATATCTCACAAAAATACAAATAAATATTCAAAAGGCACAAAATTAGTTGCTCAACGTAAAAACAGTTTTTATTGAATAAAAAGATACAAATTTGAGGTCCAAATTAATAGTCAAACACAGGGTTGTCTTTGCAACATCAAAAAACAATATTTACAATAAACATGAAAGGACACACTTACAATTGTTACAATAAAAAAACTAAAAGAAAAAGCACCTTCTTCTTCCTTTTGCTGGGCACGATGGAGATGAAGACCCAACGTGGGGGGTGGTTGCGGTGGCTCGGCGGAGGCGGGCGGCGCCGGCGCGCGGCAGGCGGAGGTGCGCGGAGGTGCGCGCGGTCGAGAGGCGTTGGTCGGCGGGCGCGGTGGCGTGCTTGAGTTGGAGGCCGGCGGCGGTGGAAGCTGCTGGAGGGACCGTGCGGCCACGGAGATGATACGGCGGAGGGGGCGCGGGCGGCTAGAGCTGCGTTGAGGACGGCTGGCTGCGCCACCCCCGCGGTGGTCGGTGGTGGAATAACGAGGGGGGAGGCGGCGGTCGTGGGCTGTTGTTCCCCTCCTCCATTTTTTTATTATTTTTTTTATTTTTTTCTGTTGTCCTAAAGGGTTTTTTCAAATTTTTCATTTTTTAATTTTTTTTAATTTTGATTTCTTAAACAGGGAAACAAAAGTGGATATTTACAAGAATAAGGGAAAAATTGGCAAAGGGAAATGATAGAAAAGATAAAGATGGTGGTGATGGTGATAATGTGGTAAAAAAAACTATGTTGATGATGTGATACAAGAAAAATGCAAAAATACAAGATGATAAAATGAAGGGAAAAAATACTTACAATGGAGACGGTCGCCTATGATGTGCTCACGTGAGCACGGTCCTCGCTCAAATCACCGGCGAGCGATGAGCTCGAGCAACGCTCGTATGCGGCTGCGATGTTGGCCGAAAAGCCAACGGATCTCACCGGAGAGAGGGCCGCCGTCGCTCGACCGCGGTTGTGTCGTTGTCACCGATTCAACTCTGGGAACTAGGCTCTCCTCACATAAAGATGGATCAAAGGCAAAAATGAGGAGAATGAGATGTATATAAAGATGATACATGAGAAGTTATTAAGGTGGTGGAGTTGAATGGGAAGTTGGATTATTAATGGAGTTGAATAGGAAGTTGGGAGAAAATGATGGAATAATGGAGTTGAATTGGTGGTTATTGTAGAGAATGGAAATTAAATAAATAAATGACATAAAGTTGGCTACTTTAATTACAATAGAATAAAAAAGAAGAAAATAAATAGTGGAGAATTTACAAGGGAAGACAAACAACATGTACACATTTTTTTACTTTTCTAATATATATTTTTTTATCTTTTTAATAAGAGATATTTACAACGGAAAAATACAATAAAATAGTACAATTAAAATACAACACAATCATGATATTTTTGTATTTTTAGTAATTATAAAAGATAAAATAAAAAATGAAGAAGGAATGAATATATACATAATATACAATGTACATCTAGGTCCCAAAACCCAACTTTTGCAAATGAGCTCCGATTTTAATGAAACCACTTCCGTTGGATAGATAATTCTCTAACTTGAAGTGAGTTTGGTGAATTTGGAGTTCATATGGAGTGGAAATTTGGCTTGGAAGTTGGACTTTACGGCTTTTTCTCTTTGGGATTTAAGAGTATTTATTTGAAGTAAATTTTGTTTTATATTTTTGTATTTTTATATACATTGTTATGAACAAGTTGGAGAAAGAATTAGACAAAAAGGAGTTGAAATGAAATTATTAAAAATAGATGAAGTTTTGAGCTATTTACATGTATAAAACTCCTTTATTTTTGCGGCTTTTTATGTGTAATTCATTTTGTACAATCTAATATACAATAATTAGTGTATTTTATTTACAAGAGACATTTTGTTAATTTAATGATTTTATGGACATTTTTATGGGATTTTACTCGGGGATTTTGCTAAGATCGAGATATTGAGATGATGAATCGTGGATTCATCACCCCCCTATACTTAAACTTTGCTAGTCCTCGAGCAAATAAAGAATGAATAAGTTGGGTTAACCCCTGACTGTGCATGTGAATATAAGACTTGATCCGTTCAAGAACTCTCGGTTTTAGAGATCCTAAAATTCTAAGCTGAACTAAGCTCTAGTCAAAAGGTATCCAATTTCCCTAATCATCAGACTCTCTTTATATACATATAGTAGGGATATGACTTTAAGTGTTGACCGCAGTTACAAGAGTAGAGTCACAACGTCACCCAAGGTTCCAGTCCAAGAGACTCTCCTAAGGACCCGATCCTCAACGCTAGGGAATAAATCATTTCTTGCATCCAATCCACCGTCTCTTTAGTTGTCAGACTTGAAAATGTAGATGGAAGGCCAGTTGATGGAGGGCATAGGATTGTGTCATTTCTTCTCTCCCTCTCATTGGAACAAGGATCCTCTCAAGTGCCTTACTACGCAACGCATATTTTTGGTGTTGATCAGTGCGTCCGTCAAGAGAAGTTGGAGCCGTCTGCACTTGTTTTCCTGGGATTACACCGGGGTGTGTCTTTTTTGAGTATCTATTATACCTTCTACACCCAGACTTGTAGCATTTACGATGCAGAGCCTTTTTTTGGTGCAAGCCCGACTCCTGGTCCTAATAGCGGTGGTCCAAGTGGACACTTTGAAATGGTTGGGAGCGCTCGCCTTTGGTGGAAGCTCTTTTGATAATTGGCTTTGTGGAATGAGAGCTTTTCTTTGACCTTTCATTGCTTTGTAATATTTTTGGCTAGCTCCACTGCTTTTACCAAGAGTTGGCGCACACTGATCAACATTTTTTAATTTTATCACACCCTGGCACAAAGGTAAATGTCAAGAGATAGTACAAGAACCATGTTCTCATACTGGCTAAAGATGTTGACACTCAGGTTTCATGAAGCCTTCATTGATTTTATCCCATCCTCGAGCATCATCAAATCAAGTCCAAACTCAAATCCCTCATCCCAGATCCTCAAGTGAAATTTCAACTCATCTCATCATAACTGCAGTCGTGTACGTGAGGTGCTGATCATATCCTTAAGGTAGAGACTAAGCATGCAATATAGCACACAAATCTTTCAAACTAGGGAAATGTGAATAATTAAGTCCAAGACCCTAATGACTAAGGCTGGTTAACTCAAAATCTCAAGAGCTCATAAACCAAGTGTTCTTGAACATCACTAGTCTTGTGTGAAAGTGAATTGTGTCAGGGATTAAACCAACTTATTAGTTAGTGTGTTTTGTTTTTTTTTTGTGATTTTTTAAAGTTTCAGACAAAAGTTTTTTTTCATAAAGATTTTTTTTGACAAACAAAGGCAAAGAAGATTTTTTAGAAAAAGTTCTGATTCTTCTCTTTTTTTTCTTTTTTTCTTTTTTGTGTAAGAAAAAGGTTTGTTGTTTTTTGTTTTTTTCTTCTTTGAAAAGTTTTTTTTTTGAAAAAATATAGATAAATAAGAAAGGACACATTTTTTAAAAAAATTAGAGCAAATAAGGAAAGAGAACAAAAAACATTTTTTAAGGGAGATTTTTTTTACCCACCCCATAATTATTGTATAAAAAATACAAAAATACGTGAAAGTACGAGCTATGGGTAAAGTATATATGTAATATATACACGCCCCCCTATACTTAGCATGTGTTATGTACTCATGGCACAAGAAGAGAGAAAAAGACATAGCTCGTGCTAAGCGTAGGATAGCTAAAATAATAAATAGTATAGAAGTCGATCCGCCCCCCCCCCCTATACTTAGGCTTTGGACAGCCTAAGTGTAGAAGAAGAGAAAAAATGGGGCGGACGAGGTCAAGAGGAGAACTGGATGAGTATGTACACACGGCGGGCATCGGCTCCCCATATACTTAGGCTCTTGGTAAGACTAAGTATAGGACAAGAGTAAGTGTGAGAACCGATGTGATCTGGAGAATATACAAAGAAGGGAGAATGTACAAGAGTGATTGAATCTTCTAAGATGTTGAATCTTGATGTTGCATCTTCATGACGAGTAATAAGATATATCTGCTCTGTGCTCACTCTGTATGAAGTTGATGACCTCGACTTGGACTAACTGCTCTTTCGAATCAACAAAATGCTTCAACATTGTCCATTCACCACATGAGATTGTGCACCATCTGTGAGATCAGCTATCTCTACACTTCCATTCTTGTGCACTTTCTTAACAACAAAGGGACCCGTCCATTTAGATTTGAGCTTCCCATGGAACATCTTCAACCTGGCATTGAACAACCATACCTTTTGTCCAGGGACAAAGTCTTTGCACCTAATGTGCTGATCATGCCATCTCTTTACTTTGTCCTTATAAATCAAACTGTTGTCATATGCCCTGTTTCGGATTTCCACGAGCTCGTTCAAGTTCAAGTCTCGACAAAGCTTCCCTAGGTGACAACTCCAATTAATCTCCTTAATTGCCCATTCGGATTTATGAATCAATTCTGCGGGCAAATGGCATGGCTTGCCATAGATCATTCTAAATGGTGAAGTACCCAATGGTGTCTTGTAGGCTGTCCTATAGGCCCACAGAACTTGGTCCAAGAGCTGAGACCAGTTATTCCTATTGGGACGAACCAATTTATGCAAAATACTCTTCACCTCTCTGTTTGAAACCTCTGCCATGTCGGTGGACTGTGGGTGGTAAGGACTAGTAACTCTATGCTCAAATCCATAGTCCTTAGCTAAAGATCTCATATCTCGGTTCACAAAATGGCTACCCCCGTCAGATATCAAAACTTTTGGCACCCCGAACCTAGCAATAATATGGTCTCTCAAACTTACAGACAGTCTTGCTGTCTGCGATTCGGGTTGGGATAGCCTCCACACACCTGGATAAATAGTCAACCGCCAACAATATGTACTCATGCCTTGGCTGTTGGGAAAGGGACCCATAAAATCTATGCCCCATGCATCAAAAACATCACAAATAATCATCGGTTGCATGGGCATCTCATCTCTCTGTCCAACTGTCCCTCCCGTCCTTTGACAGATAGGGCACGACCGCACAAAATCAATAGCATCTCTAAACAAGGTCGGCCAATACAATCCACGTTGAAGTACCTTGTGAGTGGTTCTCTTTCCCGAATGGTGTCCTCCAACCTCAAGTGAATGACAATATGTGAGGACACTCTGGTATTCCTCCTGAGGAATACACCTTCTCCAAACACAATCCGATCCTTCGAAGAAAAGGAAAGGATCGTCCCAATGGTATCTCCTCGAATCTGACTTCAGTCGATCAATGCTGCTCCTAGTCCAACCATGGGGAACCTGCTTGGAGACAAGATAGTTCACCATGTTGGCATACCACGGGAGTGAGCCAATAACACAAATTGACTCATCCGGAAGGTCTCTCTAATCCGCTCATAATCAGGAGAATCCTTAAGTTCAATCCGAGAAAGGTGATCAGCCACAACATTCTTCACTCCAGGTTTATCTTTTATCTCCAAATCAAATTCCTGGAGGAGTAAAATCCACCTAAGAAGACGCACCTTCGCATCCTTCTTTTCCATTAAATATCGAATGGCTGTGTGATCTGTATAAATTGTCACCTTAGAGCCCAAAATATATGATCTGAACTTCTCGAGGGCCCATACTACCGCGAGCAATTCCTTTTCGGTCACTGTATAATTTTTCTGTGTAGGATCTAAAACTTTCTCGCATAATGAATCGCAAACGGAATCCCCTCTCGCCGTTGTCCTAACACAGCTCCTATAGCAAAATCTGAAGCGTCAGTCATGATCTCAAAGGGGAGAGACCAGTCAGGAGCTTGTAGGATAGGCGAGGCACAAATCTTCCTCTTCAAGAGCTCAAAGGCCTCCAGACACCTGTGATCTACAATGAACTCTGTGTCTTTTCCTAAGAGCTCAGTCAGTGGGCGGGCGATCTTTGAAAAATCCTGAATGAATCTCCTATAGAATCCAACATGCCCTAAGAATGACCACGCTAACTTCACGTTGGTAGGTGGATCGAGTTTCTTGATCACCTCCACCTTGGCAGGGTCAACCTCCATTCCCCTTTTGGAGATGACATACCCCAACACGATACCCTCCGTCACCATAAAGTGACTCTTCTCCCAGGAGAGTACCAGATTCACCTCTCTACACCTCGTGAGGACTCGATCCAAGTGCGCTAAACATGTATCAAAAGAATCACCATGGACCAACAAGTCATCCATGAACACTTCCAGGAAATCTCCCACCATCTCGGCAAATATGGCTATCATGCACCGCTGAAATGTGCCCAGGGCATTGCAGAGCCCGAATGGAATGCGCCTGAAAGCATAAGTACCGAATGGACATGAGGTCTTTTCCTGGTCCTCAGGGGATATGGCCACCTGGTTGTAGCCAGAGTACCCATCAAGAAAACAGAAGAACTCTTTCCCTGCGAGTCTCTCCAAGATCTGATCAATAAAAGGCAAGGGAAAGTGATCTTTCTTGGTCGCGGCATTCAAGCGCCTGTAGTCAACACAGACGCCACGACGTAGGTATTCGTGTCGCGATCTCTACCCCCTCCTCGTTGGTGAACATCTGAATTCTCGACTTCTTCGGGACAACATGAAGCGGGGCCACCCACTTGGAGTCAGAAATAGGGTATATAAACCCTGCTTTGCACCATTTCTCAATTTCTTTCTTCACTACTTCCCGTAGATTGGGGTTAAGTCTCCTTTGGAACTCACAGGAAGGTCTCACATTATCCTCAATAAAAATGTGGTACGAGCAGAGAACGGGGTTGATGCCCACGAGATCTGACACTGTCCAGCCTATTGCTTTGCGGTTCCTCTCTAAGACTTCTAACAACCTAGACTCCTGTTCTAAAGTCAAGTCTGAGCTAATGATGACAGGATATCTCTCTTTGGGTCCCGCAAGAAAGGCGTACTTGAGTGTAGGAGGTAGTGATTTCAGTTCTGGCAATATGGTATCATCAAGCAGATCTGGCTGAACTGAATCTGAATCTGGTTCCGTGCTGCATGAAGGTGGGCTAAGCTGAGTAGTACTCGCCACCAACTCAGAAGTAAAGGGAGTCGGATCGCCAAAAAAATGCGGTGGTTCGGCCAAGGCCGCGTCCGACTCATCATCTATATCCCATGATCGTTCCAAAGGGGACGGAACTGACAGATCCAGATGGATCTTTGTGTCATCATGGGAATAGGTAGATGCATCTCTCACAAGATCAGACAACACCTGGCAAACTGCATCATCCACTATACCCTTTCCAGATGAAAGGGACTCGCTCTGTTCTGAAGGAATCTGTCCCCAAATCCCGACTGTGCTAATCAAACTGCAATCTGCCTCTGAAGATGAGTACTCTGTGCTACTCTCTGAATCGGGTCGCTGACACTTGGTTTGCTTCATCTTAAGGTTCACCTCTCCGCCTGGAGAATGGAACTTCATCATTCCCGTACCATAATCAAAAGCTACGCCTGCAGTCCTAAGGAAGGGTCGTCCGAGAATGATCTGAGATTCTCTCCAATGATTGGGGGTCTCCATGTCCAAGACTGTGAAGTCAACCTGATAGTTCTGCCCCTCAATCAAGATAACTACGTTCTTCACTTCTCCCTTAGGTCTCTTCACTGAACGATCTGCAAATTGGAGTAAATCTCTAGATTTGCGAAGTGGTCCCAACTCCAATTTCTGATATAATGCTAAGGGAAGTAAGTTAATCGAAGAACCGTTATCTAAGAGTGTGCGTGCAAACGCAATGTCGTCAATACGACTCTCCACATAGTGAGCACCCATGTCTCTCTTTTTTCTTGGCAAAGTCTGATTCTTGAGACAATAGGTTGTGGCTACCGATAAGACATGTGTCTTTATATTTCGATTATCTTTCTTCCTTCTAACCCTTGTAGGTATGCATCTCACCTTAAGGTATTTTTGGAAGGCAGGATGGTTAGCCACATATTCATCAAATGGCACCTTAACTGTGATATTTTCTTTACAAAACCGTGCCATATCGGGGTCATCTTTTTGAATCTTTTTTATGCGCTTTCCTGTCGTAAGAGCACGGGGGAAAGGGATGGAAGCTAGAGAAACAGAAGATGAAGAGTCTGAATCATGAACTGAAAGATCATTCTTGGCATTAACGGAAACAGAGTTCTTCATACATGAATCTTTTTGATGCAACATGGAATCGAAATCAAAATTATCTACTAAAGGTTGTGGAATAGAAGCTGGAGTGATATCAGCCGCAACCGGAGATGCAAGGTCCTCCGTAGACTCAGAAGTGTATCCATGCTGCCGATGCTGCATACGTGCTCTCCTTCTCCTCTCGGCTCCCTGAATAGAAATCCTCGAATGATGTTGATGGGGCTCCAAAATATGATGCATCTCCTCCTCGTCCTCTGAAGACTCCTCAGGTAGAGCTTCAGAGATGCCCCTCCTCGTATCCCTCACCCGGTCAGGTACAGTCACGGTCCTTCCGCTCCTGAGTGACATGTGGTTAGCCTCATCACACGAAAGAATCTCATGTTCAGATCTAGGACATGCTGAATAGTATACCTGACCAAAGTGCTGCTGAGAACTAGATCTGTTCAGGCTATTGGGGTTAGCCTGAACTTGGGCTGGGATAGAGGTAGAAGGTGCAGTCTGCTCGTCTCGCCATCTGGACAAGCGGTTGACATCCACCCGTAAGTCATGAATCTCATTCCTGTAGGAACGTAGCTCATCGAGTATCTGCTGTTGTATATCCACGGGACTAGACGAAGAGGGAAGTGGATAAGACTGGGAAGAAGAACGGGAAGACTGGCCCTGCTGGCCAGAGTACTGCCTCTGCTGCTGCTGCTGGGGTTGCGGACCTTGCTGGCCCGCCTGATAATGGCCCTGTCGGCCATACTGCTGGTACTGCTGCCTCTGCTGCTGGGGTGGCTGGAATCCAGGGCTCTGTTGTGAAGGAGGTGGTGCGGAGGTGAATGCGGTGTTGTGAAAGGTCGGGGGACGCTGGTAGGTCTATCGGTCTCCCGTACTTCCCTGCCTGGCAGGGTCCTGAGTATACCATACTCCATTCACCTCCCAAACCGGTGGAGGCTCCTCCTGGACTGTCTCTGCTAATGGAGGTGGCTACTGGAAAGAGTGGGTGTAGGATTGGTCCTGCTCCCACGGCTGGGGTTGCCCTGACACCAACTGCTCCTGAACATGGTGAACTCGGTATACGGGAGCAGATGGTGCAGTCACGGCAGGTATCTTTATCTTAGATACCTTCTCAGTCAACTCCTCCATCTGTTTTGGAAGTTTGGAGACGCTCCGGTCTAACTCATCAATCCTCCTGTCGTTCCTCTCGACTACAGTAAGCTTGTCAGCAAGGAGTCTCATGCTAGGGATCACATCCTGAGAGAGATCGACTACAGCTGGTTTTCCCCCTCCAGATGAGAGTGAACTGGGGGATGGTGTATAGGCCCTGCTGGCCATCTGTGAGCGGTTAGTTTCAGCCATCTGCTCGAATACCCTCCAGACGGTATCCGCTCCTCGTGATGTATAGCTGCCTCCACAGGCAGCGCTCACTAAACCCTGCATCTCAGGGTTGAGACCAGTGAAAAATGATTGGACCAAGATGTTATCATCTAAATTGTGATAGGGACACTTCTGCAGGATGTCCTTGAATCTTTCCCAAGCATCACAAAAGGCTTCATGGGGTAATTGGGAAAAACTTGTAATGCGCGTCCTCATCATGTTAGTTCTACACAACGGGTAGAACTTCTTTAGGAATAGGTCCTTGAACAGGGCATAAGTGGTGACAATGATTCCAAGATTCTTCACCCAGTAATCGGCTTTTCCACCCAAGGCAAATGAAAGGGCTTTGAGCCTAATATAATCCTGGCTAACATTATTATGTTTGAGGTTAGCACATATGAGCTCAAAGTCCCTTAGGAATGCATATGACTCCTCAGAAGCATTCCCATCAAAATGTGGCAGCAGGTTCAGAAAATGCGGCTTCAATTCAAAATCAACATTAGGTTCGGCCGGACTCAAGTAGTTGTGAATATGATATTATCCGGGGTTATATGCTGCATCCATTGGTGGTTCGACCCCAACATTAAGCTGTTCTAACTGAGCTCTGAGTAATGCGTGTGGCTGCTCAGATGCAGCTAATCTGGCAAGTATCATTCTCATTGGGTCTTCGTTGTTCTCTTCTTCCTCTTCTTTCTTCTTTGGAGGCATTTTACTTGTGTCTTCTATATAGCCTGAATCAGCAAGGTGTTCTTGATTAGAAGAGGATTTATGAATCAAGATATTCTCATCGAGGCGAAGGTCTTCCTCGGTGAGGTGGGAAGAGAGAAAGGGAATGGTTTGAGAGTAACCATCCCGAGAGTGGGTGATCCATGGCTCAAGAGGGTCATGAGTCCAGGCTGGTCCATGTTGCGCATGGACCTGTGAAGACATACTTCTTGCAGGGTTCAACGGGAAATTCGCGAAGTCCGAATAAATATCCTCCCAATCAGTCATCTTCGATGTCAAAAGAACCGATTAGAACACGATATTAAATGAGGCGCTAGTTCTACGGTGCACGTAAATGTGCGGAGTAAACTCACACAATACAAACACAATTCAAACCCTCAATTTCACCAACTCAACACATGATGACCGTAAGAGTTTGGCCGAATTATCTTGTCAATTTTAGTTGGTGAGAAATACAATCTTGGAAAGATTAACGAGCTGTTAGGTGCCCGTATTTTCCTACAGACTGACCCGGTTAAAAGAACCAGTAGTAAGTAAGAAATCCAGACTTGGCTCTATCCTAGGGTCGTCTCTCTCTCACTTGCAAGTAAAACAAACAATGAGGGCTTTATGCCCCGAGAACAGGGGTTCTTTTTATTCCAAAATTTTTTAAAATCGACCTGCTCAATTCAGTCCCAATTTTAGAGTTAGGTTATCAATTGAAATTTATATGATCACACAAACACGTCTACCGTTCAGTCCCAATTTCCTTTTGTCCTTAAGTTGTAAAACAAGAAGGGAATCGGAAATCAGAATGCAAACAAGAAACTATGATGCATGCTCAGAAGAAGGTATACTTACAGTGAATCCCAGCACTCTCCATGCGTTATGCAGAACAGAATTGAAATTTTATATTATATGAATGCAAACGAGAAAACCGTTCCTAGACAGGCAGTTCTATTAGCGAGTGACGAACAAGTTAAATTTGACTAATAGCTCTGCGGTCTAAGTGCGTCTCGTTAAATGTGATGTGTGGTCCTAAAAATTTACGAGCACAAGCAATAAAGATATTCTAATAAAATAAGCACTAAGAGCCGCGAGTGCAAGTCCTATTCTACGCCAATCAACCACACGACCACGAGCGGGTCTAATGTCCAGTTACAAGTGCGAGCTCTCAAACAAGAGCCGCTGGAAAGTGCGAATTACCTAAATTATTACAAAAATTTACAAAAACTCTCTCGAAGATAAATTAATTCTCTTGCTCTTCAGCAGTCGGCGTGCGTCACGTCCGTCGACCTCTGATGCACTACAAGTCCACCGGGCCCTCATAAGGAAAATGAGATTTATATTAGAGAGATAAAGAATAAAATATATACAAAAAATATGTAGAGAATAATGACAGAAAATGGATTAATTACAAAGTGGCTCGGGGGTCAGACTACCCGAGTAAATGAAATACTAAATCTAAATTTTTAAATTAATCCCTAAGCCGTTTGCCTCCCCGGCAACGGCGCCATCCGATGAGTCGCTAAATACGATGATTAATTTGGTCACGTTGTAGCACGTGTACTTAGCGATTTAGTCAGAACCGAGAGAAAATCTTCGTGAAGAGTGTCTCGGCTTAATTTATATCCCGGGCAAGTCCGGGGTCGAACTCAAGGAGGCAAAGGAACAACTTCAGGATAATTTGAAAATTAAGTTTTAGATTTCCAATGCGGTTTTTTTTATATTTTTTTAATGCAAATAGGATGCCAAAATGCACAATGCAAGTGAACTAATATACTAAGAAAGCATACAACTTAGCCAAATTAAGTTTAATGCCAAATCAGTTCAATTCAGCCGAATTATATTTTTCCTAGAATATTAATCCAGAGATGAACACAAAACACATTTTTTTGGAATTTTAGGGGTTAAAATGCAACAAGGAAAAATACACACTTTTTATAGGTTTTTTCACAATTTCTCACACAAACAGAAAGCAAAAATCATGAAAATTTTACTGGAATTAAAACATGATGCAAGGAAGGTACAGTAATATTTTCGGATTTTTTTGACAAAGTATGATTTTTTTATGGATTTTTTAGTGAAATCAAAGTGAGAGTGAGTAAATAATTCCTAATTAATCCACAATGTCAAATTAATATGATTGCGAATTATCCTAAAAAGATATTTACATATAGAATCCAGGAGACTTGAAATTTCGCAAAAATGATGTATGTGGATTTAATTAAAAATCAAATACTAAAATCACTCTACAATTTATTGTAGGCACAAGACAACTCCAATAGACGTGAAATTTGAACGTAACGTAATCACATTTCAAGGCATCATGTCAAATTTTTGTGGAATTTTTAGAACAACTATGAGTGAGATATAAATTTAAGAGTCCAATTTGGGTCAAATATGCAATATTTCAGTTGAACAATTTTAGTTAATTCACAATATCTCACAAAATTACAAATAAATATTCAAAAGGCACAAAATTAGTTGCTCAACATAAAAACAGTTTTTACTGAATAAAATGATACAAATTTGAGGTCCAAATTAATAGTCAAACACAGGGTTGTCTTTGCAACATCAGAAAACAATATTTACAATAATAACATATATAGGGACTATTTTGCAATTATATAAACATGAAAGGACACACTTACAATTGTTACAATAAAAAAAGTAAAAGAAAAAGCACCTTCTTCTTCCTTTTGTTGGGCAAGATGGAGATGAAGAACCCAACGTGGGGGTGGTTGCGGTGGCTCGGCGGAGGCGGGCGGTGCCGGCGCGCGGCAGGCGGAGGTGCGCGGAGGTGCGCGCGGTCGAGAGGCGTTGGCCGGCGGGCGCGGTGGCGTGCTTGAGTTGGAGACCGACGGCGGTGGAAGCTGCTGGAGGGACCGTGCGGCCACGGAGATGATACGGCGGAGGGGGCGCGGGTGGCTAGAGCCACGCTGAGGCCGGCTGGCTGCGCCTCCCCCGCGGTGGTTGACGATGGAATAACGAGGGGGGAGGCGGCGGCCGTGGGCCGCTGTTCCCCTCCTCCGTTTTTTTATTTATTTATTTATTTTTTTGATTTTTTTCTGCTGTCCTAAAGGGTTTTTTTTAATTTTTCATTTTTTAATTTTTTTTAATTTTGATTTCTTAAACAGGGAAACAAAAGTGGATATTTACAAGAATGAGGGAAAAAATTGGCAAAGGGAAATGATAGAAAAGATAAAGATGGTGGTGATGGTGATAATGTGGTAAAAAAACTATGGTGATGATGTGATACAAGAAAAATGCAAAAATACAAGATGATAAAATGAAGGGAAAAAATACTTACAATAGAGACAGTCGCCTATGATGTGCTCACGTGAGCACGGTCCTCGCTCAAATCGTCGGCGAGCGATGAGCTCGAGCAACGCGTGTATGTGGCTGCGATGTTGGTCGAAAAGCCAACGGATCTCACCGGAGAGAGGGCCGTCGTCGCTCGACTGTGGTTGTGTCGTTGTCACCGATTCAACTCTAGGAACTAGGCTCTCCTAACATAAAGATGGATCAAAGGCAAAAATGAGGAGAATGAGATGTATATAAAGATGATACATGAGAAGTTATTAAGGTGGTGGAGTTGAATGGGAAGTTGGATTATTAATGGAGTTGAATGGGAAGTTGGGAGAAAATGATGGAATAATGGAGTTGAATTGGTGGTTATTGTAGAGAATGGAAATTAAATAAATAAATGAAATAAAGTTGGCTACTTTAATTACAATAGAATAAAAAAGAAGAAAATAAATAGTGGAGAATTTACAAGGGAAGACAAACAACATGTACACATTTTTTTACTTTTCTTATATGGATTTTTTATCTTTTTAATAAGAGATATTTACAATGGAAAAATACAATAAAATACTAAAATTAAAATACAACACAATCATGATATTTTTGTATTTTTAATAATTATAAAAAATAAAATAAAAAATGAAGAAGGAATGAATATATACATAATATACAATGTACATCTAGGTCCCAAAACTCAACTTTTGCAAATGAGCTCCGATTTTAATGAAATCACTTCCATTGGATAGATAATTTTCTAACTTGAACTTTAAAAGTGAGTTTGGTGAATTTGGAGTTCATACGGAGCGGAAATTTGGCTTGGAAGTTGGACTTTACGGCTTTTTCTCTTTGGGATCTAGGAGTATTTATTTGAAGTAAATTTTGTTTTATAATTTTGTATTTTTATATACATTGTTATGAACAAGTTGGAGAAAGAATTAGACAAAAAGGAGTTGAAATGAAATTATTAAAAATAGATGAAGTTTTGAGCTATTTACATATATAAAACTCCTTTATTTTTGCAGCTTTTTATGTGTAATTCATTTTGTACAATCTAATATACAATAATTAGTGTATTTTATTTACAAGAGACATTTTGTAATTTAATGATTTTATGGACATTTTCATGGGATTTTACTCGGGGATTTTGCTAAGATCAAGATACTGAGATGATGAATCGTGGATTCATCAACCACCCGCAATCCAATGGCTTAGCTGAATGTTCAAATAGGGAGATCAAGACAATTTTACAGAAGCTTGTGCGTCCGGATCGCAAGAACTGATCTCAGCTGCTTGATTCCGTTCTTTGGGCTTATAGAACAGCGTACAAGTCACCCTTGGGAATGTCTCCCTACCGCCTTGTGTATGGCAAGCCATGTCATTTGCCCGTTGAACTCAATCACAAATCTTTATGGGCCATTAACATCTGTAATTTGGACTCCAAGCAAGCAGGAAAGAACAGGAAAGTGGATCTGAACAGATTACTAGAATTCAGAGATTATGCATATGACAACAGCCTGATGTACAAGGAGAAGGTCAAAACATGGCATGACAAGCATATCCGCCGCAAGTCTTTTGATCCAGGTCAGAAGGTGTGGTTGTTTGATGCGAAATTAAAGATCTTTTCAGGCAAATTGAAGAGTAAATGGACTGGGTCGTTTATGGTTAGGCAGGTGCGTGACAACGGAAGTGTATTGATATCCAATCTGTCAGCAGACGCACAACCATTTGTAGTCAATGGACAGCTTCTGAAGCCATACCTAGAACATGATACATTCATGACTGTCATTGACTCGATTCAAGTAATCTACAAGGATGAGCCAGATATCTCCAAAGAGGCAGAAGAAGGCTAAGCAGAGCGCGAAACATTTTTGAATGACTTTTCTTCTTTTCTTCTTTTCAATCTATTTTATCCTCTTCTACCGACATGATGTCATCCCTTTCATCATGCTACACTTAGGATGTACTTTATCCTAAGTATAGGGGGATGCGCATCCCGAGTTGTTCATATCCACTTTCATCTCTTTTCTTCTTTTCTTCTTTTCTTCTTTTCCTTTTCCATCTTCTGTATCTAATCAACAGGTGTCACCCCTTGTAGACAGTCTTCTATACTTAGGACGTACTTTGTCCTAAGTATAGGGGGGTGCACCCCGAGTTCTTGTTCTATTCTTTTCGATCTCTCCATGGTCTCCTCTTCTTGTCTATACTTAGGGATATCTTACCCTAAGTATAACGGGAGACAATCTGAGTACGATCTGTTCATTCCCACCCTTGACCCTCCCTGCCTTGTGTACAGTCTGTTATACTTAGGATTATTTGATCCTAAGTATAGGGGGGACGGTCAACTTCTTATTGGTTCATTCATTCCTTTATTTATTCGTTAGACCTTTCTATACTTAGTTAGAGTTATGTCTTCTCTTTTCTCTCCGATCTATGAGGACATAGCTCAAGCTAAGTATAGGGGGGTCGTATATACTGTGTATATACTTTAGCCATAACTCGTACTTTCGTATTTTTCTTAATAAATATGGCTAACTATACTTATTAAATTCATTAAAAACCTTAATAAAAAGATGTTACCATTCCTCAAATACTTTGTGTATTTACTGATTATTAAATCAGGTGAAAATGTTTTTTGCAAAATGTTTGAAAAATAGTTTGAAAACCTTTGTGAAAAATCTTTTGAAAACTATTTTGAAAACGTTTTGTTACATGTTTTCAACCTTTGTAAAAATATTTTGATTGTAAAGTTTATTTTCTTTGTGAAAAAAAATGTTTGAAAAATGATTTGCAAATGGTTTGAAAAATGGTTGCAAAAATACGTGAAAAATCTATATATACTGTTTTGAAAACCTGTTGCAAAATGATTTTCAAATGTGTGTACAGGTTCGTAAAAACTGTTTGTAAAATTATTTTGGACTATAGTTTTCAAAATTGTTTGAAAAACCTATGTCAAATAAGTTTGAGGAATACATACATCACACCTAGGGTTGGGCATGGGCCGGGCTGGGCCGGGCCCTGAAGGGCCCAGGCCCAAGCCCATCTTAATAGTTCGGGCCTTAGGCCGGGCCTAGACCCACAGTTTTTGTAAATCTTCGACCCAAGCCCAGGCCTGGCCCAACTTCTTCGGGCCGGGATTGGGCCGGGCCGACCCATCTGTACACACACAATCCAAATTGATAGCGCTGAAATCTAGGACCTTAATATAAATGTGCCGAACAGCCAGGACAATTACAGCAGTTTAGAAGCGCCCCTCTACATTATAAGCATTATCTATTATAATAAACCCTATTTTGACCCTGTATCTAAAAAAATAAGCATTATCTGTTGTTTTTTTAAAAGAGATAAGTATAATCTTATTAATTTACAGTTCAATTCAAGTTTTACAATATAAAGAAATGCCGCCAACGGAGCAATAACATGATATTAAATTATACCCTTCTCAAAATCCATCAACAAGCACAGACATTTGATCACCAAGTGGTTCAGAATCATAAAAGATCATTAAATCACCTGATACAAGAAGAGGACAAGAAACCATCTCTTAAAGATATCCACAACAAATAATTTAGAATTCTGCCCTCGAAAGGATCTCGAATCCATGTTTCCCCTCAAAAGGATAAAAAGCTCAGGGAATTTGTTAAATACCCTATTAATATTTCAGCATCAAAGAAGAAGTGCAGCAAATCAATCTGCTGAAGCAGAAGATAATGGAATGCATACGTTTCATTATTATTTGATGCTTAAATGACACAGATGCCAGCACAACAAAACATACGAACAAAAAATTGCACAGATGCTTAAATGGAAGCACTGATGATACCTGTTGAAGGATTTGGATACCAATTCCAACAGCCTCTTCTTAGTACACAGAGAAAGAATGCAGCCTCTTCCTATGTCCTGAATTCATTAGTACACAGCCTCTTCCTGTGGATCATAAAATGATCTAGTGAGTTACAAAACAATATAATAGTTAATTATCTATGACTATGATATGCATGTTAAGCACAATAAAGATTTCTTACATCATTCTACTGTTATATATAATAAACTCTTTTGTCGTGGATAAGTATATGTTCCTTGGTCAACTATCTCAATCATCATTGTATTGTTGAGCTTTACTAGAAGCAGTTCATCACCAGTTGTCAATGCATATACGAACGTTGTTTGCCAAAATCAAGCTGGAGTTGATTATGGAGAAAGAGTACACCCATATGCAACAACTAAAAGATACCATGCTTGCCGAATGGGTTCGCATCCTGCAATTGGCGAATGAAGCCGGCCTCTTGAAATGGAGGGAACAGGGTTTCTCCAAATCCTTGCAAGTTAATCCTGGGTGAACAGCAATTCAGGAACAATAACCTTATACGTGTGGATCGGAGGAATTTTCAAAGGTCCCACTTGAGCAGACCCTGGAGTTCCCATGTGCATATATGGTGCTACCTCTCCAGAAGGGTGTGAAGTTCTACAGTTAGTTTCATCTAACCACTGAAAAGTGTTGTAAAATCATGCACTCGCTTTGGTCTTGTGCCAACCATACATCTCCATATCTTGGCCATCACGTCTTCTTGATTATTAGGAGTTGGTAGGCTTCCGAAATTGTAACGTAGCGCAAAGCTCAATTTCCATGTGAATGTTGTTTAGATTCTTTTCCTCAGAAGCATCTAATGCAAACAAAGAAGGAACATGTGACAAGTTGGTGGAACTAACAATACAAGGGGGTACGTTATTTTCATTTTGGCTGTTTGTTTGTTGCAAGAGAATGGCCTTTGTATCCGTAGGTTTCCTATTTCAGTGTATGATCATCTCTAGATATATTGTTTTCAATGGGCCAAAGAAGAGGACACTTCTGCATAAAGCTACATATGAATGGGCGTTGATGTAATGCTGTGCTCAGAACTTATGATATATATTTATTGCATTGTTTTTATCTACTATATTTCTAGCATGGGTTTGGAACGTGATGTATATTCATACTAGGAGTTCAAACCTGCTATATATTTACATTATGAGTTCGGATTATGTTATATATTTATAAAACAAATGCACATGGATAATTATCTCACAAACGGAGGGGGGATTGAAGGCGTGAAGGGGGATCGCAGACTCACAGGAGGGGATCATTGCTGTTGGCGGAGCCGCGGAGCACTGGAGCCTTGAGTTGGAGGAGCACGAGGGAGCGGTAGGGATGGCGACCGCGGGCTCTGGTAGGGAGAGGGAGGGCAGGAGCGGCGCTCGCGAGGGAATGGGAGCGGTAGGGATGGCGACCGCGGGCTCTGGTAGGGAGAGGGAGGGCAGGAGCGGCTTTCGCAAGGGAATTAGATGGGTTAGGGCAAAAGGGGTTCGGGACCTCGGGTTAGGGCTAAAGGGGGGAGGGGTCTTGGGCCAAATCTCGGGCCAATTATCGGGCCGGGCTACGCGGGCCCAAATCGGGCCAAATCTTGGGCTGGGCTCGGGCCAAATCTCGGGCTAATAAACGGGTCTGGCCTCGGGCCAAGTCGGGTTGGGCCGACCCAGGCCCGAGCCCGGCCCAAACTAATTTTGGGCCCAGATTTTAGGCCCAGGCCCGGACCATTGCTCTATTGGGCTTGGGCCGGGCTGAGTTTTTTGGGCCGGGCTACGGGCTGGGTCGGGCCGGCCCAGCCCAATGCCCATCCCTAATCACACCAAAAATCCACTATATATATATACACTTATAAAATTGATCACTTACCCTGTAAATCCTTAAAATCCACTTCGTGTATATATAAGAAACACTCCCGTGTAAATATTTGTACCTAGTTTTTGGCCAAAACTTTGTGTTTTCAAAAAGCCCAAAAACATTTGCAAAATTAAAATTCAAAAACATTTGAAAACCTTTTTGAAAAATCTAAAAATGCATATGCATCATCTTTTCAAAAATCTGTAAAAAGTTCAAAATCTGTGAAAATTGCATCACAAAAATATTTTCTGCATAGCATTGCATAGCATGAGCATTTTTCGGATTGAGTTTAATGGTTGAACAAGTCTAAGTAAAATCCGAAGATTGGAGCTTGGTTGGACCTTAAAATCGACCTAATTAACAGGAATCTTATAGGAACTGGGATTGAGGTACATCAGGTCTAGTTGACTTAATTCTTTGAGGATCACGGGACTTGGTTCAATGGATTCTTGACTGCCTAAGTAGAGTATTTCGGAGCACACGCACGACTCTTGTTGATAATGACCTAACTTGGACACTTGCACCTTTCACATGGCTCAACTCAGTTGGAGTGGTGATGGGGTTAGATTTGCCGATATGAGACGCACACAGGTGGAAACATTTGTCCTCCTCTAGGGAGGGAAGTGCGCCCCAACCCGTCCAGTAATGATGAGTTTCGAGGACAGGAGATCGTGGGTTGCAATAAAGCTTCAAAAGAGGGGTAGTCTACTGGCTCAAGAGGAAAAACTCCTTATGTAAATGTTGTTGTATATAGTATTCAAAAAAATGCAAAAGCAAAAACTCCAAAAAAAAGTGGACAGGCTTGTACAAAAAACCCTAAAAATCTTCATAAAAATTTAGAAAATCGTAGAAAATTCAAAAAAAATGAAAACTCAGGTCTTGTAGGTTCCCCATTTTATTATCTTTATTTTTAAATTAATTTGGGAAAATTTTGTTACTATTTGATATTTTTCATTCCCATATTAATTTCGGCCAGCACTTTTATTTCTTGTTTGCTTGTATTGTGACTTTTAAAAATACCAAAAACATTTAGAAAAATCCCCAAAAATCACAAAAACATCTTAAAAATATAAAAAGACCAAAAAGATTTCATTCCCTGATTTTTGACTATTTTTACCTATTTTTATAAATACTCTATCCCTCTCTTCCTTATATTGTATATATATTCTATTATTGAAAAAGAAAATATAAAAATATAAAATATAAAAAGAAAATATAAAATCATTAAAAAAATCAAAATATAAATTAAAAATTAAAAATAAAATAAAAAATATAGAATTAAAAACCCACAAAAAATTCCAGATCGGCTGAGTAGTTTATTAGACCTAGGCTTTGACTTTTTGTCTATACTCTACACCCTTCCTGTGTTTGACCCCTACTTGCTTGCCATTGTACATTTTTAGTAGGGAATAATAAATTTTAATCCTTGCTCTTGATTGTTTGATTAATTGTGTGGGTTAATTGTTGACAAACAGAAAGGCTTGAGTAGTCGCCTCAGCGACAGTGAGTCTGATTTGTCAGACCGCTATTTAGCGGCTCTCGCAAACTCATTTTTCAGTAAATTATATAATTTTTCACCAAATTAATTATATTATATCAATCACATTTCACAAAAATACAATCAAATATCCACATTATAGAAGATTAAAAAGTACTACAATGTACTATTTTTCAAAACGAAATAGATAACAAATTGATGTTCAAATTGATGCCTAAAGATATGGGCATAAATGGAATTTTACAAAATCAAAATACAGGAATAAATATGCATGAAGGGAGTTAGATGTGATTATCAATACTCAGAGGGGGACATATGCAAATTTTCCAAGGGACGCATGCCTCCTCGAAGGCGGGGACTTGGGCACTAATTGTGGAACTTCGGGGGGTGGCAATGGGGGGTGAGGTGTAATTTCTCTCACAATCACGTGGGCGTGCACGTGAGGGGGGAGGGTTGGGGTGTTGGCGTGAAACACTGGAAGTGAAGGGGAGGGGTCTGAGGCAATTCGTCCCGCGGGTCACGTGCCTTGCACGTGAGGTGGGGAGGATAGGTACGATAGATGGATCGACTCCCGAGCCAACGATGTCTAATCGGTGGGCGGTCAATCTACTAGAGGAGGTGTTGGCGGCTCTAAGGTGGTGATTGAGGCAGGAGCGATGGAAGATAGTGGTGAGGTTGATCAAGGTCATTGATCGAGACACGACTGAGCGGTGAAGTGGAGGCAATGAAGTTGGCGGTCTGAGGAGGGCGGAGCCGATGGTAAAGGGCAGTCGTGACCAGTGTCGAGGGAAGGCACGGATGAGTGGGGGCTCCGTCGAGGGCGATGTGCGGAGATCGACGCGTGTAGAGCCGGTGACAGGAGGTCGTCGGTCCATGCTGCTGGAGTCGAGGGTGAGCTTGGTGGCGGTGGATCTCCTTCCTTCACAAGGAAGGAGGGTGGAAGATGGAGGTGATGGTCAGGTGGTGGATGGTGAGTGATTGTGGTGAATATGGGTCAGAGGTAGAGGCGATCAGATAAAATAGAAGAGGGAGGAACATAGTAAGAAGAAGAGAAGAGAGAGGGTAAGAAATAAAGTAGCAGAGAATAGGGGGAAGAAAAGTTACCTGGAGTATATGGATGGAGTGTGCTTGGGAAGAAACTTGAAGAGGAGATCTGGTTATCGTCGCTCAAATGTCGTGGCTAGGAAGGTCTAATCGATGCATGGAAGCAAATGCAGCGGTAAAGATGCCTTCACCGGACCTCGCCTGAAGATGGGTCCTTGTTGCTTGATGGGGACTCTTAGAGCTATCACCTACGGGATCTCAGAGACGTGCCTCTCTCCTCTTTAATGGCGGATGGGGCGCGACGAGGGGCGACGAGCGCCCCTTTGTGAGCGGTTGGAGAGGAAGACGAGGGTGGTTGCAGGTGTGGGAGATGTGGGCGTACGTGGGAGGAGGAAAGAGAGGCAAAAATGCCTCGCCTATGGTTCGCGGAGGGCGTGGGTGAAGGTCTACAGGTGGGACAATTGCATAGGAGGTGGATCGGGTTGCAGGCGACATGTAGTAGGGAAGATCGGGGAAGAGAGAGAATATGGAGAGGGTCGTGGAGGTGTATCATGTGGAGGCAGTTGGGAGAGATGGAGGATGGTTGCTGGGCATGGGCGCACCATTGCGAAGGGCAGGCGACGGTTGCATTGGAGGGGTGTTTGTGAGGAAGGAGAGGGGGTGCCACCTGGCACACGTGGGAGGCAGCCACGTGGTGGGGAGAGTAATGAAAATAAAAATCATTAATAATGAATAATAATATAAATAAAATAAAACAAAATAATAAATAAATAAAATAAGTAAATAAAATAATTAAATAAGTAAATACATAAATAAAATAATAAATAAATAAAAGGAAAAGGAAAGAAAATAAAATAAGTAGAATAATGGTTAAAGCATTAAAAGAAAAAGAAAAAAGTAGGGGTGACACATAGTGGCTCCAAGAGTTGTCGCGTGTCGCTCCAAGGGAATACCAAAATAAATTAAAAGAAAAATAAAAAAGAAATAACAAACAAAGTCAAATAAAAAAGTGATCAACGCAAAAGTCGTTCGTTGATGTCTAAAACTTTCATGAAGAACTAAAACCAAAAGAAAGCATACGTACAAAATATATTTTTGGTGGTACTATATAGTTGTAAATACCGAATTTTTGTTTTTTGTGATTTTTCATTGTTTTTAAACAAGATAAAAAATCAAAAAATCAAAAATAAATATAAAATAAATATTTACCTAGTAATTTATTTTTATGAGATTTTTACCTGACAGACCCTGTAAACTTTTTAAAATACAGCTACGACCTTTTGCACAACGTAATTACCCCATTGACCTTGTAAATTACCCCAAGAACCCCTGCGAGCTTCAAACAGATTAACCGCAGGGTTCATGGGGCAAGAGATAGCAAGTTTACAGGGTCAAGGGGGGAATTAGGTTGTCTCAAAGGTCGTTGAGGTAATTGGCAAAGTTTATAAGGTCTGCTAGGTAAAAAACTTTTTTTTATTTTTTTAATAATTAATAAAATAAAAGAGAAAATAAAGGGGACATTTGTACATACTATATATACGGACTCTTTATTTTCTTGATTTGTGCCTCAATTTTTATTTAGATTTTTACGTATTTTTATTAACATAAACCAAAGAAAATAAATGCAAGAGAAATAGATTAAAAAATGTTTGTTTTTGTACATAAAATAATAGGGTTAAAATAGAGAATATGTACAATATGCAATACGGCTCCAAAAACCCAAGTTTCACGTATGAACTCCGATTCTTTTGAATTTGGTCTTGTTTTATAGGTAGTTAAACGTAAATTAATTCAAAAGTGAGTAGGGGTCCATGAGAGACTGTATGAGAGAGATATTCACTTTTTATGCCTTTTTGTCTGGAACTAGGTTTGGATTTTATTGGACAAATTTACAAGTTAGTATTTTTGTATTTTTCTTTTATTTTGATAGTAATATGTACATTATAGAGTTGATTTTATTTAATGTTAAATTATTGAAAAATAAATAAAATTGAGAGAAAATATGGGTAATGATAGGTGATAATGTACAAAGGACTTTAGGCTTCTTATTTTAATACAAACATGCATGCTAAAATGTCAATATTATATGCAAGGGCATGAATGATAATAATAAGAAATAAATGGAGAAACACAACTAATTATTTGGGAACGTAGCTCTATTTTCAACTTTTAAAGCGATGAATCACATATTCATTACTCAAGCACACTTGATAGTAAATGTACATTGAAAAAATTAAAGAATGTATAAAATCACATAATAATCAATTCATTTTGTCCATAACTATTTATTTGTATATATTTTGTAATAAATTATATGTTTGTTATCATGTCTTGCTTACTTCTATACATATAGCTATCGTGATCAATGTACTAGTTAAATACACAATTGATTGACGTTCTAATTGAATAGATTTGTGATCGTCAAATATTTATATTTTAATCACAACCCGTTTATGCACAAGTGATGCAATCAAATAATTTTGATTCACCTACAAACAAATGTTCAAGCAAATTGGGTCTCACATAAAGGTGTTGAGGATGTCAAAACTACGGATGAGAATGGGATGGGCCCTATATGGTTTAGGCTCAACAAGCTCATTTAACAAATCGAGCTTTGAACCAGTCCAAAGTATGCTTAATTTTTTTTCGCGATCGACTCAAGTCCAATCTCGACCCAGTTTTTATGCACCACCTATATATTTAGTAACATTTCCAGACTGTTAGATAAGTGGTGTGAAATTAGACTTTAAATACGCACTAGATTAATAGAAATTCTTTCATGCTACAATCAATGAGAAAGTGCCGTAAAACATAATAAAATGATACAAGTTCCTGGTATATGTCAAGACATTTCAAAACAATACAAATTCATGGTATATTTGGAGATATAGAAATGGTATCCATATTCTTAGTTGTTTTAAAACACGTACAAAAGCCTGAATCCACAACCTCTAGCTTAGGTGGGCAGCCCAGTAAATATACGTCTACAAGAATTAGCTTATCGACACCTTAAACAGTACTATAAGAATTGGTACTGAACACCCCTGTAATATACAAGCACCCATAGAAATAATATATTTCGGTTTATGCATTTGCTCATATAATCTCACTAAAGAGGGAGCCATTTTCATTGTTACTGTACTGGCTGTTAAAATAAGGTCGCTTGCCTAGGACTCTATCTTGGTACCGATCCATAACACGATCAAAGTCAAATCAAGAAAATGGATTTTTACGATCCGATAAGATTATTTAAATGTTTCAGTCATTCTATATTTTCTTGAAAAAGGAGCTCAACCTACAGAACCGATTAATGATATTTTTAAGAAGGCAAAATATTTACAGAATTTCAAATTAATCAAAAAAGTTAACCGAAGTAAAAAAAGTATCAAAAGTGGATTAGGGAGTTTAGTACCTTATCTAACTTTGTATAATGCTTCAACCTTACTCTTTTCTTGCCATATTCATACTTATTAACTTCTTTATTCTTGTTGTAGGGGTATTCTGATAAACAATGGATTAATCGCACTTACTTATTGTATCCTTATTGATTGAATGTTTACTAATCTTATTAATGTTGATCTTGGTAAAATGAAATGGTTGAATAATTGAAAAGGATTATTCAAGATGTTGTGTATGAATCGCTCACGTATTCTTCTGAATTACATGTACCAGTGGGATTAATTTGGAAAATCAGTAGAGATTTGCAAGAACTAACTATATTTATTGGAAGCATTCCTCTAACGAGTTTCCTAAGAACCTTTACAGTAAATAGAATTTACCGAGTTGTGATTAATCAAATATTGCAAAGCCCATGTATTCTACTACCATTCACAATTGGACCATAACATAATTTCTATTTATACTGGCACTATAATATCATGTTAGGGAGGAAATCAGAGCTAAATTGATAGAAAAGAATGAATCTGAGCAGCATGAGTAGGAAAAAAATCTATTCTATTTTCTATTATCAGCTACGTGTTCGAATCTAAGAGAAAATCTAAATAATGTTTATTGCCTTGAAATTTTTAGGAAGGCCATGTTGATTCCCATAATAATTATGCCCATTCCTTTTACAAATTTAGCTCTTAATACACAATCATTCAAAATTGGTTTCTTTGTTATCGGGATAGGTGAATTATTATGTATTCATCCACCGAGGGAACCAAACATATAATTTTTCATCATTCAGCTCAAGCAAAATAAAAATCAAAAGAATAACAGAAATAGATCGATATAAAAACTATTTCATCTATATCCACTCCTTTTTGTGTATAGCATCGTCACTCCCTTTGGCAACATCTACAAATTCGGAACTTAATTTGTTCGACCCGGATATTTATGGGATGATCCTAATAACCATGAATGGCAAGTGCTTTTCCTCATTTAGATCCTATTTCAATAGGAACATGATGAGTTGATATGCCTACACCTCTTGCTTTTACTGCTATATCAGGAGCTATTCCGTGTATTGCTTAACGTAAAATAGATATTGGATTTGTTCCTATCTTTTGTTCATATATATTATATCTATATATCACATATATATAATAGTATAATTAATTTGAATTATTACATGATAATGATGCTTTATATTTTGTGTCGAAATTTAAAAGAAAAGTGGAAAATACCTATATATATATATTCAAATATCCATAATTAATAGATATAATAATTATTTGTTGTACATGATTAATACGTAAAGATCATATTCCCGATGTCATTATTTGATTATCAATCTAACATCTAATACAACCTTATTTTATCTTACCTTACATAGGGGATTCTTTGAAATTCATGACATATTACTTTATGAATTCTTGATAAAGATAGAAACACGGTTCCACATCTTAACCTGAAATGGATGAGGAGAGAAAATGTCCCCTTTTTTAGGGTAATCCTGGGAACATATCTGATGGAGACGAGGTGGGACCTGTAGCTCAGAGGATTAGAGCACGTGGCTATAAACCATAATGCTAGGGGTTCGAATCCCTCCTCGCCCACAACCGGTCCAAAAGGGAAGGACCTTTACCTCTGGGGGTAGAAAAATCATGATCGGAGTCACGGACGCAGACGTGGGTATGGGACTTTGCTGAAATGGAATGGCCTTACCTTTTCTTTCTTATGAATGGTACTGTGGTTGCATATAGCAAGGAAGGCCCGAATCCGTTTTTTGTTTTACTCGTTGTAATATGCCATGGATATGGTAACATATCAGATTCAGATAAATCCATATGCATCTTCCTATACACGTCCAAATCCTGAGTTCCCCAATGGACAAAAACAAACATGAACTCCATGCAAATAAATAATAAGCAACTTTTCTCCCATGTTCCTCGCGACCCACAATACTCGACAAGCATTGTATTACGGAACAAACAACTCTAGTTCTCCTCATTCCAATTTTTCAGCTCAAGATCCATTAATCAGTGGCTCAAAACTCCAATAAACACCATGAATCACATGAGAACTTTCTCCCGTTCTGTTCAAAAGCTCCTCGATCACAATCATCACACTACATGTAAAATTTCACGAAATGGCTGTAGAAATTGATCTAATTTGTTATAGAACCAAGTGATGGCACATAGGGTAGGAATAACACAGAGATAAGGATTTGTCGGTACGGTTTTGGCCCACAACGATGTGAGGGAGGAACCGGTGCTAGGGGTTGGGGCTATGGTTGTGACGGAGTCTATGCAACCACAACCCATGACGGTGAAAGACCTCATCTCCTTGTGTTGCACCGTGCAACTTGTGCATATGTGGGTGTTGGTTTGGACCATAGGGTTTCGGAAGCTCTTATTTTTGGATGAATTAGGGATTTAGGATATAATATTGGGATATAATATCAGACCGACTGCAATCGAGCATGGATCGATTGAAGCTTTATCTCAGCCCAAGACTGGCCCATTTTTATTTGGGTGTGGGGGGAAGAGCTGCAAATTGAATTGAATTATTCGAATTCTATTAGGATTCATTCCATAAAAATTTGTAAAAAGGTTTATTCGAACCAAATGATCTGAATCTGAATTTAGCTTACGGATTCGATTCCCAGATGAATCGAATTTGAATTAACATGAATTCATTCAATAACAATTCGATTGGATATTTATATACATACATGTATGTATATATGTATCCATGTATGTGTGTATATACATAGTACATACATATACATGCATATATTACATACATATTTACATACATGTAGCAACCGGTCTAGGTCGATTAGGGTATTTTGTGAATATTCTTGTTTAATGAATTATAGCATAACCACATCAAAAGGTTGAAATGTATAAGTAAATAGATGCAAAAATGAATATACGAATATGTATTGAAAAAATTATTGCATTTAATTTACATTGAAAGATTTAGCATTTGCATTATATTTCTAAGCATAACATGTGCAAGCAACTGAAGATACTCTTAAACCAACTTACTGTAGTGATTAAGTGGTTAGTTTTAAACTTATAATCATATCTAGTTCCCACTGATATTATTTATCATATGCATCATTCACCGCTATGATTTCCATACTCCTTTTTGTGTATAGCATCGTCACTCCCTTTGGCAACATCTACAAATTCGGAACTTCATTTGTTCGACCCGGATATTTATGGGATGATCCTAATAACCATGAATGGTAAGTGCTTTTCCTCATGTAGATCCTATTTCAAAAGGAACTTGATGAGTTGATATGCCTCCACATCTTGCTTTTACTGTTATATCTGGAGTAATTCCATGTATTGCTTGATGTAAAATAGATATTGGATTTGTTTCTATCTTTTGTTCATATATATATCATACATATATATATCTATAATTAATTTGATTTATTACATGATGATGATGCTTTTTGTTTTGTGTCGAAATTCAAAAGAAAAGTGGAAAATAACTATATATATTCAAATATCCATAATTAATAGATGTAATAATTATTTGTTGTACATGATTAATACGTAAAGATCATATTTCCCATGTCATTATTTGATTATTAATCTAACATCTGATAACGACCTTATTTTATCTTACCTTATATAGGAGATTCTTTAAAAATCATGACATATTACTTTATGATTTATTGATAAAGATAGAAACACGCTTTCACATCTTCTTAACCTGAAATGGTTGAGGAGAGAAAATGTTCCCTTTTTTAGGGTAATCCTTGGAACAGATCCGGTGGAGACAAGGTGGGGCATGTAGCTCATAGGATTATAGTACGTTGCTATGAACCATAATATTGGGGGTTCGAATCCCTCCTCGCCCACAACCGGTCCAAAAGGGAAGGACCGTTACCTCTGGGGGTAGAAAAATCATGATCGGAGTCACGGACGCAGACGTGGGTATGAGACTTTGCTGAAATGGAATGGCCTTACTTTTTCTTTCTTATGAATGATACTGCGTTTGCATATAGTATGGAAGGCCCGAATCCGTTTTTTGTTTTACTCGTTGTAATATGCCATGGATATGGTGACATATCAAATTCAGATAAATCCATATGCATCTTCCTATACACATCCAAATCCTGAGTTCCCCAATGGACGAAAACATACATGAACTCCATGCGAATAAATAATAAGCAACTTTTCTCCCATGTTCCTCGCGACCCACAATACTTGGCAAGCATCGTATTACGGGACAAACAACTCTAGTTCTCCTCGTTCCAATTTTTCATCTCAAGATCCATTAATCAGTGGCTCAAAACCCCAATAAACACCATGAATTACATGAGAACTTTCTCTCGTTCCGTTCAAAAGCTCCTCGATCACAATCATCACACTACATGTAAAATTTCACGAAATGGTCGTAGAAATTGATCTAGTTTGCTATAGAACCAACTGATAGCACATAAGGTAGGAATAACACAGAGGTAAGGATTTATTGGTACGGTTTTGGCCCATAACAATGTGAGGGAGGAACCGGTGCTAGGGGTTGGGGCTATGGTTGTGACGGAGCCTATGCAACTACATCCGATAACGGTGAAAGAACTCACCCCTTGTGTTGCACCATGCAACTTGTGCATATGTGGGTGCTGGTTAGGACCTAGGGTTTTGGAAGCTCTTGTTTCTGGATGAATTAGGGATTTAGGATATAATATTGGGATATAATATCAGACCAATTGCTTTGAGCATGGATCAATTGAAGCTTTATCCCTGCCCAAAACCGACCCATTTTTACTTGGGTGTGGGGGTAGAGCTGCAAATTGAATTGAATTATTCGAATTATATTAGGATTCATTCCATAAAAATTTGTAAAAAGGTCTATTCGAACCAAATGATCTGAATATTAATTTAACTTGCGGATTCCATTCCCAGATGAATCGAATTTGAATTAACATGAATTCATTCAATAATATCTCGATTGGATATTTATATACATACATGTATGTATATATACATCCATGTATGTGTGTATATACACAGTACAAACATATACATGCATATATTACATACATATTTAGATACATGTAACAACTGGTCCAGGTCAATTAGGGTATTTTGTGAATATTCTTGTTTAATGAATTATAGCATAACTACATCAAAAGGCTGAAATGTATAAGTAAATAGATGCAAAAATGAATATACGAATATGTATTGACAAAATCAATGCATTTAATTTACATTGAAAGATTTAGCATTTGCACTATATTTCTAAGCATAACATGTGCAAGCAACCGAAGATACTCTTAAACCAACTTACTGTAGTGATTAAGTAGTTATTTTTAAACTTATAATCATATCTAGTTCCCACTGATATTATTTATCATATGCATCATTCACCGCTATGATTTCCATACTCCTTTTTGTGTATAGCATCGTCACTCCCTTTGGCAACATCTACAAATTTGGAACTTAATTTGTTCAACCCGGATATTTATGGGATGATCCTAATAACCATGAATGGCTAGTGCTTTCCCTCATTTAGATCCTATTTCAATAGGAACTTGATGAGTTGATATGCCTACATGTCTTGCTTTTACTGCTATATCAGGAGTTATTCCGTGTATTGCTTGACGTAAAATAGATATTGGATTTGTTTCTATCTTTTGTTCATATATATATCATACATATATATCACATATATATAATAGTATAATTAATTTGAATTATTACATGATGATGATGCTTTTTTTTGTGTCGAAATTCAAAAGAAAAGTGGAAAATACATACATACATATATATATATATTCAAATATCCATAATCAATAGATGTAATAATTATTTGTTGTACATGATTAATACGTAAAGATCATATTCCCCATGTCATTATTTGATTATTAATCTAACTTCTAATAACAACCTTATTTTATCTTACCTTACATAGGGGATTCTTTAAAATTCATGACATATTACTTTATGATTTATTGGTAAAGATAGAAATACGCTTTCACATCTTCTTAACCTGAAATGGCCGAGCAGAGAAAATGTTACCTTTTTTTAGGGTAATCCTGGGAATAAGATCCGGTGGAGACAAGGTGGGGCCTGTAGCTCAGAGGATTAGAGCACGTGGCTATAAACCATAATATTGGGGGTTCGAATCCCTCTTCGCCCACAACCAGTCCAAAAGGGAAGGACCTTTACCTCTGGGGTAGAAAAATCATGATCGGAGTCACGGACGCGGACGTGGGTATGGGACTTTGCTGAAATGGAATGGCCTTACTTCTTCTTTCTTATGAATGGTATTGCGGTTGCATATAGTATGGAAGGCCCGGATCCGTTTTTTGTTTTACTATTTGTAATATGCCATGGATATGGTGACATATCAAATTCATATAAATCCATATGATCTTCCTATACACGTCCAAATCCTGTATTCCCCAATGGACAAAAACAAACATGAACTTCATGCGAATAAATAATAAGAAACTTTTCTCCCATGTTCCTCGCAACCCACAATACTCGACAAGCATCGTATCACGGAACAAACAACTCTAGTTCTCCTCATTCCAATTTTTCATCTCAAGATCCATTAATCAGTGGCTCAAAACCCCAATAAACACCATGAATCACATGAGAACTTTCTCCCATTTCGTTCAAAAGCTCCTCGATCACAATCATCACACTACATGTAAAATTTCACGAAATGGCCGTAGAAATTGATCTAATTTGCTATAGAACCAAGTGATGGCACATAGGATAGGAATAACATAGAGATAAGGATATGTTGGTACGGTTTTGGCCCACAACGATGTGAGGGAGGAACCGGTGCTAGGGGTTGGGACTATGGTTGTGACAGAGCCTACGCAAGCACAACCGATAACGGTGAAAGACCTCACCCCTTGTGCTGCACCATGCAACTTGTGTATATGTGGGTGCTGGTTAGGACCATAGGGTTTTGGAAGCTCTTGTTTTTGGATGAATTAGGGATTTAGGATATAATATTGGGATATAATATCAGACCGACCGCTATCGAGTATGGATCGATTGAAGCTTTATCCCAGCCCAAGACTGACCCATTTTTATTTGGGTGTGGGGGTAGAGCTGCAAATTGAATTGAATTATTCGAATTCTATTAGGATTCATTCCATAAAAATTTGTAAAAAGGCCTATTCGAACCAAATGATCTGAATCTGAATTTAGCTTGCAGATTCGATTCTCAGATGAATCGAATTTGAATTAACATGAATTCATTCAATAGTAATTCAATTGGATATTTATATACATACATGTATGTATATATGTATCCATGTATGAGTGTATCTACATAGTACATACATATACATGCATATATTACATACATATTTACATACATGTACCAACCGAACTAGGTCGATTAGGATATTTTGTGAATATTCTTGTTTAATGAGTCATAGCATAACTACATCAAAAGGCTGAAATATATTAGTAAATAGATGAAAAAATGAATATATCAATATGAATTGAAAAAATTATGGCATTTAATTTACATTGAAAGATTTAGCATTTGCATTATATTTCTAAGCATACACATGTGCAAGCAACTGAAGATACTCTTAAACCAACTTACTGTAGTGATTAAGTGGTTAGTTTTAAACTTATAATCATATCTAGTTCCCACTGATATTATTTATCATGTGCATCATTCACCGCTATGATTTCCATACTCCTTTTTGTGTATAGCATCGTCACTCCCTTTGGCAACATCTACAAATTCGGAACTTAATTTGTTCGACCCGGATATTTATGGGATGATCCTAATAACCATGAATGGCAAGTGCTTTTCCTCATTTAGATCCTATTTCAATAGGAACTTGATGAGTTGATATGCCTACACGTCTTGCTTTTACTGCTATATCAGGAGTTATTCCATGTATTGCTTGACGTAAAATAGATATTGGATTTGTTTCTATCTTTTGTCCATATATATATATCATACATATATATCACACATATATATAATAGTATAATTAATTTGAATTATTACAAGATAATGATGCTTTTTATTTTGTGTCGAAATTCAAAAGAAAAGTGGAAAATACCTATATATATATATTCAAATATCCATAATTAATAGATGAAATAATTGTCTGTTGTACAAGATTAATACGTAAAGATCATATTCCCCATGTCATTATTTGATTATCAGTATAACATCTGATAACGAACTTATTTTGTCTTACTTTACGTAGGGGATTCTTTAAAATTCATGACATATTACTTTATAATCTCTTGATTAAGATAGAAACACGCTTTCACGTCTTCTTAACCTGAAATGGCTGAGGAGAGAAAATGTTCCCTTTTTTTAGGGTAATCATGGGAACAGATCCGATGGAGACGAGCTTGGGTCTATAGCTCAGAGGATTAGAGCACGTGTCTATAAACCATAATGTTGGGGGTTCGAATCCCTCCTCGCCCACAACTGGTCCCAAAGGGAAGGACCTTTACCTCTGGGGGTAGAAAAATCGGAGTCATGAATGCAGACGTGGGTATGGGACTTTGCTGAAATGGAATGGCCTTACTTTTTCTTTCTTATGAATGGTACTGCGGTTGCACATAGTATGGAAGGCCCGAATCTGTTTTTTGTTTTACTCGTTGTAATATGCCATGGATATGGTAACATATCAGATCCAGATAAATCCATATGCATCTTCCTATACACGTCCAAATCCTGTGTTCCCCAATGGACAAAAACAAACATGAACTCCATGCGAATAAATAATAAGAAACTTTTCTCCCATGTTCCTCGCGACCCACAATACTCGACAAGCATCGTATTATGGAACAAACAACTCTGGTTCTCCTAATTCCAATTTTTTAGCCCAAGATCCATTAATCAACGGCTCAAAACCCCAATAAATCATATGTGAACTTTCTCCCGTTCCGTTCAAAAGCTCCTCAATCACAATCATCACACAACATGTAAAATTTCACGAAATGACCGTAGAAATTGATCTAATTTGCTATAGAACCAAGTGATGGCACATAGGGTAGGAATAACACAGAGATAAGGATTTGTTGGTAGGTTTTGGCCCACAACGATGTAAGGGAGGAACCTGTGCTAGGGGTTGGGGCTATGGTTGTAACGGAGCCTATGCAACCACAACCGGTAACGGTGAAAGACCTCACCCCTTGTGTTGCACCATGAAACTTGTGCATATGTGGGTGTTGGTTAGGACTATAGGGTTCCGGAAGCTCTAGTTTTTGGATGGATTAGGGATTTAGGATATAATATTGGGATATAATATCAGATCAACTGCTATCGGGCATGGATCGATTGAAGCTTAATCCCAGCCCAAGAACGACCCATTTTTATTTGGGTGTGGGGGTAGAGCTGCAAATTGAATTGAATTGTTCTAATTCTATTAGGATTCATTCCATAGAAATTTGTAAAAAGATCTATTCAAACCAAATGATGTGAACCTGAATTTAACTTGCGGACTCGATTCCCAGATGAATCTAATTTGAATTAACATGAATTCATTCAATAATAATTCGATTGGATATTTATATACATACATGTATGTATATATGTATCGATGTATGTGTGTATCTACATAGTACATACATATTTACATACATGTAACAACCGGTCTAGGTCGATTAGGGTATTTGGTGAATATTCTTGTTTAATGAATTGTAGCGTAACTACATAAAAAGGCTGAAATGTATAAGTAAATAGATGCAAAAATGAATATATGAATATGTATTGAAAAAAGTATTGCATTTAATTTACATTGAAAGATTTAGTATTTGCATTATATTTCTAAGCATAACATGTGCAAGCAACTGAAGATACTCTTAAACCAACTTACTGTAGTGATTAAGTGGTTAGTTTTAAACTTATAATCATATCTAGTTTCCACTAATATTTTTTGTCATGTGCATCATTCACCGCTATGATTTCCATACTCCTATGCTACACTGACGTGACTTGTCAATGCATGACATGTATATGTAAAATTAACCCCCCCTAATGAGACCCAATCTATTTCCTTTCTTCTTTATAACTAAGTTCAAGCGGTTTGATGGGAAAATATGTTGTGAGTTAGTCCTACATTTATCGGTTATACAAAACATCTAGGTTCTTATCTTTACTTCTTATTCTAGCTAAGTGACAATAACTTAGGCATGAATGACTTTGTATAAGCACAACAATCAATCTTAGCATGCTCTTCAGAAAATTTGAGGTACTAAGAGGATACAGAAGCAGTCGAAGCCCATACCCTAAAGACCAAATACTGAATATAATAAGAGTAAAAAATGTTAGTCATAAAATACAATAGGAAAGCTCAAATGTTTAAGACTGTTATTCTAAATCCTCACTTATACATTTATTTTCAAGTTCTCACAGTCCTTATACTACATTTTCCACCCCCTTTTTCATTTTCTACCAAAGATCCTAAAAACTCACAGTAGTTTATGATGACCTTTTGTCCCAACACATGAAAATGATGATTTTGCTACTTCGAGTTCCTCCTTAACATTTGTCACGATTTGAATTTTATAAAGATATATCTCATTTGATTTGTTATTTCGATTTTCCTTGCATGACAATCCATGATGATTATCATTGTTAAGGTGACATTTATCATCACATGAGTAAGGGTAATCATGGGAACATATCCGGTGGAGACGAGCTGGGGTCTATAGCTCAGAGGATTAGAGCACGTGTCTATAAACCATAATGTTGGGTTTCGAATCCCTCCTCGCCCACAACTGGTCCAAAAGGGAAGGACCTTTACCTCTGGGGGTAGAAAAATCGGAGTCATGAATGCAGATGTGGGTATGGGACTTTGCTGAAATGGAATGGCCTTACTTTTTCTTTCTTATGAACGGTACTGCAGTTGCATATAGTATGGAAGGCCCGAATCTGTTTTTTGTTTTACTCGTTGTAATATGCCATAGATAGGTAACATATCAGATCCAGATAAATCCATATGCATCTTCCTATACACGTCCAAATCCTGTGTTCCCCAATGGACAAAAACAAACATGAACTCCATGCGAATAAATAATAACAAAACTTTTCTCCCATGTTCCTCGCTACCCACAATACTCGACAAGCATCGTATTATGGAACAAACAGCTCTGGTTCTCCTAATTCCAATTTTTTAGCCCAAGATCCATTAATCAACGACTCAAAACCCCAATAAACACCATGAATCACATGTGAACTTTCTCCCATTCCGTTCAAAAGCTCCTCAATCACAATCATCACACTACATGTAAAATTTCAAGAAATGGCCGTAGAAACTGATCTAATTTGCTATAGAACCAAGTGATGGCACATAGGGTAGGAATAACACAGAGATAAGGATTTGTTGGTACGGTTTTGGCCCACAACGATGTGAGGGATGAACTTGTGCTAGGGGTTGGGGCTATGGTTGTAACGGAGCCTATGCAACCACAACCGGTAACAGTGAAAGACCTCACGCCTTGTGCTGCACCATGAAACTTGTGCATATGTGGGTGTTGGTTAGGACAATAGGGTTCCGGAAGCTCTAGTTTTTGGATGGATTAGGGATTTAGGATATAATATTGGGATATAATATCAGACTGACTGCTATCGAGCATGGATCGATTGAAGCTTAATCCCAGTCCAAGAACGACCCATTTTTATTTGGGTGTGGGGGTAGAGCTGCAAATTGAATTGAATTGTTCTAATACTATTAGGATTCATTCCATAAAAAATGTAAAAAGGTCTATTCGAACAAAATCATGTGAACCTGAATTTAACTTGCGGACTCGATTCCCAGATGAATCTAATTTGAATTAACATGAATTCATTCAATAATAATTCGATTGGATATTTATATACATACATGTATGTATATATGTATCCATGTATGTGTGTATCTACATAGTACATACATATTTACATACATGTAACAACCGGTCTAGGTCAATTAGGGTATTTTGTGAATATTCTTGTTTAATGAATTGTAGCGTAACTACATAAAAAGGCTGAAATGTATAAGGAAATAGATGCAAAAATGAATATATGAATATGTATTGAAAAAAATATTGCATTTAATTTACATTGAAAGATTTAGTATTTGCATTATATTTCTAAGCATAACATGTGCAAGCAACTGAAGATACTCTTAAACCAACTTACTGTAGTGATTAAGTGCTTAGTTTTAAACTTATAATCATATCTAATTTCCACTAATATTTTTTGTCATGTGCATCATTCACCGCTATGATTTCCATACTCCTATGCTACACCGATGTGACTTGTCAATGCATGACATGTATATGTAAAATTAACCCCCCCCCCCTAATGAGACCCAATCTATTTCCTTTCTTCTTTATAACTAAATTCAGGCGGTTTGATGGGAAAATATGTTGTGAGTTAGTCCTACATTTATCGGTTATACGAAACATCTAGGTTCTTATCTTTACTTCTTATTCTAGCTTAGTGACAATAACTTAGGCATGAATGACTTTGTATAAGCACAACAATCAATCTTAGCATGCTCTTCAGAAAATTTAAGGTACTAAGAGGATACAGAAGCAGTCGAAGCCCATACCCTAAAGACTAAATACTGAATATAATAAGAGTAAAAAATGTTAGTCATAGAATATAATAGGAAAGCTCAAATGTTTAAGACTGTTATTCTAAATCCTCGCTTATACATTTATTTTCATGTTCTCGTAATCCTTTATACTACATTTTCCACCCCCTTTTTCATTTTCTACCAAAGATCCTAAAAACTCACAGTAGTTTATGATGACCTTTTGTCTCAGCACACGAAAATGATGATTTTGCTACTTCGAGTTCCTCCTTAACATTTGTCATGATTTGAATTTTATAAAGATATATCTCATTTGATTTGTTATTTCGATTTTCCTAGCATGACAATCCATGATGATTATCATTGTTAAGGTGACATTTATCATCACATGAGTAATATGCATGTTCTTCCCTTCCATCAAAAATTTGTATACTTCATTATCATGTCTTAGTTTTTTGATATTGAAGATCCCCATGCTTGATGAAGAGGTTTTATCTTTCTACTTATTTTTTACTATTCTCATTATTACAAATAATAATATTAAATTGTATCAACTTTCTATATAAGTTCGATCTTATCTTGCTTTAACATGCAACGGTAATTATAACGTGTTCGGCTTTTTCGTCAATGATATTCTATCACTTTGATAGGTTTATATAATTATATTATATTTATATATTTTTCATCATAAAAAAAGAGTATATTTAGATGGTAAAAGACACACAATAATTGTAAAATTAGATACTTTTATCAACTACATTGTATTAATTTGATTTTTTCTTTGATTTTAGAGCTTTTTTCAACTTATCTTAATATTATACTTTTAAAATTAGAATTATACATTAAAATATTCATATTATATTATTCTTTATTTAAATTATTTTATATAAATTTTAAAAATATCAAATAACATTTCAAATTCAAAATAAAATGAATCGAATTTGAATATCTGAAACTCAAAATAAATAGAATCTGAATTCAAGTTAGTAAATTCGTTTGTAATTCGATTCGAGTTGAGATTCAAAACTTTATAATGAATCGAATCCAAGGTTTTAAATATCGATTTCAATTCGAGATGGTAAAATCAGCTTAGATTTGCGAAGAAAGGGTATATATGGATATTTCAATTTCAGGAGGGCGTCGAAACTGAAATTTCTCGAAAATTAGCTGAAATTTCACAAACTCTTTCCCTCTTCTGCCCTTGTAATGATCTGACCGTTGGATTGTGTCCAAATCCACGAACAAATTCAACTATTTAACGGGGCCACGAGCCTCGAGAAACAACCCGTTCGCCTGCGGAAAAAGGCCGGCGAGTGCCCTCATTACCAGTGTTCCTTGCGCTCCATGGCGATGTCCGCCCGTCTGCGTTCTACTCTCACCCTCCTCCGCTGCAACCTCAGATCCAGCGCCCCCGCTCTCTTGTCAAACCCCACTGCCGCCTCCTCGAGAGTAACCTTATATAAAACATCGCGCTCTGATCGTTGATTAGGGTTTTGATTCCATCTGATTTTGTGTTTCTTATCAGCACTTGAGGAATTTCTCGAGTGATGCCAACTGGAGGGAGGCGTACGTGCCCGTGATCTCGTCTATGATTGCCGGGACACACGGAACCGAGGCCGGATGGGCGAAATCTACCGTAAAGGTGTTTTTTTTTCACTGATTGCTTTGTTGTCCTGGATATGTCATGAGTTTGTTTTGGCACGCCCAAGACATCATCTTGGATGGCATATATACGGTTACGTGTATAATTGGAGATTTGATAGCCGTGAAGTTGAAGATAGGGAAAGAAGATTTTTTATATCCGCAGATTATAAATATATAAGGATCTTGATGTCGCCAGGGATAACATAGACGCTGTGATCTACGCACGGCTGGATGGAGTCTCTGGCTACACATCGCAGACGCTTGAGTTGATATATACATGATATGGCATAAAAGATACATTGATGGCTCAGGCGAGTCCGTGCCTGTCCATGAGACAAAGACCTAAGTGGCTGCACATTTCTTTTGGCAAACAAAATGCCATTGGAAAATAATGCCTGGTTAGTGAAGTCCCAAGAGGGCAGGTGGCCATGTCGTGGGGATGTGACAAGAGAAGGAACTTGATGACTATGTTGGAATCCAGCTGGGATACACAAAGATTTGGGTGGACATGCAATGTGGGACATCGTTGTACACCATTGGACACCTCGCCTACCCATCGATGCTCTTCTAATCTTGGGCATGTCTGAGATGTTCTTTTAGCTTTTGTAGCATGACATCTCTTTCCACGAGCTCCCTGCAAGCTGCCTTAGATTTAGCAGTCACATATATGCCACAATAATTGTTGTACTACCTGTGTAGAAGTTGGTGTGGAACCAATGCTGGTTGTGTAGATGCTAGTGGCAAAAGAAGTTAATATATAATTTTCAACAATATAATTGATAGCCATATTTCTCATAATATAGCCATCTCGGTCCTTTTTCTCTCTACAATTATGTTGCCTAGTGGGTGGAGTGAAGGGAAGGTTAGAAATTTTGATGCAGAGGGTTTTTTGGGTTTTTTGGGCCTCTGATGGCCCAGCGGATGCATTTGTGAGTTAGAAGACTTTGTTACACAATAAAGAGGATGATGGCCTTGGGATTCTCTATTTGGAAGCTATAAATGGTGTTCTTGCTTAGTGGGTCACTCATTTTTGTGGGGAGGTGATTCATGACTATTGTGTAGGTTAGTTTTGTCCATTTATGACATATCATTGGACCCTACGATTCAGTTGTCAGTGATGAACACACCCTCTAATTTTTTGAGGGGCATGTGAGACTCTTCCAAATGTGGCCCCTCTTATACGGTTGATATTTGGAGATGGTTAAGGTTTCCATTTCTGGAATGTTGATTGGATTGATTAAGGACTAAGGAGATCCTTGTACCATACTTTATAGTCTTTTCATGTTGGCATCAAATGTGAAATGCATGGTGTGGGAATGTGAGGAAATGTTGGTTGGATGCCTCACTTCTCTTGCTTTTAGAAGTCCTACCTATGGTAGGAAACCTTTCAGATGCTGCTAACAATTAAGCCTGGGATGATGGGTGTTTTACAATAAAGAATACACATGTGACTTTTTATTTCATGACTGTTTTGACCATGAAGTTACTTCATGTCGGTTGAGGCACATTTGCTTCATGTCGGTTGAGGCACATCTAGCACTGGAAGTTTCCTCTAGGGTTCTTTTTTTATATGGACCTCGAGGAGGGAGTGGTTGATGATTGATGAGTTCTAGGCTATTTTTTGGGTGTTGTGAGTGCTTGCGAGTGTTGTTTGTTGGCAGATGAGGATATTGAACATTTTTTGTCTTGCACAGTTTCTATGGAGGCATATTTCGGTCTGCGATGTCTATTGCTGGTGTGGTTAGCTTGTCTTGGGATGTTTTTTAGGAGTTCTTTGAGTGGTTGGGTGGTGGCAATTATGACACTTAGGTTTGTGTTGCAGCTATCCTATGATCATTGTGGCTAGCTCGAAATGGTGTTGTGTTCTTAGGGGAAGAATGTACAATTGTATATGGAGAATGTTTTAGAGCATGCCAGAGGCCTATAGGAATTCTAGTCTTTGTAACTTTTTTAAGTTTAGAAATATAGTTTAGTTTCTCTGGGTGGGCATCTCCTTGATGTTGCACCCCCTCTTTCAAAAAATAACCACCACCAAAAATTTGTAAAATCTAAATATCCCGAAACTAGAAACATTGCTGATAAAAAATAACCTGACAGTTTTGCTCAATGTAGAATTCATTATATCTAACTTAGAGGAAAATTAGGAGCACGATATACACTTGATAGTTTTAGTATGGAGGAGAAATCCATTATGACAATAGTAGCACTGGGAAAGAGAGGTTTATTAACCAATGTAGTTGATCTTACATAAACAAATGATTTTCGGGAAGAAAGGGTGCTGCCATTACCGATCAAATGGTTTGAAGCCACTGAGTCAATTATTCATTGACTAATAGGATTACATGTAACTCAGCCATGACCGATCTCAAGCCCAGGTAAATCAAGGAGGGTTGTGCGTTATGGTACAAGAGAGACACATTCCTAAATAGTATTCTTAAAAAGAACACTATTTAAGAATTTATCTTAAAATAATTCAAATCTTTTTAACATGGATTTAAGCAAACATTTAGATTTTATTTGGGAGTTCCCTACTAGCAATGCGTTGCATCGCCTGAATGCAATGAGAAGTTGGCAATGACTGTTGCATAGCTGCCTAGATATAGTTCGGAATTTGCTAGGGTTCTCGCATGAGGAATACATGAAAGTAAATAAGCTAGTTTCGCTACATCGTTGCGCAGATGCAGTTCAAAATTTGCAAGGATTCTCGTATGATGGACACATAAAAATAAAGAAGTTAGTCTAAAAGATGTTGCAAAGGAAGGTGCGGACATGTAGTTGGAATATTGGTACTTTGACTGGTAAATCGATGGAGATTATAGATACGATAGAAAGAAGGAATATTCAGATACTATGTCTCCAAGAGATAAAATGGGTTGGAGAGAAAGCAGGGGAGATCAAGAAGACATGCTTGAACTTTGGTATTCAGGTAAAGATAATGGCAGAAATGGTGTTGGAGTGGTTGTTTATGAGGATTTGAAAGATTGTGTGATTGATGCGCAAAGATTCGGAGGTCAGATTATTTTTCTAAAATTGTTGCTCGAAGAGGAAATTCTGAATATCATCTCAGTTTATGCACCACGAATTGGTTTAGATGAAATGATTAAACAAGATTTTTGAAAGGAATTGAGTAAGATTATGCAAGGAATCCTACAAAGAGAGATGATTTGCATAGGCAAAGATCTTGATGAATATGTGAGAAAAGATGTTTCATTGTATATTAGTGTTCATGGAGGCCATGACTTCGGGGATAGAAATGAAGAGGGAGAAGTCATTCTGGATTTTGTAACAACTCATGTCTTTTCATAGCAAACACTCTTTTAGAAAAGGGAGGATCATTTAATTACTTGTAAGAGTGGCCCGACTAGAACACAAATATGTTACTTTGTGTCGAGAAGAGACCGATTATGTTGCAAAGACTGCAAAGTAATCTCAGGAGAGAGTTTAAAAACCCAACATCGCTTGTTAGTCGTGGATGTACAAATAAAAGGTCTGGTAAAGAAAAATGTTTCCAAGATTACTAGAACTAGATGGTGGAATCTTCAATTGAAGCAATCAAGCTTCAGGGAGAAGTTTTTATAAGACTTATCTTAGGATTATAACGGAAATGCAAACGAGATGTGGGGTGCTATTGCATCTTTTATGCGAAGGGTAGCCAAACAGATGCTAGACAAGTCAAAGGGAGGAGCTTTATGCCAAAAGGAGGCTTGACGGTGGAAGGGGGGGGGGTGCAAGAGAAGCTCGAAATTAAAAGAGCGTGCTTTAAGATATGTTTAAGGATAGAATAGAAGAAATTGTCACAAATTATAAAATAACAAAGAAGAAAGCAGATAAGGCTGTAAGAGAAGTTAAGTTAAAAACTTATGAAGTTTTGTACCAAAATCTCGATTTTAAGGAGGGTTAGAAGGATATATTCAGGTTGACCAAAGCAAGAGAAAAAGACCAAAGACCCTTCTTAAGTGAGATGCATTAAGGATGAGAAAGGTCACATGCTTGTTACTCAGAAGGATATATATACTAGATGAAAGCAATATTTCCATAAGCTTTTTATCGAGGAAGGAAATAAAGAGGTCATTTTGGGAGATTTAGCTAGTAGTAAAAGTTACTTGAATTGTGCAAGCTTTAGGCGAATACAAAGGAAGGAAGTCGATGAGGCTTTGAAGGTTATGAGACATGGGAAAGGTGTAGGACTTGATGACATTCCTATAAAAGTATGGAGAGTTTTAGGTGAGGATAGTTTGACTATATAGTTAGGATTTTCGGAGTAGTTGCATAAAATGGTGTTAATCTTTAATATACAATGAAACTAGAAGGTACAGAGAAATAGTTGAGGTAGTAGATTTTGCTTCAAGAAAGATCGTTGAAGATTTTGTAGTCAACATCATAGCATAGTACATTATGGTATAGATGCACACACATCACATGTGCATTAAGTGCACAAGCATGCACAGATCACGACATAGATGTGCACAACACGACATAAGGTGATGTACACATATCATGGCACATGTACACAAATTTGAAGCCCTTCTTCATGCGAGGCTTGGTGGCAAGAGTGGCTGACGACAATGAAATCACGAGAGGCTAACATATGGGGGGGGGCTAGGGTTTTAGGTTTGAGATGTCGAGAGCTTTGGTCTAAGTCTCTTTGATACTATACAAAAAGAACGACGCTTTGGATTGAATTAGATGATTTCTATTATAAGCGTAGGGTTTCTTATAACAAGTGAAATCTTATTATCCAAAAAATGAGAAGTATAAAAGAGTCCTCAACAGGACTCCTAAATATGGAAATGCTAAAAAATGGCAAAATATCAATATTTGAATATAAAAATGTCAATATTAAGAAGTACACGTAGTTATTATTAGCTTGAGTGATACTTGTCTTGTTCTTCTCTACCAATCATAACCTCATATTGGATTTTGATTTTGTTTCGCCAATCCGAGGAATGGAAATCTCATGAAATTTCGTATATATGCCCATAAATGGTGGGAACAACTACAAAAATTGTTCCCCCCCCATAAGTTAAGGTTCCCAGTATTCTTTAGTTAATAAATAAGATATACATGTGCACTTGTTAGCTAAAAAAGAGGTGTAATTAGGAGATGTAATTTATACTACATCATATAACATGTTGAAATATGTACACATCTTATATAAGAGTACATGATGCTATATTTTAATTATATATGCCTATATAATGACTTATATATATGTATAAATATATACATACGCATGTGTGTGCATGCATGCATGCACATGCACCGATGCACGTGAGTTAGGGGTAGGGCTTGATGCCACGATAAGCGTATGTACTCCTAGAATTGTTATTGGTCATGGCCCTAAATGTCGATTTTCGTAGCCTAGGGAAATGGCATATCGTTGACTTGTCGTTGATATTTTGCCCAAATCAGCCAAAAATGAAAGAAATTCATATGAACTTATATTTTTTTGAAAATTAAGGGTTACAATGTGTTTTTCTCAATAAATAAGATATGAATACATACTTATTTGCTAAAATACATGTCAAAATACTAGTTTGATAGTAGTATTTTCATCATTATCATCTCACATGCGGATATGTAGTACTCAATAATGCATGTAGTAAGAAGTCTAGTTATGTAGAATGAAAAAATAGTTGAAAACCAATGTTGCAGAAATCGGTATTCGGTACTCGGTCGACCGTGTGGCAGTAGGACGACTGATCGAATTTAATCGAGATTTAGTCGGTTTTGAATTTTAATTTATTATAAATATATAAATATTTTTTAACACTATAATGCATTACTAATGAAATAAAAGAAGAAACACAACTTAGTAAGTCACAACATAAACCCTATAGCATGAACCTAAAATACTATGTTTTTTGACAAATCCTAAGCATAAACAAGTTACGACATGAACCCTAGAGCATAAACCCTAGACATAAACAAGTTACAACATAAACCCTAGATCATAAACCCCAAGCCCATGTTTTTTTGGCAAATCCTAATAGTTCCTTAATTGAGACCACATTTTCCCACATTGCATGCAAACGAGAAACATAAATCATAAACAACAATACAAGATGATATAAAATGAAAATAAAGACACTAATAATAACAATGAATACTTGTTACTAACTCACATGACATACAATAGAATATCATAAAAAAATTAAAAAATCTAACTAACTTTGGACTGGAGGAGAAGGCACGAGCGGGAGACCAAGGAGAGCAACCGGAATCATCGCGGTGGAGATGGAGCACTGCGAAGCTTTGATGGCAAGGAGCGATCGTCTGCAATATGAGATGGCACCAGGAGCAGCAAGGGTGAGGGGGTTAATCACATGGGTATCGGGAGATCAAGAGGATGAAAGGGGCTTCCTGGTTACTAACAAGCATTATTCTTCATAATTTGGTTTAGGTAAACGGGTTGGTTCAAGAAAAAAATCGATCGACAAGTTAGTCGAATAAGCTGACTAGTCGAGTCAGCTACCCTCTCCCTCGACTCAACTAATTGGGCCGATTAGGCGGCTTAGTCGATCGATTTTTACAAGCTTGGAAATAATAAATAACACTCTCACACACTTAAATAAGTTGAGATAATAAATAACACGATACGTAACACATGTCCACTAAATACTATATTATCTACATATGTCAGTAACCTGTTTTGATAATTACGAGGCACCTTAAATCATAACTCATCTGTTCAATCAGACACATTATAATACTTCTTGTGCACCATTGAATGTTGGTGGGTGAAGCTCATCATTTATACACAACAACAATCGGTTAACAATTGAGTTTCAACCAAGGCCTTAAAAGTCGGATTTCGGTTTCGTTTCGGTGAGGGACCGAAACGAAATTTCGGCCGAATTTCGGTCGAAATTCGACCGAAATTTCGGCCATTTCGGTGGTTTTTTGAACTAGACCCCCCCAAATTTCGACCGATATAGCCATTTCGGCCGAATTTCGGTCACCTACCGAAACCGAAATTCGACGGCGAAATTTAAGGCCATGGTTTCAACAAAGACCATCTTGTTCAACAAATTTGAGTTTCATGTTTGCTTGTATGATAGATATCATGTCTAACATATATCTTCAATGAGAAGACAACTTGGACGATATAGGTGAACCGAGGCTCGAATTGACCACATTTCTCTTCAATTTTGAAGATATATATATATATATATATGATGAAAAAGAGGGTGGGCTCCCGAGATGGGTATCATCATGAGAGCATTATATTTAATCAAAAAAGGGAAAATACGAATTACATTACATGGACTCCCAAAAGCTCATTAGAGGAGACATGCTTCTTCTCTCCTCCCCCGAAGATTAGAGGAGACATGATCAGAATGATCCCGAGGAAGCGTCCAAGCTCGTGAGAGTGGAAAGCTTTCCAACCCATCTATTGAAAGAAGAAATATATCTAGCCTTGACCTCGATCGATCGCGCATTATGCCACATATACACACAACCAACAACATCTACAATTGCAAGGCCTAAGGAGTGCGTCATCTCCAGGAAGGCACCGGAACCGACATCTCACCCCCACCCATATGAGGACGATCTGACAACAAAGTAAGGTTGAGATCCCCCCCTACAATCCAGACCCCCTCCATTTGACCAGCGCACGCCTACGCCAAGTCATCCGCAAGCGAACCCCTCCCTGATCCAGTAGGTCCATAGACATTTGTCACCGTAAAAGAAAATCCGCCCGCCCGATGCTTGAGGCGAATTGAAAGTGAAAACTTGGACCTCCATTCCTTCATCGATTCAAAAAGTTCCTTCTTCCAACCCGTGATCAACCCACTTGCTGCCCCTGGGATTCTAATTTCGTTAAGGCAAAAATTCGTCCAACACCAAAATCCTAGCCAACCTCCTCTAATCTCATTGACAATTTCGTTTATTGCAGTAGAAAGATATCATCTTTGGTTTCCCGAATGAGATTCCCCACCGCTAGGTGCTTTTCTGGGCGGCCTAGACCCCTCACGTTCCAGGATAGCATCTTCATTTATAAACCAAGTCTGTCTCCTTTAGCGGTCGGGGTTGCACTACCCCCAGACATTTAGCGAAAGCTCTATCCAAAGGACAAAAGTGACTTGGCCTTCCCCATGGCGACTCACCCTCTGCGTACGACTTTGGAAAAATGCTGGTCGTTCTGACACAGCTAAAGATTCTGTCCTGCGCCTCATTCTAGTTGATCTCAATGTCCCCCCCTTCACGAAACACACACCAAATCTAGGCCCTATACCGACCGCCTGTGAGGATTCCCTCCCGACTGCTTCCCCGAAGTTCTTGCATCTCTAACACCGGTCACCTGCATCAACCCCCTCGCCTCACCTACGACACAAGGCCCTTCCTGCTGCTCGAGAGCCGTGTCCGTTTCCTCTGTACTTGGAGTCGCATATATAGATCTTTCTTCCACCACAAAGATACCAATAAGTGGGCTGTTAACATGTTCCTCGTCTGGAAGCCCCAATAGCTTCCAAGTCGATCATGCTGCTCGAAGGCTCTGATTCATCTTGTTGGTCGGATTTGCTATCCCCAGATTGCACGGATCCGTTATCTTGGGTGACCTCTAAACGCTCCTCTAAATGGTGTCCGGTTTGCAGAACCATTCGCCGTGGGGGATCCGATACCTCTGTTGGATTCATATATAGCTCCGCACATGCTATTCGGTTTGCCATCACCACAATCCGGGTTTTGGAAGTCGAATCCGTCGTCGCATCGATCACCTACTTTGGAAGATGATTCAGAGGTCGAACCTAGTCCTTCGGGTTCGGATACCTCTCCGCCCCTATTTGTACTGCCCCTTGCTCCAGGATCCGAGAACTCTTTCCAGACGGTTATCGGTTGTCTCAAAATACTAGAACTCCTTGGGGGGCGCATCCGAGATGCAATACGTCATCCCTCTGCCTTCCATGTCGGGAAGCATAACAACCTTTGGCTATTTGTGTTTCCATCACCCTAAAGGCATACCAGTAGTGACCCGTGATTTTTATGCTGACGGATTCGGCCCGATCTCCTCACCGTCAGCCCTTTGCCTTCCCGCCTTGTCAGCCAACATTGCTCTTGTCCTTCATTTGACAATCTCCGACCACGTCTTGTGGAACCCAACAACTAGGTTCTCTGTCTCTTTGGGGAAGAAGAGATGCCACTTCGTTCTCCAGAGCTACACCATTAATGTGTGCTTTTCTCCATCCCAAAGCCAGAGGGTTGAGCTCCCGCTCACGGACAACCAGTTCCGCCTCTCCACCCGACGAGCATCCATCACACTCTAACCCATCCACCAACGTAACCCCAGATAGGATCTTCCACACCATCTCTTCTCTTCTTCACAAGATAGGTACTCTGCGCACCCGCATCTTGTTGAGGAAGTGAAAGTCGAGTCGACCATCGAAGTTACTTGGAGGTCTCCAATGAAGGAATGATTTTCGATTTTGGCTCAGACGTAGCAGTGCCTTAGCCTTAACTGCTGCCAAGCCCCTCGCCATGATGTGCCACAGGCTCTACAACGTCACATCTTCGCCGAACCTTCTTGCCGTTCCCACATTCAACGTCCCACGAAACAATGTATGCGAGCCTCCTTTGCCGGTTATAATTGCTCCTTCCCTTGTCGCATCCTCCGCTCGATCACCAACCGCGCCGGATTTCCAAGTGCACACCTTGCTCCGGTGTGCAAATCCTTTGCACCAGAAGCAACGCATCAGTTCTCGACAAGCACTCGCCTAATGTTTCAATGAGCCGCATCGAAAACAACCTATGCCGAACGGATTTTCTTTTCGGTTGAGACCTCGAGATGGGGGCTCTGGGTGTGCCCCTCTACCTCGTTGGTCTACGATCACCACATGCCTTTCCCTGCGACGGCCTTGAACAAACAATAACCCACGGTGCATTGCCAACGCCATCGCCAAGGTGCATTGCCAACGCCATCGCCAAGGTGCAACACCGTCCTCCCGCCTTGAACGGACAATAGGTCAATCCCACATGATCACCGTTGTTTCCTCGGACTTCTCTGCATCATTCAATATATATATATTTGAAAGTCTGCAAGGTAGGGGGAAACACTCGGTGGTGCCCGCCCCATCAAGATTTATTCATATAACTAAAGGAAAAACGCCAAAAGACAAAAAGTTACATCACCCAACACACATCAAAAGGAGCATTACAACATCCAGTCATCTAACAACCTCTTTGCAAAGATCCCCACGTTCTCTTTATAAAATCTTTGGCCCGAGAATAGCAAGTCATTTCTTCCACGCCAGACCGCCCATAATATAGCCATGGGGAACAACCACTCCCTTCTTGGTCTCGCCCTATTCGCGTAGATCGAATTCCAGAAAGCCTGAAACTCCTCGAAGCGACACCAATCAATATCAGCCTCCTACCAAATTTGAGATACCATGGGGCATGTAAAAAAAAGGTGTTCCACAGATTCAATTGCATTATCACAAATTAAGCATTTGTCCGCAATGATGCCCAGGAGCCTGACGCACCGATCACGCGATATATATATGTATGTATAGAGAGCCGATATAGTGATATATCATCGATTCTTGAGAAAAAGGCATTAGTACCTTTTTTGATATCACCTAGTTAACGACAACGGATTATAAGTGAGTTCGAGCCATGTTATTAATAATGCATATTGATACCTTTCAATTTATTCGATGCATTTGTAGTTGGATTCATTTTCATGACCTTTGGCATTAATCTCTCATCCGAGTCATGGGTATTGCTATATAATATATATACTAATATACATTAACGATATTGTATCTGTGTTTTTGAGTTGGATTTAGTCAAGATTTACATATTAAGATCTGCTATATAAGCTCTAAAACTATCCCGAATTGTTTTTAATCTAGCGATACTTGAAACCATATACAAAATGTGGATCTTAGATTCTACAACGTCATGATGTGCCACAGGCTCTAGAACGTCACATCTTCGCCGAACCTTCTTGCCGTTCCCACATTCAACGTCCCACGAAACAATGTATGCGAGCCTCCTTTGCCGGTTATAATTGCTCCTTCCCCTGTCGCATCCTCCGCTTGACACTAACCGCGCCGGATTTCCAAGTGCACACCTTGGCCCGGTGTGCAAATCCTTTGCACCAGAAGCAACACATCAGTTCTCGGCAAGCACTCGCCTAATGTTTCACGAGCCGCATCGAAAACAACCTCTGCCGAACGGATTTTCTTTTCGGTTGAGACCTCGAGATGGGGGCTCTGGGTTTGCCCCTCTACCTCGTTGGTCTACGATCACCACATGCCTTTCCCTGCGACGGCCTTGAACAAACAATAACCCACGGTGCATTGCCAACGCCATCGCCAAGGTGCAACACCGTCCTCCTCCCGCCTTGAACGGACAATAGGTCAATCCCACATGTTCACCGTTGTTTCCTCGGACTTCTCTGCATCATTCAATATATATATATATATATATATATATTTGAAAGTCTGCAAGGTAGGGGGAAACACTTGGTGGTGCCCGCCCCATCAAGATTTATTTATATAACTAAAGGAAAAACGCCAAAAGACAAAAAGTTAGATCACCCAACACACACCAAAAGGAGCATTACAACATCCAGTCATTTAACAACCTCTTTGCAAAGATCCCCACGTTCTCTTTATAAAATCTTTGGCCCGAGAATAGCAAGTCATTTCTTCCACGCCAGACCGCCCATAATATAGCCATGGGGAACAACCGCTCCCTTCTTGGTCTCGCCCTATTCGCGTAGATCGAATTCCAGAAAGCCTGAAACTCCTCGAAGTGGCACTAATCAATATCACCCTCCTGCCAAATTTGAGATACCACGGGGCATGTAAAAAAAAGGTGTTCCACAGATTCAATTGCATTATCACAAATTAAGCATTTGTCCGCAATGATGCCCAGGAGCCTGACGCACCGATCACGCGATATATATATATATATATATGTATGTATGTATAGAGAGCCGATATAGTGATATATCACCGATTCTTGAGAAAAAGGCATTACTACCTTTTTTGATATCACCTAGTTAACGACAACGGATTATGAGTGAGTTCGAGCCATGTTATTAATAATGCATATTGATACCTTTCAATTTATTCGATGCATTTGTAGTTGGATTCATTTTCATGACCTCTGGCATTAATCTCTCATCCGAGTCATGGGTATTGCTATATAATATATATACTAATATACATTAACGATTCTGTATCTGTGTTTTTGAGTTGGATTTAGTCAAGATTTACATATTAAGATCTGCTATATAAGCTCTAAAACTATCCCGAATTGTTTTTAATCTAGCGATACTTGAAACCATATACAAAATGTGGATCTTAGACTTTTTATAAGAGCTTGAACACTCACATAAGCACGAGAAATAACACTTTCCTAAAAAACAACAAAATTATGGTGAAACAATGAAAAATCGGCAAACTACCAACAGAATTAGGAAAATTTTACACATTGACACACTGGAGAAATCTTAGAAAAGAAAATCAGCAGGGTTCTGGTGAGATATAGGAACCGGAATTTGGGCAAAATTTCATTGATATTTAAGGTTATGCTTGCTATTACATTAGTATTAATTATCTAGCGTCGTACTGCAATTCTCATTTTTTTAAACGGAACTCACTAATGCATCTCCGTCATAATCTTACGAGCCAACCTTTCTTTTGGCTGCACTGAAATCCTAGATACTGCAACCGTTTATCTTGTGAAAATAAAAGTGCGATGCACTCAAGATTCAACCCCTTTCTTCTGCAATTAGAAGCAGGTGACTCTTTTCGGACTTGGAGATGTTCTCATATATGTAGCAACTTCTTTTTGGGTAATCGTTTATGAGAACAAACATCGTTATGCAAATAAACATGCAATGCGATTCTGTGTATTTACATTTTTTTGTTTAAAAAACATGATTTGATTTTGTTCAGTGCACAAATATTAAATATTTTTTTTCACGAGTCCTCTTGTGAAGATTGGAGTCATTTGTCTTTTTTTTCAGGTGCCTTTAACTTTATTTGGCGGAAGTGGTAATTATGCTACTGCGCTTTTTATTGCTGCCTCACAAGCAAAAGTTCTGGATAAAGTTGAATCAGAGATCCTTCAAATTGTTCAGTCTGCCAAGAAAAATTCTGAATTTTCTGAATTTATTTTGGATTTATCAACCCCGCGAAAGACCAGAGTAAAGTATGTTCAGGACATGTGTGCCAAATCTGGATATTCAGACATCACTAAGAATTTTCTTTGTATGTTATCTCTCACCTTTCTTCCAATTGTTATCTTTGCATTCCAATTTCGATTGCTTACTTGTCAAATTGATTTCACTTTATTTGTTTCAAGTGAAACTATCGTTTTCTAGGTATCGTGTAAATTCTTAACTCCCAAAGATTTGTTACAAATGCTAATACTTGATAATTGTGATTTTAAAGAAGTTTATTGCCACACATTTTCTTTGTATTCCACGTTCTAAAATCATATAGTGATTCAAGGTTGGGAGTGAACTTAATATAACTTAAAAATGAAGCTTTTTGGAAGGGTTGTCTAGTTTATACCACCCTTCCTATCGAAATGCATATTGTTATATAGTGATCATATGGATTAGGGCTGCTAATTGAGTCGAATATTTTCGAATATATCGGGATTTAAATCGATTTTTAAATGAATTTGCTATCTTAATTTCGGATTCGATTCATTTTCAGTTTTGAATATTTAAATTTGATTAATTTTATTTTGATTTTGAAATGTTAATAGGTGTTTTAAAGGTTATATAAATAGTATTATATGGATATATTATGATTTCAAAGATTTTAGTGTATAATTCTGATTTTGAATATATTGCTAAGATAATTGAAAAGTGTATAATCAAGAAAAATATGGAAAATATAATACATTGTGGATAAAATTGCCTAATTGTTACAGTTATTATATATTTTTTACAATCTTAATATATCCTTTTTTCCTGTTATGAAAAAAATATACGAATACATGATGATTATATAAGGTCTATTAAAGAAAAACTATTATTGACAAAAAAGCGAACGCATTATGATTGCTATTGCATGTTAAAGCAAGACAAGATCAAGCTAATATAGAAAAAGATTACAAACCAATATCTTATTTCAAATATCAGTTTTTATCAATGGAATGATGAAATATATCATAGCAAGATATACCACTTCATTCATTGTGAGGACCATCAAATATCTAAAAGCTAAAATATAAATCACACCAGATTTTCGATATACAAAGGAATAAGTTACATGATGGTGAGAAGAGCTTGTAGATTACTTATGTGAAGATAAATATCGTCTAACATTGATAGTCATCATCATGGATTGCCATGATAATAAAACCGGAACAAAAAAAGGGTGGCGGAGACATATCTAGATCTAGGTTCGGAAAGTTGGTATGCGGTATTAGTTTGGTCAGGCGGTCTGAAGTGAGTAAGCGAATGGGTGGAAGCATATGCAGAAATATAAGCAGATTATGCTGTTTGTGTTATTTTAATAAAAAATAATAAAAAATAAGTTACAAAATATTAAATTAGGTGATTCATTTCATTAAAGAGGAATGTTGGTAAGACGGATGTTGGCTACAAAATCCATCAAATTGAATCATTTTAATACAATAAATTATAAAAAAGTAAATGCTCCATTGACGACTATTCAATTTATCCACAGGACACGTAAATATATATTGACATTGGTAACATAGTTCATCACCAAAATTTCTAAGTTAGTAGATAAAGCCTAATACCAAATGATTTTTATTTATGATTCCAGAATCTAAGGTTCTAAAAAGATTGTTGATGATAATTTTAAAAAATAATGATGTATAAAGCTTCAAAAAAATATTATTTCTTAGATGCATAATCGGAGATGATGGAAGAAGTCAAGTATTAACCCTATTTAATATACGGCCGCATATGCGATCGCAGATGCGGTACTTGGAACCCATATGCGCTTTAACCACATATGGTCGCATATGACATATGCGGTTCGGAAGGGTAACCTTATACGCATATGTGGTCGCATGGACCACATTTCCGAACACTGATCTAGATAGATCACAAACCATATGTGGTCGCATGGATCACATTTCCGAACACTGATCTAGATAGATCACAAATCACAACAAATGTTAATTAGGAAATTGAAGTATGCGGCTATTCTTTTCACGTGCACGGAGGAGTACCATTGTTTACCCTAGGTTTGTGGAATCTTTAGTTCATAATTAGAAGGGGAAGGGAAAAGATAGCACAAGGAATGCGAGAACTTGAAAAGAAGTGTATGGTGTGGAATAGAGGGGATTTTTTAAAAAAAATGTTCTTTCCTTCTAGATGTTACAATAACAATAAAGCCTTTTCCCACAATTAAGTAGGGTCAGCTATATGGATTTGTTTGCCTCCATTTCGGAGCCCAGACACTAAACACCACCATTGCTCTGCTGTTCGAACGAAGTCGAGTTCAGTTGCTGGTGGAAGAGCATCAAAGCACACGTTGAAGAGTAAGCTACATGATAGGAAGCAAAGCTACTCAATTCATTGGGAATTGAATCTGCACTAATAGACAAGCTTTTTGTACAGAACTTAATAAGCTTTCGACTTGGTTTCACTTGCAACCTTCTTTGCTTCCTTCTTCGTTATTTTATAGTTTGTGATAATTTCCTTTGTTTTATCCTTATACATAGTTTTAAATCAAGCTCTTTTAATTTTAAGCTTCTTTTGCACCCCTTCACTCCACGTCCAAGCCTCCTTTTGGCCTGCAACTCCTCCTAGACTCGCCTAGCATCTTTTTGGCTACCCTTCGGATTCAAGATGCTACTGCCTCCCATACCTTGTTTGCACTTACATTACAATCCTAAGATAAGTCTTATAAGATCTTCTCCTTAAAACTTGATTGCTTCAGTTGAAGATTCCACCATTTAGTTCCAATGATCTTGGGAACCATCCTCTTTTTTACCAACTCTTTTATTTGCACATCCATGACTATCAAGCGATGTTGAGATGTCAAGCTCTCTTTTGGGATTACTTTGTAGTGTCTACAACACAACTGATCTCTTCTCCTCATCGTAAAGTAATCTAATTGTGTTTTAGTGGGGCCATTCTTATAAGTAGTTAAATGCTCCTCCCTTTTTTTGAAGAGTGTTTGCTATGAAAAGGTCATAAGCTATTGCAAAATCTATGATGGCTTTTCCTTCAATTCTGTCCCTGAAGCCGTAGCCTCCGTGAACACTAACATATCCATCAAGATCTCCACCTAGGCAAACCATCTCTCTTTGTGGGATTTGTTGCATAATCTTATGCGTGTATTGGATGTGTATATATATATAATATACATATAAATATATCGACGTGTGTGTATATATATATGTGTATGTGTGTGTGTACACGTGTGCGCGTATGTATACGTATAAATATCGAATCGAATTCTTATCGAATGAATGCATGTTAATTCAAATTTGATTAATTTGCGAATCCAATCAACAATTTAATTTCTAGTTCAGATTGTTTTATTTTGAGTTGATTTGTTTTCGAATATTTTTATCGAGCAAATCCTATTCGAACTTGAATTGTTCAATTCAATTAGCACCCATAATATGTATTGGATCTGATTTTAGTTAAGTCCATATCCAATCGAACTTTAAAGGATTTAACCTTTTCCAACCAATTTAAACCATTAAATATTTGAATTTAGTCTAAACCCACATGATTATAGATTAGATTGGATTGGATGAAATTAGTAGGTACATGTTACTTGATAGTCTATTTTCAAGTTTGTAGCACATCAGGTCTCCTTTCAACCATGGTTTGAAAATCGATACGATGAATAGTTATTAAGAAAAATATTTACTTCTAATGGATTTAGCATGATAAATGATTATCTAGTGTTATCAAGTTGACAATGTCGAGTGCAAGGCTCTAAATGTCGGTTTCGGTCACTATTTCGGTTTCGACCAAAACAGAATTTCGATGGAATTTCGGTGGAATTTCGATCGGAATTTCGGTCATTTCGGTCAAATTTCGATTTCGACTGGATATCGATATTCGACATAAATTCGACCGAATTTCGCTGAAATTTGAGGCCATGGTCGAGTGCTGAAGGGGGCATCGTCGCATGTGTCGCGTAGGAGGGAGTTATGTTGCACGGGAAGAGGGGGTAGTACCGCGCATGTTGTTCTGATGGAGGTTGTTGTGTTATGCATGTCACATAAGAGGGATATGACAATGTCATGTACGAGGGAGGGGGCTGCGTCGACAAGAGGAAGAGGGCAACACTGCACATGATGGGGCGATATCGACGTCTTGGAGGAGGCATCATTGCTCGTATGTGTGAGAAGGGTAGTGTCATGCGATGTGTGGGAAAGGGGAGGACAATATGGAATGTGCTATAGAGATATTTCTAGTATTTATGTACTTGTCTATTATATTTTTTTTCCTTGTTCCACCTTATGTAATTTACCCATAGGCCTCCTCCATATAAGAGAGCCTAGGATTCCCTGGAATAAACATGTTCTCATTTTCTTCCAACATGGTTTCAGAGCCTCCACCCTAAAACCCTAACCCTAGCCCCCGCCGTTGCCCTCTATTCTCGGCGCCTCCTCCCACAGCCCGTCGCCCCTCTCTACCACAACCCACCGCCCCTCCCACAACCCGCCGCCCCTCCCACAGCCCGCCGCCCCTCCCAGCTTGTTGACAGAACCCCCCCTCCCCCCGCCCCTCTACTCTCGGCGCCGACCCCCCTCCTTGGCTCCGTCCCCTTTTCTTTCTCGATCTTCATGGATTTGAGGGCATAAGTCTACATATGCACTCAACTCCATACATGTTTATGTAGACAATTATTCATTGGTCTACAAACCCTTGTTCTTCGTCTTCGGCAACAATGTCAGAAAACAAAGTCGACATGCCCTCCATCGGCACTTTCAAAGGTCCAACGCCCATAGTAAAAATGGATGGGATGAATTACGAGCTCTGGGCGATGCAGATCATGAGTCTTATGAATTTCAATGCTAAGAAGCACATTCTTATCGAATATAAGCATGCAGAGAAGGCTGGGGTTTATGCCTCATGGGAGGCTGATGATTCGTATGCAAAGGTTTGGCTTTCAGGCACTCTAACGATGGAGATTGCTAATGATGTCCTCCATCAGCCCATGGCTAAGGCCATGTGGGATATTCTAGCTGCGACGTACTCGCAGATGAGGAACGAGACCAAGATCCTCGAACTTCAGCATGACATATTTACGGTAAAAAAGAATAGCCTGCCATTGCATTCGTTGTATACATCCCTACGAAGAATGTTTGGGAAGCTTTATAGTATCATTCCCCTGACGGCGACCCCTGAGAAGCCGATGACGTTCCGGAATGCTACAATGGTGGGGGTCTTACTAGCAGCACTTGACTTGGAGTATGATGCGGCTCGTTCGTAGATCTTGGCGGATGCTACTATTCTCTAGTGGAGGAAGCGTATCGACGGCTCAACAGAATCGCAGTTCCTTCTACTGCTAATACTCCACCTCCTTCAGCGATGACGACTTCCAGAGGTAGAGGTGCGTCTTCTTCTTTTCGTGGTCGTTGACCTCGTGGCCAAGGTGGCCGATTTCGTCAGCCATGCACCTTCTATCATGATGCCCAGGTCATGCGGGGGATACATGCTATTCTAAGCATGTTTTTTCGACATCAGCCCGTGTAGCCGAGCACGTTGTGCCTACGCCAACATCTACCTCAGATAAGCGGTTTGAGGATCTTGTAGCTAGACTCGAGATATCATGCCTCCTGCCACTATTGACTCGCCAGGAGGTCACTCAGACATAGCAGCTTTCGCCTCTGCCAGCATGTCAACCACAATTAGCACATCAGGTAGCGCTTATGCATTTACATCCTGTCACAGTTCTGATGTTTCAGAATGGATTATGGACTCCGGCGCGACACGCTCTATCGAGGCAGAGATAAATTTACATCATACAGGGAGGTTCCACCATGGAGATCGGTGGTAATAGCAGATGGGACTCATTCCACCATCATTAGACAGGGGGAGATCAGTTTGACCCCCTCCATACGGCTACATAAAGTTTTGCATGCTCCAGATTTCTCAATGAACTTTCTCTATATTAGTCAGCTTACTAAGGAGTTGCATTCTCGTGCTATAAAATAAAATTTATTTTATACTCTAAATTATGTGGTAAATAAATAAAATATAAAATTGGGGTATTTGTGCAAAAAAAGAAATAAAAATAATTGTACAAAATACATAAGTATTTTATACATGTATATAATATAATATACTGTATATACTACAAACTATTTTTCATAAAAATAAATAAAAATCACAAATAACCCTCCATACGGCTACATAAAGTTTTGCATGCTCCAGATTTCTCAATGAACTTTCTCTATATTAGTCAGCTTACTAAGGAGTTGCATTCTCGTGCTATTTTTGACCCATCGTCTTTTATTTTTCAGGACATTCTCACGGACAGGGTGATTGGCTGTGACTGTGAGCATGATGGTCTCCATCGGTTGGTTCGCACCTCCTATGTTGGTGTCTCCTCTCAGTCTAGTGGAACTACTTCTCCCTTTACTTGGTATATGCATTTTGGTCATCTCCCTCTTCAGAAGCTGCGACATATCTTGCCCCAGATTTCACCAAAGTCTTCTTTTCAATGTGAAACATGTCAGTTGGGGAAGCATTACAGATCTACTTTTCCTCGTCGTGAGTCTCGGAACAGTAGCTCCCCTTTTGAGTTATTGCTTGTTGACATTTGGGGTCCGAGTCGTGTTGCTGATCACCAGGGACACATGTTTTACCTAGTGATCGTTGATGATTTCTCTCGTTTGTCTTGGGTCTTTTTATTGGAATATAAATCTGAAGGAGGGATGTAATAAAAAAACTTATCAATGAATTTCGGAATGTTTTTGCTTCTAATGCGAAGATTGTGCGCACAGATAATACCTTAGAATTTTGCACTCGTGCTCTATTACATTCTTCTTGTCTCGTGGCATTATTCATCAAACAACGCGTGCTTACACATCTCAATAGAACAGTGTTGCAGAACGAAAACATCGTCATCTTGTTGATATAACTCGGACTTTACTCATTCATAGTTGTGCTCCTCTCTCTTTTGGGGTGATGCTGTTCTTATGGCATGTTATCTGGTCAATCGGATGCCATCCTCTGTATTATGTGAGAAAATTCCACTTTCGGTTGTCTTTCCTGACAAGTAATTGTTCTCCCTAACTCCTCGTATTTTTGGCTCAGTTGCTTTTGTTCATCAACTCACTCCGGGGATGGACAAGCTCTCACCGAGGGCTATCAAGTGCGTGTTTCTTGGGTACTCTCGTACTCAAAAGGGTTACCGATGCTATGATCCTGTGCACAACAAATATTATGTTAGTGCCGATGTCACATTCTTTGAGACTGTGATGTATTTTTCGCCTACAAGTGACATGACTCCTTCCACTACTGATGATGACATTTACTTGCCATCTCCTCTTCTATGTCTGTCTGATAACATACCAATTCCTACTGTGTCATCACCATCATCACCACCACTACCACCTCCGCAACCACCATTCCCACCTCTACCAAAATTTTATACCCGTCGTCGCTTCCTGCTCATGGAGGCTGTCATTCATCCACCACATCCCATGTATGTCCAAATGATAGTTACGATGGGACTGACAATGCACAAGTGTAGGAGAATGACTTACAGGTGGACATTGCGGATGATTTGGATGTACCTATTGCCTTGAGGAAGTCTAAGTGGACGTGTGCGTCTTATCTACTTGCTTCACATGTTTAATTCCATCGCCTCACTGGTGATTTTTAAAGATTTGCTGTTGCCTTATCTATCGTGGAGATACCACGGAATTATCTGGATGCCTTGAAAGAAAGCAGCTTGCGGTTAGCCATGGAGGAGGAAATAGCTGCCCTGCGGTCTCGTGGTACATGGAGCTTAGTTGATGCTCCCTTAGGAGCTTCTGTGGTCAATTGTAAATGGGTATTTACTGTCAAATATAAGGCGGATGGCGGCCTTGATCGATACAAAGCAAGGCTAGTGGCATGTGGATTCACTCTGACCTATGGTGTGGATTACATGGACCCCTTTTCTCCAGTTGCACGTCATTCCACTCTACGTGTTCTTCTGTCTGTCTCTGTGGTACGTGATTGGGCTTTGTTCTAACTTGATGTTAAAAATGCCTTTTTATATGGGGATCTGCAGGAAGAACTCTACATGCAGCAACCTCCGGGGTTTGCTGCTGAGGGGGAGTGTCAGAAGGTGTGTAGACTTCACAAGGCCATATATGGTCTTAAACAAAGTCCGCGGGCATGGTTTCAGAAGCTTTCAGATCTAATCCAGAAGCAAGTGTTCATAAGATCAAATGCTGACCACTCTTTGTTTGTCCAGAAGAATCCCAGAGGTACTGTTGTTATTATGGTATATGTTGATGATATACTTGTCACGAGAGATGACATGCATGGGATAAAGATGGCAAAAGAATTTTTAGGCCATCAGTTTGTGACTAAGGATCTTGGTACTCTACGATACTTTCTGGGATTGGAATTTGCAAGGAATGCCCATGGTCTTGTGATGCCCCAAAGAAATTATATTACATATATGCTTGTTGAGACAGGTATGGTTGGGTGTCGACCCTCTACTACTCCCATGGATCCTAGTATGAAGTTATATGGAGATGATACAGGGGAAGTTGACAAAAGAAGACATAGAGAAATGGTGGGAAAGCTTCCCTATATTACTATCACCAGACCTGACACTGCCTTTGCGGTTAGTCGGGTGAGTCAGTTCATGGAACAATCTAGACAGGTGCACATGGATGCTGTATATATGATATTGAGATATCTAAAGTCGTCTCCAGAGGCAGGATTATTGTTCAGGAAAGAAGCAAATCTCTCTATCTTTGCATGCGGATTATGCAGGATGTCCTAGAGACCGGAAATCTACCTCAGGTTTTGCAGTGTTTGTTGGCAGTTCCTTGATTTCTTGGAAGAGCAAGAAACATACAGTGGTGGCTAGATCTAGTGCTGAATCTTAATACAGGGCCATGGCACAGACAAGCACGCAAATGATGTGGGTTCGAGCCGTATTAGAAGATCTGCATATAGATGTACCTCTACCCATGCAATTACAATGTGGCAATCAAGTAGCATTATTTATTGCTATTAATCTTGCATTTCATGAAAGGACGAAGCATATTGAGGTAGACTACCATTATACCAGGGATATGATTCAAAGGGTTCGATCTCTACTTCCCATGTCAGTTCAGGATAACAGACTGCAGATATCTTTACTGAGCCGTTGCTCAGAGGATCGTTTCAGAAATGCTCTTTCAAGCTGAGCATGATTGACATCTACGCTCCATCTTGAGGGGGAGTGTATAGATATTTCTAGTATTTATGTACTCGTCTGTTATATTTATTTTCCTTGTTCTACCTCATGTAATTTACCCATAGACTTCCTCTATATAAGAGAGCCTAGGGTTCCCTGGAATAAATATGTTCTTATTTTCTTCCAACACTATGCAATAGTACGGTATCCAATACTAACTTAAACACACACAGACACACCCATACACCCATACATGTATGCACACACACGTGTGCACATACGCACTCACTTTGGTACGAAAGGCTGATAATCCGTTGCTTCCCACATCATATTTCTTGAACCCCTACTTCTAAAGGAGTGCATTATGGTTGATGTAAATACCATTAGGAAGAATGGATTTCTAGATTGCATGGAAATTCTATCAGGATTTGGATATATAAGTGGTGACCTGTAAAATCGCTACTCTAATTATGTCAAATTGTAATACGAGCATCAACTGATCAACAAAACCTTGCTAAAAGTATCTTTGTAAGGAGAGCGTGGTGTACATTTATACTTGGATAAGTCCATGGTCGAACACAATGACACGAGCTTATTGGGCTATATAACTATTATTCAATTACTTAAGTTAAATGATCAAAGGATACATAAATTAATGAGAATGCATGCATGTTATTTTTATCTTTTTGTAATGCAAGTTGTAATGATGCTACAAAATGAGTGAATGCTAATACAATGCATCACACACAAGTATAATTATCACATGAATTAACTCCTGAATTAATTCACAAACATTATATCCAATCAACTAAAATTTGGTCCTAGATACTAAGTAATGAGTAGCTCTAATTTCTACTTGATAAGGCAATTCATCTATTTCATAAACAATTACATTACTCAATATTTTAGCATTTAATCAGGATCTTAATGAAGCTGAATCAATTATACAGTATCCTAATTAAATTCTAAGTATAATAAACAAATCAGGGCTCAATTATTGCATGAAATGAAGCGAAAATGAATTAATTGGAATCAAGGTTTGTTAATTAACAAACTTCTTTGATTTTTAAATTAATATTTACGGATCATATCGAAAAATAAAACATACCAATATTAAAAAATTAAAAGAGCTTTTAAACCAGACCAAAATCAAGTCATTTGTATCAAAGACGCTCAAGCTATTAAGTAATCAATATAGGAGCTTTTTCGCAAAGAAAACATAATTAGACGTACTTAAAACATCTCAAATAGGTCCAAAATGTGCCAAGTTGCAAATACAAAGAGTCACATGGGCTTATCTGCCAAAAGCGGTGCATGGGGGTAGAATTGGAATTATGAAGACATGTAGGGCTCTGATGCAAATTCTCCAGGTGGCACGTGAGGTAGACGTGCAATTCTGCTTCGGTGCGTGGCTCGAAGTGCGACTTAGGCTCGAGCCACATGTATACTTTTGCCACTTCGTGACGTGGTTAGGTCCCACCAAAACCGTGAGGTTCGAAATAAGGTGCATGTGAAATTTTGACCATAGGTAACTGCATGTCGATGTAGGATATTCTCCTCCGTAGAAGGAGATGCTCGGGCGCAACTTCTGTGACACTAGTGGGCTCCTCTTCTCCCAGAGGCTACTGAAAGTTGGAGAATGTCACTGAAGCTCAGGTGAATACGATGGAGAATTTAAGGAGCCTCGACGATGGCTGAATCACCAGGATGATGTAGCTTCATCAGAGAGGAAAGAGTTCATTGAATCTGTGTTGGAAACTCTGATCGCTGGTGAATTACAACTCCTGCAAGCCTTAGTAATATAGCTGAAGCAAAATAGAACCGATTTGGGGTGAATTGGAGGTGAGCAGAGGGTCGTCGGAGGTAGAGGAGTGAGAGCCTGATTGTGTTCTTCACTTGGGCAAGGTGTAGAAGGTTCGAGATGCAGGGGGTAATGGAGGAGATGATGGAATCGAAGATATGCATGTGGATCTAGGGTGTACTGTGAAGGTGTGTGAATGATCAATTGGGTGTGAAGATGTGTGTGTTTGTGCAATAGAATTAGAGAAACATCAAAGGGTGGAGATGGGATCAAACCCGGAGAAGATGAAGAAGGTCGGAGGGCAATCAGATGCCTGTAATGGAGCTTCAAGGGCTCCTAGTCTTCGCTTGATGCACACGGCTAAGGCTAAGGTGTAAAGCTCAAGCAACACCTGAAAGGAGGCTGTGGCATGACCACATGGTCATGGATTTCGCAGGAGGTCAAACTATGTCCATGCTTGATTTCTCTCACTCTAATTGTCATCGGAGGGAGGAAAAGGCTTGGAGAATGTTAACATAAAGGCACATAAGACAAAATGATGCCCTCCTCGATGGTTTTGTTCATCGGAGCGGTGGTTTCAACTGTTAACAACTAACAAGCTGAGGTGGAGTGCTCGAGCGAGTTGGTTGGCGAAGGTGAGTGATGAACGGGCTCCTACCAGAATCCGACTGTGAAACTACATGGGGGAGTGATGGTAATTCGGTGAAGACACACCGGTGAAGGGTTGCATTGCTTGGGGGCAGTTAACTGGAGGTTGATGATGTACAAGAGTCGTTGGATCTTGAGATCCAATGATCCTGATTAATAGGGTGCGTAGGAGGAAATGGGATTCACTTGATCATTTCATCTAGTGGTTCTGTTGAGGGCGAGTTTGCTTGATCAAGAATCGTCTGATCAATAGATTAGACGGTTGGAAGATAAGGCGTGACTAAATGAAAAAGCGGGTCATGTGGCATGCCCTAAAACGACCACACAATCCAATAGGAAAAATCTGTAAATAAAAATAGAAAGATAAATCAAAATAAAGTAGTAAATGCTGTTGAATTTAAAAGTGTTCAACATGAAAGTTGTGTAGTTTTCTAAGGCCTACAACTTTCATATATATATATATATAGTATTATTTTTGTAAGTATTTTTATGAATATAAAAATACTTATTTTAATTGTTTATTATTTCTTGTATTTTTGAATAGAGATTAATATACAATATACTGTTTAGAATATCACACTAATTTTTATGAGATTTTAAATATATGGAAAACACATAAAATAGTAAGAACAAGAACCACATATATACAACATGACATGACTTTATTTATTTACGTTAATTAGCCTTAGTTATTTAGAAGGTGTATGTCGAGATATTGTGTATTTCTATATTCCACAAGTATCGTTTGCTTATTTGTATTTCTGTTTTTCCTTATGTAATTTACCCGTAGGTCTCTCCTCTATATAAGAGAGCCTAGGGTTCTCTGAAATAATCATTTCTTATTTTTCTTTCAACTTGGTATCAGAGCGGCGGTCTTAGACCGGAGCTCCTACACCCTAACCCTAGTTCCCCACCCGCCGGCCCCTCCCCTTCTTTCTCCACCCACACCGTCGAGGTCACCCCGACCCCTCGCCGGCTGCCGCCAAGGCCTTCCCCCTCTCGCCGCCTTGCCAAGCCTTTGGCGGAACCCCGCGTGCGCTGCCCAGCCTTCGTGGGCATCTCGCCACCGCCTCCAGGGGTGCCACAACCCCGACCAGTTCTTGGCGGCATACCGTTACCATTGCACAACCCTAGGTGGTCTCTCGCCTACTCGCCGTAGGTGCCTTTAGAGGTCCGGCATCGATTGTCAAGATGGACGGGATAAACTGTGAGCTCTGGGCTATGCAGTTTATGAGTCTCATGAAGTCCAATGGTAAGAAACATATTCTTACCGATGATGAGCCAATGGAGAAAACAGAGATTCACGCCACATGGGAGGCGGACAACGCGCTTGCCAAAGTCTGGCTATCTGTGACATTGACGATAGAGATCGCCAACGACGTACTGCATCAACCCACGACAAAGGCAATGTGGGATATTCTAGCCGCGACATATTCTCAGGCGCGGAATGAGACCAAGATATTACAGTTGCAGCATGATATTTTCACAGTCAAACAGAATGAACGTCCTCTCCACTCACTGTATACATCTCTGCGAGGAATGTTTGAGAAGTTGCATAGCTTTATGCCTTTGACGGCTACTCCCGAGCAACAAAAGACATACAGGAATGCTACCACGGTGGGTGTATTCTTGGATGCACTTGATCCAGAGTACGATGCTGCTCGCTCTCAGATTCTGGCTGACGCCACTATTCCTCCCGTGGAGGAAGCTTTCCGTCGACTTAGTCGAATCACTGTCCCGAGCTCTACTACTACTCAGACACCTTCAGCGATGGCTGCTTCCAGAGGACAAGGTGGCTCATCTGCCTTTCGTGGACGTGGTCCCCGTAGCCGTTGGGGTCGGATCCATCTGTCCTGCACGTACTGTCACCGCCCTGGACATTCCGAGGATACATGCTATTCTAAGCATGGGTTTCCAGCTTCGGCCCGAGTAGCAGCACAAGTTGAGTCACCGACACCTTCTTTGGACCAGCGTTTCGATGATCTCGTTGCCAGACTGAGGAACATTATGCCTCCTGACCCAGCTCCAGGCGGCCAATCAGATGTAGCAGCCTCTGTTTCTGCCAGTACATCCGCTTCAGCCAGTACGTCAGGTAGTTCTTATGCTCTCACCTCTTGTGATGGCCCCATGTTTACAGAATAGATTGTGGACTCTGGAGTGACACATGATCAATGTGGGGACAAATAGCAGCTTACTGCATATATAGAGGTTCCTCCAAGGCGGACTGTGGTGATAGCTAATGAGACTTATTCCCCGATTACAGGACAGGGGGAGATTACCTTAACGCCCTCCATGAGATTACAGAATGTGTTATATGCTCTTGATTTCTCTATGAATTTACTGTCCATTAGCAAAATTACAAAGGATTTGAACTGTCGAGCCATTTTTGATTCATCGTCTCTTGTTTTTCAGGACATACTCACGGCCACGGGCAAAGTGATTGTGGGTGGCTGTGAGCAGAATGGACTCTACCGTCTGGTCCGTACTCCCTATGTCGGGGCATCTCTTCACTCTACCGGACCAGCCTCTCCATACACCTGGCATCTCTGTTTTGGTCATCTACCTCTTCAGAAGATGAGTCGTGTTCTGCCACATATTTCTCCAAGGACGTCGTTCCAGTGCGAGTCGTGTCAGTTGGGAAAGCATCATAGGTCCACTTTCCCGAGTCATCTAAGTCGGAGCAGTAGCTCTCTTTTTGAGTTAGTCCGTATTGATATTTGGGGTCCCAGTCGTGTACCTGATCATCAGGGACACATGTTTTATCTTGTTGCAGTTGATGATTTTTCTCGCTTATCTTGGGTGTATTTATTATAGAATAAATCTGAAGCAGGAAATGTGATCCAAACATTCATCAATGAAGTCCAAAATGTTTCCTCTACTAGTGTGAAAATTGTGCGCTCAGACAATGCTAAGGAGTTTTGTACTCGTATTCTTTCCTTGTTCCTTTCCTCCCGTGGTATAATTCATCAAACATCACGTGCTTACACTTCACAACAAAATGGTGTTGCAGAGCGGAAACATCGTCATCTATTGGATATTACTCTGACCCTACTTATTCAAAGTTGTGCTCCACATTCTTTTTGGGGTGATGCAGTCCTCACAGCTTGTTATCTAGTCAACCGCATGCCCTCCTCTGTCTTGGGTGAGAAAACTCCTTTCTCTATAGCCTTTCCTGAGAAGGAATCGTTCTCTCTTACGCCTCGCGTTTTTGGCTGTGTCGCGTTTGTCCACCAGTCGGCTCCAGGTCTTGATAAACTCTCTCCCAGGGCTATCAAATGCGTATTTGTAAGGTACCCAAGAACTCAGAAGGGTTATCGTTGCTTTGATCCTATTTGTGGAAAATATGTTGTTAGTACTGATGTCACATTCTTTGAATCTGTGATGTTTTTCTCTTCTACAGGTGACATAATGATCACTCCCGGGGCGTCAAAAAAAAAGAATGATCACTCCCGAATCTGACACTGAGGTCTACATGTCACCGCCACCTACGAGTCAGTTATCTCCGGTACTTGTCATACATCCACCACCTCCACCACCACCTCCACCACCACCATCACCTCCACCACCTCCGATGCCTGTTACCGTGGTTCTACCATTACCAAAATTCTATACCCGTCGTCCATCTTCTGCTCATGGTCATTGCCAATCAACTAGCATGCCCCAGGTTTGTCCTGATAACATGGTTTCTAACGATGGCTCTGGAGATGTTTTTATATAGGGATCGGTGCAAGATGAGGCTCCTGATGACCTTGACGTACCTATCGCCGTTAGGAAGCAGAGGCGTACTTGTGCGACCTATCCGATTGCTTCTCAGGTTTCCTTTCATCGTCTTACAGGGGACTTCCACAAATTTGCAGTCGCTCTATCTGCCGTGGAAATTCCACAGACCTACCAGGATGCATTGAGGGATAGCAGATGGCGTCTTGCTATGGAAGAGGAAATGGCCGCTTTGCAATCCCGTGGTACCTGGACTCTAGTTTCACCTCCTCCTGGAGCGTCTGTTGTCAGTTGCAAATGGGTGTTTACTGTTAAACACCATGCAGATGAGAGCTTTGATCGTTATAAAGCAAGGTTGGTCGCACATGGTTTTACACAGGCATATGGAATTGATTACATGGACACGTTCTCCCCGGTTGCTCGACATTCCACTTTACGTGTTCTCCTTTCAGTTGCTGTGGTACGTGACTGGCCCTTATTTCAACTTGATGTTAAAAATACTTTTTTATATGGAGACCTACAGGAAGAGGTCTATATGCAGCAGCCTCCGGGTTTTGCTGCTGAGGGGGAGTGTCAACAGGTTTGCATGCTCCATAAGGCAATATATGGCCTTAAACAGAGTCCTAGAGCATGGTTCCAAAAGCTTTCAGATCTGATTGAACGACAGGGGTTCAAGAGGTCAAATGCAGATCACTCCTTGTTTGTGCAGAGAACATCCAAAGGTATAGTTGCTATCCTGGTTTATGTTGATGATATAATTATTACAGGAGATGATGAGCAGGGAATCAACTAATCAAGATGACAAAAGATTTTCCGGGAAACAAATTTGTAACTAAGGACCTGGGTACCTAAGGTATTTCTAAGGGTTGTATTTTGCTATTAATGCACAAGGTCTTGTGATGACCCAAAGAAAGTATGTTACAGACATGCTTGCAGAGACGGGCATGATTGGGTGTCGACCTTCTACTATCCTTTTGGATCCTAGCATGAAGTTATATGATGATACAGATGAAGTCGATAAGAGAAGATACAGAGAGATGGTGGGAAAACTTATTTATGTTACAATCACCAGACCAGATATCGCCTTTGCAGTGAGCCGTGTAAATCAGTTCATGGAGCATCCCCGACAAGTACATATGGAAGCTGTATACATGATATTGAGGTATCTAAAGTCGTCTCCAGGAGCAGGATTATTCTTCAAGAAAGGAGAAACTCTCTCTGTATCCGCATATGCTGACGCAGACTATGCTGGTTGTCTTAAAGATAGAAAATCGACTTCGGGTTTCGCAGTATTTGTTGGCATTTAACTTGTTTCTTGGAAAAGCAAGAAACAAACAATTGTAGCAAGATCAAGTGCTGAATCCGAATACAGGTCTATGGTGCAAGCTAGTACAGAAATGATGTGGGTTCGAGCAGTTTTGGTTGACTTGCATATAGAGGTTCCTATACTAATGGAGTTACATTGTGATAACCATGCTGCCTTATTTATTGCAAACAATCCCGCGTTCCATGAGAGAACAAAACATGTCGAGGTAGATTGTCACTATACCAGAGATATGATTCAAAAGGGTTTGATTTCCACCTCTCATGTTAGTTCTGGGGAGCAAACATCAGATATCCTTACCAAGCCATTATTCAGAGGACCATTCCAGAAGTGTTCGTCCAAGCTGAGCATGATTGATATCTATGCTCCATTTGAGGGGGAGTGTCGAGATATTGTATATTTCTATATTCTACAAGTATCGTTTGCTTATTTGTATTTCTGTTTTTCCTTCTTATGTAATTTACCCATAAGTCTCTCCTCTATATAAGAGAGCCTAGGGTTCTCTGACATAATCATCTCTTATTTTTCTTCTAACAATGTATAATGTTAATTATAGTTCGCTATGTGTTTAGTTGATTGAATTGGCTAAGATGGAAGGTTAAATAATCGGTATAATGTTGATGAATATGAGATTCATCAATAATACATCATCACGAGAAATGAGTTGATTGCATGTAAACCGGCTTAGGAATGTTTTTTAAGTTGTTGGCAATAAGAAAAAGATTAATAGATGAGGAATATCCCAACACATGTATTATCTCCGTTATTATTTCTTAGCTCTTATGAGCCATATGTGGGTTATTTTGACTTAACACCCCATTTGCAATATACCACATTTGCAACCTATGACTATTAGGATTCTGAGTATGACCTCCTCATTCTTTGAATGCGAGTGAAATTGGAGTATACTAATATACCACATTTGCAACCTATGACTATTAGGATTCTGAGTATGACCTCCTCATTCTTTGAATGCGAGTGAAATTGGAGTATACTATTATATTTTTTGGTTGGTATGAATTGGATTCATTATAAGATGGCTTGGCCATTAGCAAAGTAGGTCCAAGAAGATGAGAGTTAGAAGATGCAATATTTGAGATGTTGAGCCAGCTAAGAGAGGGCGAGGAAGGTCGAAGAAGTGTTGGAATGAGACTTTCGAACAGAACTTCCCGAGAATGACCCAACATAGATATGAATGGAGGCTAAAAATCCATGTAGCCAACCCTGCTTAATGTGGGATAAGGCTTTGTTGTTGTATGAATTGAATTCATTTAAAGAAAAGAAACACGTTCATTGAGAGATTAAATGATCTTTTTAATGTGTAATTTAATGATAATCTCAAGGGACGTTGAGAAGTTTAATCAATGGACCTAACTTGTAAAAGATCATGCTCACATGATTGACTGAATTGATGGGGAGCAAGCTCAAGGTGATGAAGTTTTTTCGGCTTGGGATTTAATTTAGGATTTGGTTGACCATGCATATGTCATTGAGGACATTTTGAAATCAGGAGCCAACATGGTAACATGGTAACAGTGGCACAAAAGTTTTTAAGTCAAGCTCAATTGCGGTACTATTACTCGAGAAAAATGAGGAATTTACTTCTAAAGAAATAAATGAAGATGACGAAGAGGATCTTTCTTTGGACGATGACTATTAGTGGAAATTATTTTTGTGTTAAGCATGTTTCAGTGATGTGGCATGCTGGGGTTTGGACATATTCACATATTGAAAGCATTTGGAATTTAAATTTTATATTTTGTTTTCGTCAAGTATTATTCCTTCGCAGTGATGATTTAGTGATTTATTTAGATACATTACGATCATAATTTTGTCTCATAAAGATATATCTCATATATCCCATTCAGTAAAATTCTAAAGTATAGTTGTAAGATGAAATGACTATATCTATATAAATATATAGGAATTTTTATCTTGAAAATAATTTTTATATTAAAAGTAAATTTAAAACCTAAAATTGAATAGCTCTAAGTAGTCACCCGAATATTGGTTATTATATCGGCTTAATACTGAATACATACTTTTGGAACATATGTAGTGACAAGTTAGAAGAAAAGCCTTATAAGAAGAGGTGGAGACTTGGTCAAAGGAAATATTGGAAGGAATTAAGAAGGATATGGTTTTTTTGATCTCATATATGGTATGACCTAAATAGATAGAGAACCCTCTACATTATCTATGATGATCAGTATAACATTGGCTTACCATTCCCCCTCCCCTTGCAAGTACATTTAAAAAAAGCTTAAAGAAAACAACATTAGATTTCTAGTGTCACCTAACAAAGCCTAAATATGTTGGGAAAAATTGAACGACCTGTTATTCATAGGATCCCTGGGCTCTCTTATATAGGAGAAAAGCCCTTGGGTAAATAGCATGATAAGTACATGAAGAAATGAAAATACATAAGTAACACCAAAATATAATAATAATAATCTCAAAACTCCCCCTTAAGCTGGAACAACATCTTTGGAAAGAGCCTCCAGTAAGTGCTTTGGTGAATTTATCTACAGTCTGATCTTCAGTAGAAAGCATGACCTCAAATTTTAGTGAAATTCAGTCGAATTTCTGTCGAATATCGATATCTAGTCGAAATCAAAATTCGACTGAAATGACCGAAATATGGTGGCCCTACTACAAAAAATGATCAAAATGATCAAAATTTTAATCGAAATTTGACCGAAACTCCACCGAAATTCCGTTTCGGTCGGTCACCGAAATAGTGTCTGAAACCGACATTTAGGGCCTTGGTAGAAACATGAGAGGTAGATATGAGGCCCTTCTGGATCATGTCTCTTGTATAGTGGCATTCCACTTGTATATGCTTTGTACGCTCATGGAATGCATGATTATTTGTAATAAATAGTGCTGCCTGATTATCACATAGAAGCTGTATAAGAAGAGGTACACCAACAACAAGATCAGTCAGATCTGACCTGACCCACATCATCTCTGTTCATCCTTGAGCCGTGGCTCTATATTCGAACTTTGCACTAGATCTAGCAACTACAGTCTGCTTCTTTTTTTCCAATGACGAGTGATTTGCCAACAAATATAGCAAACCCAGGTAAGGTTCAGAAATGCGATATGCTGTATTCTTTCGGTCATGTGGTCTAAAGCAAGTAAGCTGTTATGCTGAGGAGTATACAAAAGTATATGCGGTTTATGCGATTTGTATTATTGTAATTTAAAATAATAAAAAAATACAATAATAAAATACGATTATATAAAAAGCTTGATGTTCTAACAAAATCCAAAATCAAAAATTTCAAATAAGGTAATATAATCAATGAGTATATAAGCATGATATTTTAAATTAATTGTTTTTAGTGTATATTTTTAATTTAATGCATATATATACACATAGAAATTTGATTCAATATGGAATGCACGAATTCTATAAGAAAACCTTTAATGCATATATAGATCCTATGGATAACAGAAGCTAAAGAATAATCATAGGTGTACAAAGCATACACCAAAAATTATACATATATATGGGTTTTCAAGGTACAAAATTTGTTGGCACAAAATATAGGGAAAAATTGTACTAGCGTATAAAATTTATTAGAAGCACAAAAATGTTAAGTGTTAGACTGATAGTCAATTATTTCATATTTTATTCAAAGAAATGGAATGAATTTCATTATAATGTACTAAGCCTTCTCCCACTATAAGTAGGGTCGACAAAAGATTCGACTATTTTTTACGCTGGCCATCGACTACCTAACGTAACCCCTGATAGAGTGGGATTTAAATCCTGGCCTTTTGTGCGGAAGACACACTGCGGGTAAATGGAATGAATTTCATTAGATAGAAAATTCTAAAGGCAATAAACAATTCATTAATAAATGTTAGGAACAATGGAAAGATATGGATATGAGAAAAATACCTTAGATTATTCACAAGTCTGGCATATACGAGAATACTGAAAAGATGCATCAATGTAAATAATAATATAAGAGTTGCTCGGAAAAAAAAATCGAGTTAATGTGTCATCAACATTTTATGAATTAAACAAAAAAGACACATGAATCATATATGAAAGTCTCTTGTTCATATATGCACATGCATATGCGGCCGCATATGCCGCATAGTTGGATCACATATGCAGTTTGACCATATATTGCTGCATATGGCATAGACCGAATAAGCATATGCGGCCGCATGGACCACATTTTTGAACATCAAACCTAGAAGTGGACTTTTTGTCCCTAGGACATCTTGCGTAATCTGCGTCTGCACATGCTATGATGTCAAGAGACGTGCCTATGCTGACTCAAAATCATATAAACATGTCATCCATATGCACCTTCCTAGATAGCTCCATGAACTGACTCACCTTGCTAACAATAAAGCATATATCTGGCATGATGATGGTAGCATATATGAGCTTCCCTACTGGTCCTTGTATCTCTTCTTATCTATCTCTTCAGTATCATCATCATATAATCTCATACTTGGATCCATAGGAGTACTAGCATGCTTGCATCCTGTCATACATGTCTCTAATAGAAGATCAGTAACAAACTTCCTTTGGGTCATCACAAGACCATGCTGTTTCCTGGTGAATTCTAATCCAAGGAAGTATCTGAGATTGCCAAGATCCTTGGTTACAAATTGCTGACCTAGGAACTCCTTTGCTGCCTGAATGCCCTATTCATCATCACTAGTGACAATAATATCATCAATATAGACAAGAATAGCAACTGTACTTCTCCGTGTCCTCTGAATAAAAAGTGAGTGATCCGCAATGGTCCGAGCAAATCCCTGATGCTCTATCAACTCCGAAAGCTTCCGGTACCAAGTTCTAGGACTTGCTTCAGGCCGTAAATCGCCTTGCGGAGCCTACACCTTCTGAGACCCCCCTCATATAAACTTCCTCGTTTAATCTCCATATAGAAATGCATTCTTCACATCAAGCTGATAAAGAGGCCATTCACGTGAAACAATAATAGATAGGAGAATGTGCAATGTTGAGTGTCTGGCCACTGGAGAGAAGGTATCATGATAATCCATTCCATAAGTCTGGGTGAATCCACGTGCTACAAGCCTTGCCTTGTAGCGATCCACACTACCATCCGCTTGGTGCTTCACTGTAAATATCCATTTGCACCCCACAATAGATGTACTTGGATGGCCAGAAACAACACTCCATGTACTACGAGACTGCGAAGCGGCCATTTCATCTTCCATGGTAAGTCGCCAATTGCTATCCTGTATGGCCTCATGATATGTTTGCGATATAGTAATGTCAAGGAGGCCCATAACAAACTTCTTGTATTCTTCTGAAAGATGGTCTAAGGAAACATTCACATCTAGAGGGTACGTAGCACAGTTGTGATTGGGCTTCCTCAAGGCAACATGTACATCAGGGTCATCATTCTCTCTGTTCTCTACTATCAGATTCTCCTGTATCATGTGGATTAAGCATAACACCAGTGCCATCAATATAAACAATGTGTTCACTACATACCTGGGGCGTGCTAGATGATTGGGAAGGCGCAGGAGCAGAGGGGCAGATAGAGGACCTGCGGATATAAAAACGAGGTAGGAACTTAGTCATGGTAGACTGGGGTGGAAGAGGAGGTGGAGGAGGTGGAGATATCAAAGGTGACTGAGACTCACCATGAGGACTTGTTGGTGGAGATATCAGAGGTGGAGGAACGAAAATATCCCCACCATTGTCAGCATTAGACAACCTGTCACTTGTAGGAGAAAAACATATAATAGACTAAAAAAGTGTGACATCTGCACACATAATATTTTCTTCTAGTGCTGTGGGCTATTTGGGCAGGGAGAAATGAGCTCGTTTTCAAGAACCAGAGGTTCTATTCCGAGAATGTTGTCTCACATTATAATGCACTATATAACTTCTGGTCTTCTATGTAAGGCTGTCGTTCTAAATTTAATATATTTTTGGTTGTGGTGACTCTCGTCTCGGGAGTGCACTCTCTTTTTAATAAAAAAATAATATTTTTTCCAATAGGATCAAAACATCGATACCCTTTTTGGGTACGATAATAGCCAACAAACACACATTGGACAGCTCTAAGAGAGAGCTTGTTACGACCAAGAGTAAAATTGTGGACAAAAGCCACAAATCCAAAGAATCTAGGGTAGAAGAGAATAAGTACTTATCGGGAAACACAATTAAGAAAGGAACTTTTTCTCCAAGCATAGTGGATGACATGCGGTTCATCAAGTAACATGCAGTAAAAAATCACACCAAAAAGAATGAGGAGCTCGACTTTGAATCAAAAGAGTCCTGGTGACATCCAAAAAATGACGGTGTTTGTGTTCAGCAATATCGTTCTGCTGTGAAGTGTAAGTACACAAAGTTTGATGAACAATACCAATAGATCTGAGGAAGTCCGATAACTGTAAAGTAGAAAACTCCAAGGCATTGTCAGTGCGAATAAATTTCACATCAGCAGAAAAAATATTTTTAATCTCAATAAGGAAAGATTTGATAACATGACTGGCTTCATACCTATTCTTCATCAGAAATATCCAATATAATCTAGAATAATCATCTACAATGACCATATAAAACCGATGCCCCTGATGATCAAGAACACGACTAGGACCCCATATATCAAAGTGAACATACTCAAACAACTGACCATTGTGACGACATTGACGACTTGGAAAAGAGGAAAAATGGTGCTTCCCAAGCTAACATGCCTCACACTCTAGACTAGTACGAGTAGAGATCTGCGGGGGACATGGCACAACTTCTATAGAGGAAGGTGTCCAAAGCGAAGATGCCACAGAAACAAGGAGACATGTCCAGAAGGGAGTAGCAGTCCCTGCACAAGGAGGTTGGACAAGTTTGTAAAGTTCCCTCTGCTGACGACCACATTCAATCATCCTGCCCGTGAGTATGTCCTGAAAACAAGAGAAGGATCAAATATGGCATGACAATGTAAATCTTTTGTATTTTGTGTAATAGACAAAAGATTTATCTGAAATGCTGGAGCATGTTAGAAATTTTGCAGGCGCATCGAGGGTGCTAGAACAATCTCCCCCTGTCCAACAATGGGTAGATGAACACCATTGGCAATCACCACTGATTTACCTGAAGGGATAGACCTGTAAGAAGTAAACTGTGCTCGATCACCACATATATGATGAGATGCTCTAGAGTCCATGATACCGTCTGGCAAATCCAAATTGCTGTTACTAGTAAGGGCATAAACAGTACCTGACAAGCTCGAAGAGGCTCTAGTAATATGTGCGACATCTGAAGAACGTGCATTCGAAGTAGTTGGAGTAGTCATCGTCTGTCGTAGCTTGGAAACAATATCATCAAAGCGTGCATCATGAGCAAGCAGATGTCAAAGTAGGCTCGATCTGCTCAGCAACTCGGGCAGAGGTCGGATACCCATGCTTTTGATAGCACATCTCCTCAGAATGACCAGGACAGTGGTAATGTGAACATGGACCTCACTGATGACCTGCTCCTTGACCACGCGGTCCTTGACCACGGAATTGCGAAGTACTCCCTCTACCACGAGAGGCTGCCATAGCAGAAGGAGTCTAAGCCACAGTAGTAGAAGTTGTAGTAATTCTGTTTAGTCTCTTGTTAGTCTCCTCCATTGGGGGTATCATCTCTCCAGTAAGAAGTTGAGTACGTGCTGCATCATATCAGAGTCTAGAGATGACAAAAATACTCCCGTCATAGTTGCATTGCGATACGACAGCTGTTGCTCAATGCTCGTTGTAATAGGCATGGAGCTATGCATACACTCAAACATGCCTCTAAGATGCGAGAAGTATGCATGGAGAGGTCGACCATTCTGCTTGGTCGAAAAGATACCAAACTGCAATTGTAAAATTTTGCTCTTATTTTTCGCATGCCCATACGTGACTGCTAGGGTATCCCACTAGCCTTTGCTGTAGTTTGATTGACAATATCATTAGCATTCTCCGTAGTAAGCGTCTTGGAGAGCTAAATGCGAGCATAAGCATCATCTTGCTTCCAATGTGCTCTGGATCCGTCTTGTCATCCGTCTCTGGATCCGTCTGAATGTGCTCCTTGTTATGGCACTATATTGGGGTGCGAAACTGCATGGACCACAACTCGTAGTTGATCCCATCCATCTTCACGATGGGAGTCGGACCCTTGAAGGCACCGGACGAAAAACACCACCCTTGTTCTCTAACATGGTAGCAAGAATGTCGAAATCCCCCATGGGAGACCTTTGCTTTTTTGTGGATGATTGGTCGGGGGCGGGAGCTCTATGCTCTCGTTTCCCCCGCTTATATGCCTTGGCGGATGATAAGCTTTGCTCTGTGGCGGACTGTTGGATGGAGGGGTCTTGGTGGCCAACTTTCTCCGCTAATCTCTCGGATCAGAGATTTGATGATTTCTTGGAGCTGCTTGACGCCGTGAGGAAGGTGGGGGCCCCTAGAAGGAGAAGAGATCATTGGTGCTGGAAGGAAGGACAGTTCTCGATTAAAGGGGCTTACGGGGCCATCTCCATACCGCTGCCGGCGAGCTCGGAGGTACTGAACATGGATTGTGCATCTATTTGGGCCCTTGGTCTTCCTGAGCGAGTTGGGATCTTCCTGTGGCTTCTCAGCCGAAAGAGGTTGATGACGCGTGATCGGTGCGTCAGGCTCCTGCATGGCCTCAAATTTCGCCGAAATTCGACCAAATTTCGGTCGAATTTCGGTTTCGGTGGGTTACCGAAATCCAGCCGAAATGCCTTGTATCGACCGAAATTTGAGGGCCTTAGTTGAAAAAACGACCGAAATGACTGAAATTTCGGTCGAATTTCGACCGAAATTCGGCCGAAATTTCGACCGAAATTCGACCGAAATTTCGTTTCGGTCATTCACCGAAACGAAACCGAAATCCGACATTTAAGGCCTTGGGCTCCTGGGCATCATTGCGGACAAATGCTTAATTTGTGATAATGCAATTGAATCCGTGGAACACCTTTTTTTTACATGCCCCGTGGTATCTCAAATTTGGTAGGAGGCTGATATTGATTGGTGCCGCTTCGAGGAGTTTCAGGCTTTTTGGAATTCGATCTACGCGAATAGGGCGAGATCAAGAAGGGATCGGCTGTTCCCCATGGCTATACTATGGGTGGTCTGGCGTGGAAGAAATGACTTGCTATTCTCGGGCCAAAGATTTTATAAAGAGAATGTGGGGATCTTTGCAAAGAGGTTGTTAGATGACTGGATGTTGTAATGCTCCTTTTGGTGTGTGTTGGTTGATGTAACTTTTTGTCTTTCGGCGTTTTCCTTTAGTTATATGAATAAATCTTGATGGGGCGAGCACCACCGAGTGTTTCCCCTACCTTGCAGACTTTCAAAAAAAAAGAATGTCGAAATTCGAAACAAAACTGAGTAGACCGTTTACTATACAATCACATATAAAGGATTGGTCGTATTGGTAGATTCATACAACCATCCTCATATCCTGTCGTTGTAGGCTAGGCCGTACGGGCACAAAGGGCAGCAGTGCACACAGATGCACTAAAGATGCACACAGATGCATGCTCGATGCACACAGGATGCATACAGATGCGCATAGGATGCACGTAGGATGCTCTGGATGTGCGCAGGATGCACACAAGGTGCTTTGGATGTGCGTAGGATGCACACAAGGTGCACTGGATGCACACGTGCAGTGTTCACGAAATCGGCTGCACGGGCAGCATATGCGTCCGCATATGCCCGTGCGGCATGCAGACCGCACCGATTACTTGAATCGGTGCATTATGCGCCCTCCTCGCATATGCGGCCCACATATACCCCGCATATCCCGCATATGCCCCGCATACTGCTCCAACAGCTCCACCTTTTCAATCTTCTCATTCATGTCCTTAATTCCGTAACTCTGCCTCTTCATTCAATTGTTAGAATATGACATACATTTCTATACAATTGCAAACCATTATATATATGCAATGTTTTATGTTTTTCTCAACGTATTGTTTTCACGAGTATATGCATTGTATCATCGAATATTTTTTATATATGCCGATTGAGGTTTTGCTCATGTAGTGCATGTATGTGTATTGAAGTTTTGTTATTATGAATCATATAATGTGAAGTTTTTATGGTAAATGTTTTTTTGTGATTAAATACGAAGTAATTAAAAGTATATATACACACCCATCTACCATGAACCGTTTTTATTAGATCTTCTTTAACTTCACTTAGATACATAACTTCAGTGGTAATGTTATTCATAGATTTTTTTATTTTTAAACTAAAAATTAGAAAACCGCTTAGAACCGCATATACCCCGCATATGCCCCCGCATACCGCTTAATCAGTATTCGATGACCAGTCCGAACGCATACGCATACCGCTTTCCTGAACCTTGCACACATGATGCGTGCTGATATGTATCGGTGCATGTAAATGTGCACGAATTATTGGAACAGTGCATGGTGCAGGGCACGCTGCAATCTTATATTGAAGGATATGGTGAGATCCTTAAGCGTATCACGAAAGCGTGATGATCGCATCGTATGCGATTAGGAGCGACTAGTCGTCCTAGTTGCTCGGGGCAGTGGAATTTAAAAAATTTCATGGGACGAAACCACATGATACAAGAACACTTCTCGGATCGTTTCGTTTAAACCACAAACAAGTAATAGGGTTACCTCTTGAAGCGTAGTTGCGATCGAGTCTCTAAACGAAGAGACCTCCTGGCTCAAGTCCGATCTGACGGAGGAGATGCTTGCGAGCGCATTGATGAAACGCGTGCTTCTTGCAATCCATGTTGATGATCCAAGAAACGAATCTCCTGATCTCGTCACATGAGATCCGACATCTTCTTCACGAGCGAGGCACACCAAAGGAGACGGAGATCCACAAGCAAATAATCCGGCAGCATAACAACGACGTTGCGCGATGGCGACTCTCTTTAGGGCATCATGGTGGATGGTCATAAGAGAGAGAGGGAGAGATGTTATGTAGAGAGAAAGAGAGAGTGAGAGAGCCTTGATGATGTTGTCAACTTTTGTTGTAACCTAAAGAGTAAGGGGTGCTTCTTATATATTATTTTGAGATCCATTGACAACACAAATTTAATGGCTCACACTGATTTGTGTTTCTTTTAATGGCCAAGATTTTGTTGTAAAAAACACAACAACAATTAATTTAATTTAGATTAAATATATATTTATATATATTGATAAATCAATATAAACTAATCCCAAATCAAATCAATCAAGCATGAAGATTATGGAATGTAGATTACATCACCCTTTCCTAATGGGAGTTGGTGGGAATCTTATGTAATCTCACGAGATTACATTATTCCATAGAAATCTCCAATATTTATAACACTTGTTGTAAATTATTCTACAAAAATAATTCATAATTTTTTTATGAATATTGCAATCTTGCCATTGAAAAATTGTGAATCACATTCACAATCCAAAATAAAATGTGAATTACATTTTCAATTAATTTTTCAATGTGAATCCAATTCACATCAACCTTTAATCAACAAATGTAAATTACAAATAGCTCTCTCTTATATATTGTAAATCACACTTATAATATAAATGATTAATATGGATAGTGCTATCCACATTATTCATATTCATGATAATTAAATCACATCTAATCATCTTGTATCTCTATTTCCATGTGCGTGAATAATATGAATCACATTCACATTATTCACATCTTTGATAATTAATTCACATTTAATTATCTAAGACAACTCTCCTTATAATATGAATCAAATTCATATTATTCATGAGAACTAAATCACATTTAATTATCAATTTTATCAATGCTCAGATATATAATATCAACAATGAAATTATCCTGAACTCTTTCAAGGATAATGTTCCATGTATTGTAACTTGGATATTGAGATCACATCTCAAATACAGATCTTACGGACCTCTCATAGATGCTTTATTAAATCAAGACCGCAAATCTAATCTTCTCATTGCATCTGAATCACATTCAGATCAATGTCCAACATTTGGATCAAGATCATATTACTTCTCTACTGAGAGGAGTCACTAAAATCCAGACCCGTTTTATCACTTTTTAGCAATGAAAACATCATGGTTATACAATCATTTATGATCACATCACCCTCAGGTATTCCTAATACTTGTACATTATGCATACTGGAAGACCCAGAATAACCCAGAAGTATAGGATCAATTTTACACTGTCTACTTCGGGGATTTATCATTAACTTTCTCATTCGATCATTGTGAGTCAGTATCGATCATATACTTTCCAAAAGCATATATCATACCTAGGTGTTGATCATATACTTTCCAAAAGCATATATCATACCTAGGTGTTGATCATATACTTTCCAAAAACATATATCAAACCCTACAAATTCTGTAAAGCTTCCAAAGCGAGACGACCACGTGCGGAATGTGATTCTTCCCAATATCTCATGAGTGAGCTCATGTCTTTCGGTTCAGTAAATGAACCTGTGTGATCCCTTTGAGAGATCGTATTACTTATATGCCCTTGCATGTACACGAGCACGCCAATGTATAGACATTGGTTAGGTCATCAACCTATGAGTTTGCCAAATGTACATACTCATATATATAGTAACACATCTATCTCCGGTCAGAGGATGCGTGCATATATGTGACAACATACGACATAGGACTTTGGTTATCTCGATCTCGTTACGTCAAGTCTTTGACCTAACTTATCTAACACCTCCGAATCTCTATTCCTATGCAGAGGACATGCATCAAGAGGTCGGTTATATATCGGCCTTTAGAGAAAGGATTGCCATCTCCTTCTCATGTTGGAGATCCTCTCTTAATAATCATTTAACGGTGCTTGATAAGTTCTCAATCTAACTCTTTAAATATTCATCCAAGCATCAACCTCTATGATTCAATATTGAATCAACAACTGTATGATCATTAAGATGGCTATGATACATAAACCTAATTGTACTAAGGGACCTATTATGCAAAGTAATTATTCTTTATTTCAGATCAAGGAATAATATTCAGTTACATAATGGCTTGCCGTAGCCTAGGCTTGCATGTCCAACAATCTCCCACTAGCCCAAAGAGCCATTAATGGGATACTCTTTAAACCCACACTCATGTGGCAATTATAGACTATTTAGAAAATAGCCAGGTAAGCTGATTAGTCATTCTGTTCTCAAGAGACTATGCCAAGTCCTTTTACGGTACTTGCATATCTCCTAGTAATAATGCTCGCATCCAATGCGAATGTTGCATCTTATGCAACCAATACTCAATCTTGTTAAAGCAGTTATAGTGTCCTCGACACTACTGTTCAATAATTATTATAACTAGTATTTCCATAATCTTTATTAGAAATAGAATACCTTTATTCTCGGAGATCTCCATCTCCTAAGGTATCCGCAGTTAAGACCTTTTAGATCACTATCTCTAAGTTTTTTCATCTTTAAAGATATTGTCATTACTGCAATCAAGTGTTTTATCTCCTTAGTAAGATTAGTAACAGTTTACTACTCCCACTGCTCGGCAAACATCTGGCTTTTGTACATATCTAGCATACACTGAGCTTCCCAAAGTTGCTGCACTAGGCCATATAGCTATTCACATCCTCAACTCCTTGAGGTGCTATCATTTTAGATAGGTCAGTACCATATCTTAATGAAAAGAAGCCTTTCTTGGAATTTTCTAGAAAAAATGGAACATGTCCAAGGTGTACGACTAATGTGACGGTTCCAATGTTCTATTCTCTTTGCTTCTGAACAACTTCAGAACTAAGATCCAAGAGGTATCCTTGAGATCATATCTCAAGTTATGGAACAACTAGATTATAAAACAATTATTATTATTATTATCCTTTTATCATTCCAAAGGATTAGGATATTGATGCAAATCAGATTTTTGCACGGCGATGAAATCATAAATATTTATGGTGGAAATTTAAGAAAGAAGCGTGCCGATTGCGCGAGATTTGAGGAAGAAGAAGCATGTAAATCACGTCGAGGGAGAAGGAATAGAGAGAGGAGTTACGAGATAAAATCTCAAATTGAATTGTAATATGACCTTGAACTGTTTCTAAACAATAGACTATCATCCCTTTATATAGGAGGGATGTGATTACATAATTAGAAAGAAATTTAAAATTTAAAATTCAAATTAGACTATCTGATCCTAATTGACTCTAACCAACTAACTATCTAATTGATTTGAAATAAATTCAAATCTTTAAATGACTCTAACTAATTAAATTGAGCTTACATGCGATCTCTTTTATTTAAATAAATTTGCAACAACTCGTAAAATTAGACTCTAATTTAATGGATAAAAATAGAAAAATGAGGCCCTATTTATTTGTTTCGTGCTGCATCAGTTCTCATCTACTTGAAAAATTCGTCTCCTAACAAATTGCTTGATCTTCGATCTGTTGGTGGAGAATCCCATATAGATTGATTGATCGAATCTCCCAAGTTTGCTCCTTTTCCATGTTACGTTTATAATTTCTTCCCACCAAGGGACACGGTTGCAAAAGTTCTACCCCTTCACTTAAATAAAAACCCACCCATATGTATAATTCTTTAACCTTTAGATAAAGAATTTTTGATGGGAGGGATTTCTTATATTTTCAAACGAATCAATTATCCCCCTTTTCATGGGATACGAGTTTCTTTGGGATGGAAAGAAAAACAGTTGTTTTGTCTTCCGCATTCAACGGCGGTGGCAACAAAATGAGAGGGAGGCACAAAAGATGAAGGCGTAGCTGCAGCGAGGTTGGGGCAAGCGGGAGTTGCGGTGGCGGTGCAGGGCCGAGGTGGAGGATTCAACGACGTGCTGGTGGGATGAGAAGAAGTGTGAAGCAGCATCGGGTAGGGAGGGGTAGGGTGGTGACATTGGCGGTGGGGTTTAACGATGGAGATGATAGGTTTTGGCATTGTCGTCGGACAACAACTTCAGAATTGGATTTGGGGATGGAAAGGGGCTGCAACGGTGTTGGAGGGGTCGCCCGAGGTGCGGGGGAGTTGTCGAGGAGCTGCGGGGGGGTTGAAGACATTGCTGGAGTCAACTTTGTCGTCGGTGGTTGATCTGAAACAACCATAACAACAAGCTCGGTGGGGGGGGGGACTTTTTCTTCATTATTGCCCTTAAACTCGTCTTGGACAGCAACTTCTTCTACTAAAGACGACGACAGAGTTTGCGCTGGAGGTGCGGGAAAGGCGAGGAGGGGCTGTGAGGGGGCTGGACTGGTTGCTGGAGGTGTGAGGGTGGCGGAGGGGGCCCGCGGGAGGGCTGCGCATGGGCCGTAGATTGATTCCCGCGGCTTTTGCAAGTCAGAATATACTTGGACAGTGAGCAGGTCGGCATTTTTTTCATCTGCAATGGTCTGACTGTGAGCAAATCGTCGTTGACAGTGAGTTTTTCTTCATCGAAAATCTGGACATCAGCTTCGGTGGTGGGAGACTTCGATTTGACGACATTCTCTTTTAGTTGGCTCGTCAATGCCTCGACATTCCATAGCTCTCGCATCTGTGGCGCCAAAGCTTGCATATCGGCACAAACTTGGAGCATATTAGATAATGTTTATCTAACCTCGGCACGCCATGTACGGTCGTTGAAGCGAGATCCTTTGGACTTTTTGTGTGAACGACGGGAGGGATCGCTTGATCGTGAGGACGATCTAGATGCCATGCTCTTATACCAATTGATGCAATTCGGATTTTTGCACGGCGATGAAAAAATAATAGTGGAAATTTATTTGGTAGAAGAAATAGGAGGGATGGAGAAAAGAAGTGCGCCGGTTGCGCGAGATTCGAAGAAGAAGAATCGTGTAGATCACATCGAGGGAGAAGAAATAGAGAGAGGAGATATGGGATAAAATCTCAAATTTAATTGTAATCTGACCTTGAACTGTTTCGAAGTCGAAACAACCGGTTGCGCGAGATTCGAAGAAGAAGAATCGTGTAGATCACGTCGAGGGAGAAGAAATAGAGAGAGGAGATATGGGATAAAATCTCAAATTTAATTGTAATCTGACCTTGAACTGTTTCGAAACAATAGATTATCATCCTTTTATATGGGAGAAATATTTTTTTTTTGACACTCCAAAAAGGGGGAGACACCCGTAGGTGTTCGCCCCAGTTTATTAAGGCTTTATGAAAAGAAGATACTTACAGAGGGAGAAGGGAAAAGAAGACAGGGGAGTTGATATCAGTAGTGATACCAAACGCCCCCAATTACAGAAAGTTACATAGAGGACCAGTCCATACAAAAGCGATTTGCGTCAATGCTGATATTTTCGATATAGAATCGCTGTCCCGCGAAGATAGCTTTGTTTCTTCCCAACCAGATGCTCCATATGCGCGCGAAGGGGATTAGTTTCTCCGACCTCGGACGAGTTGCAGCAGCTGCAAGGCTGGCCCAAAAAGATTCCATGGACGAGTGGTTCACCCAGGCAACGTCATCCCATATGGACCGCACAAGGTCGCAATGAAGAAAGAGATGGTCGGCCGTCTCCAAAGCCGCATCGCACAATCCGCAGAGACTTGGAATGTTTGGGAATATAGATACCATATGGTCGCGGGTAAGAAGACGACCACGCCTAAGGATCCACAAAAATATACCAATCCTTTCCGGAAGCCTAAGACCCCATATGAGGTTGCAGTGATCAATAAGAGAAGGCTCCGTACGAACAGCGATGGGGAGAAGAGCAGAGTATGCCTTCCTCGAAGAAAAGGACCCCTCACCCCAAATGAAGTGATCAGGACCCCCCGATGGAGTTGGGGTGTCGACGAGTAAAGTCATCAGAGAGCTGAAATCCAAAATCCGCTGAGCAGAAAGAGAGTCGACCAAAATCGGGCACCAAGATCCATTGTTCCAACATGAACCCACCGAAGCGTATTTGTCCCTTGCCAGCGCAAAAAGTCTCGGGAAAAGGTTCATGAAGATGCCCTTACCTGACCAGTCCGAAGTCCAAAAGCGGAATGAGGTCCCATCGCCGAGGGACGGCCGAAACAGGGACCGATTGCGGTTGAATACACCAAAGGCCTCGCGCCAAAAGAGTGGACAGTGATCGGGAGGGCGACCGTCAAAGGCGGAAAGAAATGCATTGCCCGCCGCCGTGCGAAGGCATCGCACAAGGAAACCATCATTGTTGCTAACAAGCCTCAAAGCCCATTTGAGAAGAAAAGCTTCCCGAATGACCTCCAGCCTCCGAACGCCCAGACCCCCGTCGCATTTAGGACGCGCAATGGCATCCCAAGCGACCAAGTGGATCCCTCTACGCGCAGAAGCGTTCTTACCCCAAAGGAATCCCCTCATATATTTCTCCAGGCGAACCGTAATCCCCTTTGGCAGACCGCGCGTCGATAGAAAATAAGTAGGAATAGCCGCAAGGACGTATTTAAGAAGCACCAATCGCCCCCCGCGAGAAAGCAATGAAGATCGCCAACCAGCCAGCCGAGTCTCAACTTTCTCCACCACCCTTTGATAATCGCGCAGCCGTGTCCTGCCCACCGAGATAGGTAGTCCCAAGTAATCCAGCGGTAGTGTCCCAGGAACAGCCCCCAGGATGGAGGAACAATCCCCAACGTCCGTGGGCGAAAGAGCAAAGGGCACAAATTTGGATTTGTGCTCATTGATACGGAGGCCCGACATTTCACAAAATAGTTGGACCGTATTGGCCATACCCGCATATTGAGGCCTGTCCCCCTCAATAAAACATAGGGTGTCGTCCGCATATTGTAGGAGCGGGATATGGAGGTCACCCATATAGCATCCGCGAGTAAGACCAGCGTTAGTTACACGTTGGATCATCCGAGGCAGCACGTCCGCCGCCAAAACAAAAAGAAGAGGGGCGAGGGGACATCCCTGACGAACCCCCCTTCTAGGCTGGAAGAGTCCCCCAGAAGGCCGCCCATTAATAGATAGGGAGAAGGAAACCGTGGTTACACAGCGGCGGATCCAGGAGATCCACAGGGGTGGGAAGCCCCTAGATTTCAAGACTGACCAAAGGAATCGCCAATCCAGGGAGTCGTAAGCCTTCGCAAAATCAATTTTCCATAAAATCCCCTTCGTCCCATTTCTGTGCCAGCCGTCGATGATAGCTGAGGCAAGAGCATAACAATCAGAGATTTGCCTCCCTTGAACGAATGCAGCTTGGCAAGGAGAGATGAGAGAGCCAAGGAAAGGCGCCAACCGACGAGCCAACGCCTTCGCAATGATCAAGTAAATGCCATTTGAAATTGCAATAGGGCGGAAGTCCTCAATACGACGCGCACCGTGGGTTTTCGGAATGAGAACCATGCAAGCCCTATTAATTCTGTTGAATCCGTGGTTCCCCTCGCAGAATTCGAGAGCCACCTCCAATACGTCGTTGCTGATAACGTCCCAGAAGTCCTTATAGAAGGCTATAGGGAACCCATCTGGCCCGGGAGAGGCGTCAGCGTTAAGGTCCCATGTCGCGCACTTAAGCTCGTCCAAAGATATAGGCCGAGAAAGAGTAGCAGCATCCGATGAGGAGAGCGAGGTGACACCGGGAGCCGTCCACTCCCATGGAGATGAGGGGAGACGATTGAAAAAGTTCTTGAAGTAATTCACCAAAGCCGAGCTCATGTCGCGATCCGATTGATAAATAGCGTCCCCAATTTCAATGGAAGTAATAGTATTGGCGCGTTTACGTGCACTAGCGACCCGGTGGAAATAAGCGGTATTAGCATCCCCGTCCTTGATCCAACGAATACGCGAGCGTTGTCTCCATTCAATGGTTCTTTTCCTGTCATCCTCCGAAACGATGTGTGCAGCCGAAGCTCTCTCGGTTAATTCTTCCGGGGATAGGTCCCTGTCATTCTCCACTCGATCCAATCTAATAATAGTCGCCTCCGCCTCGTTGCGAACGGCCATCCGAGCTTGACGAGTAGAAAATTTGAAAGATGCAAGAGCTCGTCGCAAGGATGATAGTTTAAGCGCAAAGCGATGAGCCGCGTTACCCACGAATGTCGTATGAGACCAATGATGTCGCACCACCTCCTTGAAATTAGGCTCCAGAAGCCAGCTCTTCTCGTAACGAAAAATACCACGAGGCCGGGACAATTCTCCCGAATCCCACAAAATGGGGCTGTGGTCCGAAAAAGACCGAGGACGAGAGGAGACCGAGCATAAGGGGAAAGCATCCATCCAACGCGAATTAGCCAAAAAGCGGTCGAGCCGAGATCTAGATGAATTATTACGCCAAGTGTATTTGATATCCGCGGGAACCAAATCCTCCAGTGCCAGATGGTTGATGAACTCCCAAAAATCGTCAGAACCTGGATCCCTTCCCCCCTACCACGAGGACGGTCTGACGAGAGTAAGGTAACATTAAAATCCCCTCCCAAAATCCACGGGATATCCCCGAACGCCTCAGCATCAGCAAGCAAGTCCTCCCATAAATTCCGACGTGCATTGTGGCATAAAGGTGCATAAACACAAGAGAAAGCCAAAGGTAAGTTAGTGGCCACGTGCACAAGTACTACAGAGATAGAGTGACGTCCAATGCGAGAGCTTGATAAAGAGAAGTTTGAAGATCTCCAAGCCACAATAGCTCCGCCAGAAGAACCGATCGCGTCCAAAGAGCAAAAGGCATCCATCGGCCCCGCCCCAAAAGATCTCCAAAGCACGTCATCAATTCCACCGAGCTTTGATTCCTGTAGTAGAGCTATATCACAATCCCAATCAACCAAACGTGATCCCAAGGCCCTGCGACAACTAGGGTCACCTAGACCACGGATGTTCCAAGAGAGTAGCTTGATTAAATATTACAAAAATTGTTCCCAAAAAGTGACTGATGATACGCTAAGCTTAAGCGCGTCGATGATTCCGACGGCGAAGACCAGCCGCTTCCGCCACCGCCTCCCGAGATACAAAAATCGGCGGAGAAGATATCCCCTCGAGTGAGAGGTCCAGGCGCCGCGCATAAACCACTCCATATCTAGTCGGGGAAGCAATCGAGGCGTTCCAAGAGTCCCAGTGGGCTGCATTTCGGGTTGAAGAAAGCGGTGTAGCAGTTGAAGAATATTCCCCTTGAGAGGCAGTAGACCTATACATCCCAAAAACAGAAGCAGGCTGATCATCAAGAATAGGGATAGCGTCATTACCGTGCTCGAGGGACACCTCCGTTAAGCCCTGCTCGATCGCCAACTTAGAAGACGACCATAGAGTGTAAGTGGGAGAATAGTCTTCATCACCCGGCGACTGATAGAATGGGATCGCTGAAATAGGATTAGGGCAAGGAATTTCTTCATAGTACATAAGAGATTCGCCAATCATATCCGGGTCATACCCGACCCGTGAGAGGGATTGAATAGAATCCGATCCGAGTGGGGGAAGTGGAAACGCCACCTCGAAACAAGTAGTGGGGCCGCAACTTTTCGAAATTGGAATGTCAGATAAATCCATCGGCCTCGGATCGACCTCGAAAAGGCCCCTAGGCACGTGAGAGGGCGCCTGACCAAGATCCCACGCGAATCTAATCACAGGCGGCGAAGGCGAAGGGTCGCCATGCAGCAGCGACGCATCGGAAACCATCGCGGATGACACGTGGACCTTCGAAGATGAACCGTCGTCGTTGAATCCTGGGGCGTTGCTCCCATCGGAGAAGAGCGCCGACGAGGGCTCCGGCGCTGGAAAAAAGAACTCGAGCTTGAAGGACCATCTGCCTAGGTTCAAAATCTCCGAGAAAGTCTTGCCAGCCATGGAGCGGCAAAGGTTGGAAGAACATTCGACCAGAATCCTTGTGCATGACCAATCCGACCCGGGTGACAGGCCATCGTCCAAGATAGCCACCACCTGGCCCCAGTTGCGAATAACCTTGGAGAGGCAATGAGCCGAACGAGATAGAAATGGAACTCCACGTACCTCCACCTCACATCTCTCGGAGGTTAAAGAAGCACCATCAGCGACCCGAGGAAGACGCCATTTAACCACCGACGAATCCGAGCGCAAAATGAGGATTTCCCGTTGCTCCGGGGAGAGTCCTCGCACACAACATCTAGTGTCATCCAAGAAGAAGAAATCTCCCTTGAAGCCCTCTCCCAGGAGAAGAATAGTTGCCTCTTGGATCATCTCGCGGTCGAAGCCCCGCTGTTGCACCACGCCAATCGCCACACCACGATTGGCATCCACCGACTTCAGACCGGAGCTCGCCCATGCCGGAGGAGCCGAAGAAGCCCCCCCCGAAGAAGCCCCCGCCGAAGGACCTTCCAACGCAGGCGACACGTCGTGGATAAGGTTTGCTGGGGAAGAAGGAGTACCCGTATTCCCGGGGGCAGAAGACGTATGGGAAGGACTGCTCTTCCCCTTATAAGAAGAAGCTCCAATGGATGCAGAAACCACCTGAGCAAAGGAGCGCGAGTCCCGAAAGGCCGAGGAACGTCGCCCACGGTGAGGGTCCACCGAAGAAGATGAGCGCATGGGCCGCCGGAGATCCATACGCACCTCCCTACACGAGGATGAGCGGTGCCCGATCCTACCGCACTGGAAGCATCGAGGAGGCGCCGAGCAGGCAGATGCAAGATGACCAACCCCCGCGCAGCGAAAACACCGCCTGCCGGGCTTGGAGTGAGAGACCTTGATCCATCCATCCTTGTTACCTTCGTCTTTGATAATGACCCTCGAATGCAGCCCTGGTTGACGAGTGGCACCACCATGATCGCCATGCCGATGACCGTACTGCTTGGGAACCCATATGCCTTTGTTAGAGAGCTTCCTCGACCCACCCGCTCGCGTACTCGCACTAGCTCCCGCTCCCACACCCGCGCGAGAACCCATCACCTTCCAACCCGATCTATATGGGAGAAATATGATTACGTAATCAGAAAGAAATTTCAAATTTAAAATTCAAATTAGACTCTATCTTATCCTAATTGACTCTAACCGACAAAGTAATTGATTTGAAATAAATTCAAATCTTTAATTGACTCTAACTAATTAAATTGAGATCACATGCGATCTCTTTTATTTAAATAAAATTGCAACAACTCGTAAAATTAGACTCTAAACGGATAAAAATAGAAAAATGAGGCCCTATGTATTTGTTTCGCGCTGCATCATATATCATCTACATTTAGCATGACGAACACAATGACACTCCCATTGAGCTTCATATGGTTCATCGAGATTTTGTCAGAAATCATAACATTTATGATTTCATCAAATCTTATGTTCCAACTACAAGAAGTTTATTTGAGTCCATAGATGGAGTTTCTAAAGCTTGCACACCTTGCTTTCCTCAACCATGAAGCCCTGGGGCTACTTCATGTGAATATCCTCAGAAAGGTATTCATAGAGGAATGCAATATTGACTTTCATCTTGAAGATGTCAAAGTCAAGTTGAGTGGCTATAGTTAGCAATATTCTGATGGGTTTATGCATGGTCACTGAAGAGCAAGTCTCATCGCAAGTGATGTCTTCTCTTCGTGTGTATCTTGTGGATAGGAGCCGTGCTTTGAAAGTCTCTTCCTTCTCATCAGGTTCCCTCTTTCTCTTGAAGATCCATTTACACCCAACATGTTTTACCCTTATAGGTGGATCCTCGAGGGTCCATATACAACACTTGTATATGAAGTCTACTTTAGACTTTATTGCTAAAATCCATCTTTCCATGTCATGATCCTCAGGAGCTTCATCACATGAAGTCTGATCATTGTTGGACTTATCTGACACATGGAATCCATCCTCAAACTCATTTGAAGAGGTATTAGTGTTTCATCTTTAATTGTCCTTTTAGTTTCCAATTTTAGGAGCCTCATTATCTTTTCAAGATTAAATGCCTTCATTTTCATCTTGATTCTCAAGAGAGTCTTCCTCTAAGAATCATATTCTCAGATATGAAATCTTTTAAGAATCTCAAGGTCATAAAGTAGGTATCAAATACCATCCTTTATTTTCCTAATGAAGTAGCACTCTCTGGTGCTAGATTCCATCTTACTTGTATGGAACCTAATTAAGGATATATATCGTAGTCTCTACTGTATATATATACCTTAGAAATTAAGAGATAATTATGCTAATATTAATCATTGATCAAATCATGTCACACATGATCCAATTGTATCTCCTACAACTCTATTGAGTTTAGGTGTATTTGGAGGAGTGAGATGGGTATGATATTCCTTTCTCTATAAGGTATTCCATGAATTCATCTAATCGGTATTGACTACCTAGATTAAATCAAATTCATTTTCATCTTCCTTCAAACTTTGGTTCTAAAACCAAAATTGTAAAATCTTTGAAAATTTCAAAGGTTTCTATGGTGAAGAGAAGAAATCTCATATCACACTAAATCATCAATAGATATCACATATCGTTAATGTTTATTGATGATCCACATACATCTATATGTATGAGATATTGAATATCTTGGCATCTAACACCATTCCCATAGACGGGTGCATTGGACAATTTCTACTTTTGAATACAATATTCAGAAGTATGTAAGTTTTGAACTTTTAGACAATCTAAAGTTCAATATCTTACTAGTCTATTAATCTCATCAACAAACATATGTCCAAGGCTTGATCCCGGATCATTGTCAAATGTTCTTCATCCTCCTATTGATCTTTTAGAAATGTTAATGAACCGTTCACTAATTTTCTAATTTAGTAGAGTCCTTCAGATAGATTACTATCGGAGATATATCCATCATATCTCTTTATGATGGGTCCATTTCAGAATTCATGTTTATTTCCAACATTTAGAAATAAACAAAGAGTGTATTCTAATAACTAGGTCGTAGAGACATTCTCTAAGAGTGAGGGCTCTCCTGAGAATATGAAGTCTATCTATTCAATAGAGATTGTTGCAACCATTGCATCTTTATCCAAGAAAGACCATTAAACCTGAAGATCAAATTTCCAGTCCTCTAATAGATATGAAACCAATTGTAAGTGTCATTAGAAGAATGAGATACAATTAATAGACTTTGATCTTATCAAATAAGAAAGTCAATTTCAATGATTATATGTAGATGTAGATTATTCCGATGCACCATCCGAGTCCTTCTCTAAGGAACCTAGATAGATTAGATTGTCACACCATCAATACATCGGCTTATTATAGTATTGGCATTCATCGAACTCTTTGGATTTCATATGGAAGTAGTAGTACAGTCAACTCTTTGACTTTCCTTCTCACATGGGTCAGACCCATGCTTCCATTGTGCTCCCTTTATCTATAAGCAACCATTGCTTAGGACTAAGGATCTCTTATTGAACTCAAAAGTATTTAATATAAGAGTATTTCAACATTTATACATGCTTCATTAAATTCATACAGTATGAATATTATGAAGCATCATGAATGACTAGTATAGATAGTAGAATGATGACACAAGTTTGGAAGACATGAAAAATACAGGTATGGCTGCCAGTACAAACTTCACCCAAACCAAATGATCCCCACGGGAAAGTAAGATGCTTTCCAGCCCATAAGCATTTTTTTTCTAGTGTCTCAATGAGCGACAATTGATCAACACAGAGTCTCCCGTAGGTTAAAAGAAGCCCCATGTAGTGAATAGGTAGGGACCTAGAGGCAATACCCAACTCCACCACACAAGTGGTCACATCAGCCTCAAAAAGACTAAAAGACAACTTATCCCACTAGAGGGGGGTTTGAAGGCGAAGGATTACGCTTCGCGCATCACGGAAGCGTGGAAATCGTAACGTATACGATCTAGGTCGATTATTCATACTAGTCGAAAGGGGCATCGAAAATTATTAGTATTTCAATAAAATCACTTGACATGGGAACAATTCTCATGTCGTTTCATCAAAGATCACACGAGTAATATAGTCACTTCATGAAGCGCGGGCACGATCCATGAGTCTCTACGCGAAGAGACCTCCTGTCTCAAGTCGGATCTGACATAGAGCGCACTTGTGGGCGCGTGGATGGGACACACGCTTCTTACAATTCAAAGAGATGATTCAAAGGAACCTCCTAATTTTGTCTCACAAAATCCGATGTCTCGTTTACAAGCACGAGGCACTGAAGAAGACAGAGATCCATGAGTAGTCAATGTAGCAACATGATGACATCACGGCGACGATGAAGCTCTCAACAAACCCCTAGGTGGACGACCACCAAGAGTTGAGAGAGAGAGAACACGTATAGAGAGTTGCAACTTTTGCTTCAACTTAATTGTGTAAAGAAAGAGCTGGTTAGTCTTTCTTTTATACAAAATTGGATGGCTAGGATGTACTCATAGTAAAACATTCTTGGAGATAAGAAACTATTCTTGAACCCTTTCAAAAACAGTATGCCTTCTTTGCAGATACTTGGAGATAAGGACTTGGCTCAGAGATGTATGATTAGACAAAATATCTAATCTTCTTATTGCATCTAAATCATATTCAGATCAGTGTCCAATATTTTGAGTGGAGTCACTAAAATCCAACCCTGTTTCATCACTCCCTCGAAATGAAAGTGTCAATTATACAATCGATTAAGATCACATCACCCTCGAGTATTCTCAATACCTCTATATCCTGTATCCTGGAAAATCTAGAATAAATATGAAGTTCCGATTATATTTGAACAATCTTCAAGGTTTTATCATTAATTTTCTCATTGGATCATTGGGAGTTGGTATCGATCACATGCTTTTAAAAGCATATATCATACTTATAAATCTTGTCATGTTTCTAAAACAAGATGACCATCGATGGAATTTGGTTGGACTCAATATCTCATGCATGCCTATTTTGTGACAACGTACAACATAAGTCTTTGATATCTTAATCTCGCTATGTCAACTCTTTGACTTAACTTATCCGAGACCTCTGAATCTCTATTTTTATGCCGAAGACCTGCATTGAGAGGTCGGTCGGATATCCACCTTTGGAATAAGGATAGCCATCTCCTTCTCAGGTTAGAGATCATTTCTTAACGATCAATGGATGGTGCTAGTTGAGCCCTCAATCTTACTCTTCAAATATCATCTCGGCATTGTCGTCTATGATCCAACCATTAGATCAACATCTGTAGGATCATCAAGATTAACATGATACATAATCCTAATTGTACTAAGGGGACTTATAAGTGCATCCATTCTTTAATCTCATATATGGAGTGAAAATTCATAACTTTTATTGATATAAAAAGATTATAATAACATTTATTATAAAAATAGGTCGCCCTTGGCTTACATGTCTAACAATCTCCCACTAGCCTTTAAAACCATTCAGGTACAATCTTTAAACCCATGCTCATTACATATGGTCAAAAACCTTTTGAGATAAAGTTTTTGTAAGGGGATTGACAACATTAGGGACAAAGGCTACCTTGGTGATAATGATGTCTCCACGCTTTTGTATCACCCAATGATGCGGTATTTCCTTTCCGCATGTTTTCTCTTATGATGTCATCTAGGTTCCTTTGCCCAAGTTATGGATGCCGTGTTACTACAGAGCATCGAGATGGGAGTATCCTAAGGAACTACACCATGCTCTAAGACGAGCTTGCGCAACCACACCGCCTCTTTTGCAACATCCGATGTGGCAATGTACTCATCTCTCCTATCATTGAATCAGTTGTGGTATCATGCGTCTTGCTCCTCCAGTTCACAACACCACCATTTAATAAGAACACGTATCTTGAAGTTGACTTTCAGTCCTTGATGTCAGATTAGAAGTCTGAAATATGTGTATCTAAGACTTGGAAATCACCATCTCCATAGATCAAGATGTAATCTTTTGTTGTTAGATAGTTGAAAATGTTCTTCGTTGCATTTCAATGTTGTTCTCCATAACAAGATTGGTAACGACTAACCACTTCACTCCCACTACATGACAGATATTTGGTCTTGTACATATCATGTCATATATTAGGCTTTCTACATCTGACGCGCAAGGGCATCCAACCATGGCCTTCTTTTCCTCAACACTTTGAAGAGCTACCCCTTTAGATAGGTGTATGCCATATCTTAAGGGAAGGAAGCCTTTTTCGAATTTTCCATATGGAATCGTTCTAAGATCTTCTTAGTGTACCCATGTTGAGTCAATCCCAAAATCATCTTTTCTATGTTCCTGAACAACTTCAGACCTAAGATATAAGAGGCTTCTCTAAGATCTTTCATCTCAAAGGTGTGTGACAATCACACGTTAATACTAATCATCATTCATGTATCATTCCCAATGGTAATGATGTCATCTAAATATGGAACGAGAATACAATGGCACTTGAACTAAGCTTCTTGTACATATATGGTTCATTAGGATTGTGAACGGAATAATAACTCTGTATGATTTCATCGAGTCCGATGTTCCTACTACGAGAAGCTTGTTTGAGTCCATAGATGAATTTCTTTAGCTTGTACGCTTTGTCTTCCTCGGCTATGAAGCCCTGTGGCTACTCCGTATAGATATCCTCCTCGAGGTATCTGTTGATGAATGCAGTCTTGACATCCTTCTGCCAGATGTCGTAGTGAAGATGTGCAATTATAGCTAGCCGTGCCCTAATGGACATAAGCATGGTCACATGAGAGAATGTCTCGTTATAGTCGACACATTCTCTGTATGTAACCCTTGGCCATGAACCATGCCTTGAAGGTTTCTACCTTTCCATCGGGTTCCCTTTTTCTCTTGAAGATTCATTTACACCCAAATAGGTTTTACCCTCTTAGGTGGATCCTCTAAGATCCATGTACCGTTGTTGTACATGGAGTGTATATCAGATTTCATTGCTAGCACCCATTTATCTATGCCATGATTTACGAGTGCTTCATCAAATGAAGTTGGATACAAGCTCAATAGGCAAGTGAAGTGAGGTCATCAAGGGGTACCTATCAGATGCATCGTCAGAGTACAGAAAGGGCTAGCTCTTTACACTATGTGCCCATGCTAACTAACTGTGATATGGCATGGCCTAGCAATTATGACTGCTAACCTTGTCTTCTACTAAATGGGGACTTCTGACTCCAACTGTTCCAAGAGTCTCCGAAAGTGGAACGACATCCAGTAGACTCCCTGTTCCGCTCATCCCTTGCGTCAGCTCTTTGATCAGGATACCCTCACCCAGGTCCCCACACTTGTATTAGATGGTGGAGCGTAGGTGGCAAGCTGTTGTATATACCTGGTGCTTTACCCGTAGATGCTTCTCCAGCTCTCGCAAGAATGGGATGGGAGTCGTCCTCGGAGGGACTTCCTGAATGACCGTACCGAGGAATTCTACGGTACTTCGTGCAGCTATGGTTGTTGATCTTGCGGGTAAACCCCAAAGGTTCAGGCCAGATTGATTGAAGTGGGTGATATGTTTTTGTATTTCTATAAGAACCTCCCGTCGACCACATCTCGGACATCCGCTCACCTTATTATAGCCTCTGAATCACTTGACTAGGTCCTGCTCCTACGGCTGAGGTCTCTTTCGTTCCGGGTCCCAACAGACAAAGAAGGAGAATCAGGGTTCAATAGCTGAAGGAGAAGGGGAAGGAGAAGGAGCATGGTGCGAAGCAGTAAGAAACAACTAAAGCCTCAGGGTGCGAGAGAATGGGGGTTCCACAAAGAGTCTGGAGTCCCAGGGCCAAGGAAGGGTACTATATATTTGGGGCAGTCAGAAAGCATAGAATCGGTGGTTGAACTCTCAAAGCGGTCGTTATTTGGCCTTTATTTTATTATATAATTTCTTTCGCCCCTCGATCTTGGTTGGTTTGTTTCCGGTCCTTCCCACCGCTTTCGTCGTCATTAAAGGCCTCAGAAGACCGACGAAGAGATTGTGCTGCTCTGCACTAGGACTCCGATTCCCTGCAAGGTGACTCCTACTTCAAGCTGGGCATTGCTGACCTCTCAATTGAAAAGCAAGTTGACAACAGACCATTATCAGCGTAGTTTGCTTCCTTCCCATCCTGCCAAGGGCATTGACCACTCTTCTTGTCCCTTCTCATCCCCCGACCCCTAATTATATAGATTTATATAGTTTTGGTTTAATTCTACATTAATAGTTGATTTAGCCAGTAATAACTAGATAGAAAGGCTTTCTCTTGCCTCATTGTTAGACTCTTCTGACACATGGAATGCATAATTTTCTGGTGGTATAAGCATCTTCGAATTCTTTCGAAGAAGTACATGTGTTCCATCTTAATATATCCTTTAGTTTTTGGTTCAATAATCTCAATATCCTCAGATGATTCAATGAGTTCCTTTACTTCACTCTTTTCTTGTCTTTTAAGGAAGTCATCCTCTAAGAATTTTACATCTCTAGAGACGAATACCTTTTGAGTCTCATGATCGTAAAGTTGGTATCAAATACCAAACTTTACATACCCAATGAAGTAGCACTCTCTAGTACGTGATTTCGATTTACTTGCGTCCACGTTCTTGATATAGACGAAACACCTCCAAATCCTCATGGGTAACACTAGATATGGTTCCAAACCAGAGTCCATGAGGGGTTTTGGTACATATTTGCTATGAATCTTATTATGGATATATGTTGCAGTATCTACTGCATATCTCCAAAACTAAGAGGTAAATATGCTTTACTCATCATTGATCTGACCATATCCATGATGGTCCTGTTGCGTCCTGTTGCGTCTTTCAGCAACACCATATGGGGAATTTCAGGAGTGAGATTGGATCTAATTCCTCTCTTTAAGGTATTCCTTGAATTCACTTGAGAGGTATTCATCACCTCGGTCAAATCGAATACGTTTAATCTTCCTATCGATTTGATTCTTAACCAAAAGCATGAATTCTTTGAACTTTTCAAAAGATTTATATTTATGACGTAATAGGAATATAAACCCATGTCATGAATGGTCATTAATAAATATCAAATAGTATCAATATCCATTTCGTGTCACAATATTGGAATAAACACATACATCGATATGCAATAGGTCAAGTATATCCTCGCATAGTGTACCTTATTTTGGAAGGGTGCTTTGGTTATTTTACCTTGAATGCATTGTTCACAAGTAGGTAAAAGTCCAATGGTCCATCTTTTACCAATCTATTGATACTATCAACATATAAATGACCAAACCTTTGATGCCAAACCGTGGTTAAATATTTTCCATCCTCTCTAGATCTTTTAGGGTTTTTATTAGTGGCAGTAACGTTCATGACGAGTTCCTTAATGCACAATTCGAAGAGTCCACTAGAAGTCAGAAAATCATCTGCAATATGTTTACCATAACGGCTTATGATAAGTTTTCATAGAATATGAACGATTACCCATTTCTAACTTAGATATAGATAATATGTTCCTTCTAATATTCGAACCATAGAGACATTCTCTAAATAACAAGACTCTTCCACTAGATAATGATAGTCTGCACGTCCCAACGACAACTGCTGCAACAGTTGCGTCAGATCCCATCTGGATGACTATCTCCCATTTCTCAAGCTTTCTGATTTTCTGAGATAGACGTAACACATTACATACATGAACATAATCACCAGAATCTATAACCCAACTATCTTCTCGTCTTACGAGAAAATTGATTATGAAAGTAGGTTTTATACTTGTTGGTGCTTTACCTTTTCAATGATTTTCATGTAATCTGGACAATTACGTATCCAGTGAGTGATGACAGACTTTAGTTTCTTGGATGTCACGAGTGTAGAAGTTGGAGAGGATGAGTCAACAGTTTGACTCTTCTTCTTCTGGGCTGGACACTTTTGATATTTTTAACTTCGACCAAACTTTCCTTTGACCTATGCAACTATTGCACTGTTAGTAGGATTCTCTTTCTTCATGACATCCTCAGCAGACTTCAATGAAGATATGAGCTTAATATTTGTCAACCTCCTTGTGGTAAGATACGACAAAATTATTGAGAGACTTGAAGAAAGACATCGGAATGAAGTCAGACTGTATATGTGCGTCCATCTGTGCCTCAATGGTATCCGACTCAGAGAGGTACAATCATTTTGATTACATGTTCTTTAACGGGGTCTCTTCCTGCATCTTGTAGCAAATTAAACTTTCAGAAGGTTGTAACGCTGTGTGCATTTACATCACCGAACATTTCTTTCAGATTCATCATTTTCTCATGGGCACCTTCTATGTCCACATGTAGCTTCTGAAGCACATCGGACAAAGAGCCCAATATATAACATCGGGCTAATGAGTGATATTCATCATATTTTCCATCAAATTTTATTTCTTCCACTGACATAGGGTTCACATGCTTGTTCTTTGTCAACACATAACCAATGCCCTCCGCAGAAAGAACAAGCTCTAAATTTCGAAGCCAGTTCGAATAATTTGATCCGATCAATTGGTTGACCTTCATAAGCTTGTTGAGTGTGTTCATAGATTTCATCTGAGATAAGAAATGCACCTATTAGAGCATATAAATGATTATATATTCATATTTAAAATTCTTTAATTAAAGAATTTTAAATCAAAGTTGTCTTGCTTTTTAATACTTTGAAAGCCCATTCCCTTATAAAACTTTCAAAGCAAGTGATATACTTACCACTATATCTCTAGCAAGATTTGGGATCTCCTTTCACCTTTTTTACACCCTAATAATATGAGAAAATGCAACTTAGGTGAAGGAAACGTAAACTCATTATATCTTGCAAGTCCAATATGCATTTCCCAATTATGTCTTCGACACTCGAACACACTATGCCTAGGGTAACGTTGACTCGTCCAATGAACCAACCACCAACATGAATAAAACTCGCTATGCGATATCCAATACCTTGTCAATTATATGAGGAACAATATTGGGGTCATAGCATATGACCTGTCTCTTTCGAGAAGCAAAGATCCCGCTCCACATATGCTTGTAGATGAGCAGAATCACCAGAATCTATCAACATGTAAATGTTGATAGATTTGGCGTCTCCGCAGTACTTCGCACAGACGTCTTCGTCGTACAATCCATGATGTCGGAATTCTTCACTTTGACGTGAGATCATGGATGTCATCTTATGATCCTCCATGTCTTGCTCAAAAATAAATTAATCATTTTAAATCAGTTTCTCAGGAATAATCTTTCCAAGGTAAGTTCAGTCTTATTAATAATAGATTGTTTATTTTAATTGATGTGGCGAACCTCGTACCCTTTCCGGGCTACCTGACTTGCTGAGCTTATCGACCAGGAGCTCAAATCAATTGGATTAATTAATTTAATTACATTTATTTAATAATCAATTCAATGCAACAAACAAACATTTCATTTGTTTGATATTACTATATAGTATATACCCTTAGTACATTTTATTATTCAAATTTAGTTGTTAAAGTACGCAGAGACTTCTCATGCTACCCTTCCTTGAAACAGATCCAGCCAGATCGTACATATTATGCTACCCTTCCACTTCAAATTCGGTGCAAGGTGCCAATCCGAGACAACACAACTGATACACATTGTACCAAGAGGGTTTTTTTTCCATCTTTCGACCTATATAGTAATCATTATGAAATTAGGTATTTTAAAACATTTCTAATTTCCTTAAATTTCTAATCATATCAAGCAAAGAAGTTGCTTTTGCATGTAAAAGTTGAAGTACAACTATTGTAGTTTCAAGATAGGGTTTGTCATGAGACAATCATTGAATATAAGTTGATGGTTGTCAAATATTTCTCTAAATATATTAATCATTATTTAATCATTGTAAATTCATAATTTCCATGAATGATAACCATATTAAATGATAGTCATTAAGATGATCCAATCATCTTCCGACCTATCTCCACTAAATATAACATATTCAGGGTAAACGGAGTCAGAATCGCTTGAAATAACTTCGAGCAATTTGTTGGTTTAATTCTTACAATATTAATGTGTTTCTAACATGTTTCATGACATGAAAATTGGAGCAAACATTTGTTTACTTCAGTTTTCATGCAAAAACAATACACTGCTGTAATTTTTCAATTTTAAAACGATGATCATTTGTTGCCAACCTTTGGCAAACCTTTTGGGGACATGTTTATATATATTCTAAACATGATTTATTATCCCAAAATTTTGTTCATAAAATGGCAAAACAATAGCTATTTCATACAAGCAAAAATTGATTCGTAAATTGTATCTATGTAAAAAAACATGTTCTCGCGTATCTGATATCCAAAATCTTGTTCGCTTATGTTTGGATCATATCCAAGACCTTTGATCAAGTCTATATTATTACTTGAAGACGAGGGATTACGCCTCACGCATAGTGGAAGTGTGGAGATCGTAACGTATACGATTTAGGTCAACTAGTCATACTAGTCGAGCGAGAAACTGGAATTAAAATTTTTGACAAAACCACATGGCACGGGAACAATTCCTATGTTGTTTCATCAAGATGACATGAGTAAGGGTTACCTCTTGAAGCGTTATGGTGATCCACGAGTTTTTAAGCAAAGAAATCTCCCGTCTCAAGTTCGGTCTGACGCAGAGCACCCTTGTGGGCGTGTGGATGACACGTGTGCTTCCTACAATCTAAAGTGACGATCCGCATGAGGAACCTCCTGATTTCGTCTCATGAAATCTGACGTCTTCTTCACGAGCACGAAGCACCAAAGTGGATTACAGTAACATTTATTGTAGAAATGATTTACCTTGGGCTTATGTGTCTGACCGAGTGAGTAGTGGTTCGAGACAGTTTTAATACTTTTGCGGAATAAGCAACAAACAAAGAGATAATAAACCAAGTAATCCAATCAACACACTTTGCACACTATTTTAACATGGAAACCTGTCTTGGTAAAAACCACGATCGAATCTTCCTGACTCGGATTTTCCTATTAGCTGGGGTAATCAACCACTTCACTAAAGACCAAGATATTTATGTGGCTATATCAATTGTTTTGTACGCTGATGCTTTACAATCTTGGATCAAACACCAAGATCAACATTACATATGAGATACTGTAGCCTAAGCTGAAGAACTGACGAGCTTTGACTTTTTTGTGCTTCCTTGAATGTCTTACATCCACGAGCTTCACTGCAACTTAGTATCGGTTATGTAAAGTCCTGCAGAAAGATGTTAACTGGAAAAAAAATGCACAACAATAAACTTTTCTATAGAATTTTTCTTCACAGATATCAAGAAATAATTCTCCAATATAAAACAACGATCTAGAGATAAATCAACAGAATATAATTACACAATTTGTACTAAGATTCATAAATATAACACATCAATTATATCACAAGATAAATAATAAATATCATTGTATTGAGAAGGCTGCCAAAAGTGTTCAGACTACAATCAGAAAAATTTAGAGAAGGCAAGCGTCAAACACTTTAAACACTGCTGAATTGAATAGCTTGGCTTCACATCTATCAATCGAAATTATTCTTCCCGAAAAATTGAATGAATCGATGAGCATGAGAGAGAATATCTAGGAAATCACTTAGAGGAGGACTTCTTGCTTTTATAGAGAAGGTAGGAGTGATTGCTCGAGGCATCTCTTCAAACAATGGATATGCGGTCCCTTAGATAGGGTTCGAGAGAATATAAGAAATTAGAGATGATTTCTTGAAATGATCGATCAATACAAAATAGATAATCGATCAATGGCAAACTATATATCAGGTTAAAAGGCTATGATCGACCAGTTCTTGATCGTTGGAGGGAATTTGAAATATGATTGATAATGTCAACAAGTGTTGATCGATAAGGCAAGATCAATGATTATCGATCACTGATAAGAAAGATGATCGATCAGTTCATGAATGTTTGATATCCCTATTTGGAAATTTTCAGTTGAAGATTGCTTGAGATTACAACTTTCCAAAATAATACAAATAAACAATATGACTTTTGAACAAAAAGACAAGCAACAAAACTAAGCTTTTGCTTTGCTTAAATGACGATTCTTCGTAGTTGTGTCGAGCTGAAATCCACACTTGCAGTCTTGCAATCACTAAAAACATGCAAGTGACTATGATATAATATTGTGTATGTGTCATCTTTAAAATCAACGAGAAACGAAGAACTACGCACTCCTCTTTATCTCTTTATCTCATTATCCTTTTCGACTACTACTACTACTAAGTTGTCGACTACTGTCTACTACCACTACTATGCTGATGACTATGAAGCATAACCTAAAATATTGATATCGAATGGAAATGTTGGAGAATGTCGTCGACATATTGTCGATATCGTCATAAATCATGGAAATGACTATAAAAATCAGTTTCCCCCAAATTAAGGTTTCTCTTTAATCAGTAAATACTATAGAATAATGATCATCACTGATGGTGACCTGTAATAGTTCTATACAAGGTATACTATAACAATCTGTTTCCCCCAAATTAAGGTTTCTCTTTAATCAGTAAATACTATAGAATAATAATCATCACAGATGGTGACCTGTAATAGTCCTATACAAGGTATGTTATTAGAAGTTTAGTAATTAGAAGTTTAGTAATGTATAATGCATAATTAGTTAAAATAACAACTAATCCAGTCTCATAGACTCATAATTTACATTGCAAAAATACAATACTTATCTCGTAAATAAGCATAAGATTCGTCGCTTATCATATTTATGATTGTCTTGTTGGATCCATCTGTCCTGCCTGATGCCGCCTCTATATCGTCTCTTGATCAAGACTATATTCCACATATTTCTCCTGTCATATACTTCCTATATCCATGATCAGTCGCATGTGCAAGTAGCCAATCCGAAGATAAATGTTGACGGATGTGGTGGAATCATAAGGATGTCAACATGAAGAAGATGCAACATGAGAAGCATGTGATGAAAATGGAGCATGGGGAGGTAACATTTGTAGGGGTTGAATTGGACGCATTGGAAATTAGAAAATGCGGAAATATAACATATGTTTAACCACTCTGCGAGGAGGCATTAGCATGGTGTTGCTTATTTTCTTGAAATCCTCTATAAACACCATTATTGTAGACATAATCCAAAGGAAAAAACTATACGAGTCATTCCGTGCTTGAGATCCATATCCACCATCAGATCTTGATGTAGCTCCACCATACAACATTGACTTCAACATCCATAGTGATGAATATTTGCAAGATATTAACAATATATAAAAATCTTTAACAAGATTTCAAGGTTGAAGATTTCAATCATCGCATTTTCGCACATCAAAATTTGAAATTATTGAAGTAAACTCTATGATCACCAATCTTATGAGAATGATAGGCTTGATATAGATCAACCACAAAACCTTGACTCTCCAACATCCATAATGATGAATATTTGTAAAACATTAACAATATAGATAAATCTTTAACATGGTTTCAAGATCGAAGATTTCAATCATCCCATTTTCACAAATAAAATTTTGAGAATATTGAAGAAAATTCAATGGTCGCCAATCTTGTGAAAAATTAGAGGGTAGAGAGCATATATCATTTGATTGACGATTCCACAAGCATCCAAGAACAACCAAAAAATGCTTCGAAATCGTATAAAAATGGCTCATGGGCATGTTTCTCTCTTTTGTCTAAAAATACTCACTTGTAGCAGCTGGAACACGAAATTGGGTACATATCAGCAATATTGGGTGAAGAAATAAAGTAAATACAAGGAGTCTTACTATACCTCTTATTACCTATATATCATTCATATATCAACGATATATCACTGATATTTTGCTGGCGTCTGTGAAAAAAGATATAGGGGCTGGTATCAATTTCACCATCTTGTCGATATCGACATATCAATGATATATTGTGGTGTCATGATATTAATGCAATGTTATGAAAATGATGATGATTATAATGATGAAGGGCCATAAGTCATGACGATGGGGGTAGGGTACAAACTAGATAGAATGAAATTAATTTGTGTGCTTTGATTCATATGTGGATGAAACAAATCAAATAAGTGAACAATATATGGCATTGTATCCTATTTGTCTAAGGTCCATAAGAGTTGAATGCATCGTATCCTATCATAAATCATAACAAGAGTTGACCTAATGATTAGCTAATCATGATCTGATGAATCATAGTTAAACTGATGATCACTACTATTTATGGAATTTATTTTTTTCAGATGTTCTACAACAGACAACCATTTATACCCAAGAATCGAGAAATTTGTTAACAAACAATTATTTACACACAAGAATGCGAATTTTTTACCAAGGGAAATATGTGCTGTTATTATTAAATTTGATGAACTACATATCAATATTGATTTTTTTGTACAACCTTTTTGATAAGGTAGGTGTCTTCTCGATGTCGTACCCTTTGTTTTCTAAAAAACCTTTTTGACAATGACAACAATGTCAACTATTATGATGACATTGATGACTACAACTACAATGATGGTTGCTGGAGTATATATGTTATGCGTCACTTGTGTTGTAGATGGGTAAATGGATCACTCTCGGATCCATTTGCCACATCCAAGAGTTTAGTCTCACATCTACCGGTAGTGGGATTTGGAGGGTCTGAAGAGGCTATATAAGAAACCCAGACCTCCTGTAACAGATGAGAAAGTGCAATGCAACATATGGCCCTTCGAGACCTTTTCCCGTCGTTTCATGAAATCCCACTCCTTAGTGAGTAGGGTGATGGATCTCGGATTCATCACTCTAAATCTCATTTATTAAGCTCAAATCCCTCAAAATCAACATCATTTCTTCATCTATTCTGCATAATTAGCATTCATGCATGTTTTCATAAGAATTGCATTTTAGCACTAATTTCTGCACAAAATAAGAAGCCAAAAATCCAAGCCAAAATGATCTGTAAATAGTCTAACTTCCCTGATTTTTAACTCATTCATGCTAACTCCGAATTACACAAATCCACCTCGACTGTTTAAATATCACTAACAAGATTAAATAAAAATACAAAAAAATAACTAACCCAAATAAGTGGACCAAAAACCCAAACTCTAGTTTCAGGATTTTCGGACTAAAAACCTCATATCTTCCTCATCCAGTATCTGTTTTAATCCTACTCACTTTTGAACTAATGTATATTCAATTACCTTCAAAACAAAATCAAGTTCAAGTGATTCGGAACTCATATGTGATAGTTGAATTTTGGGCCTCTTTTTTACATTTTGTATTTTAGCGGTTTTTGACCTATTATTTTATGTACATAATTAACCTATTTTAGTTTATTTCTTTTTGATTTGTATTCTTAGATGAAAGTTTTATTAAAATGCGTAAAAATCCAAATCTAAATTGAGCTTGAAATCAAAGAAACAAATTTAGTCCAGGTCTTCATTAACCAACTGTACAAAATCGGTCTTTTTCGTATTTTATTTATTTTCTTCTTTTTCTTAATTAATAAAAATCCAAAAAATTAGATTAATGTGTAATAATTTATCTTTAATGTTACCATATTTTTTCCGGATTTTTATCTAATTTAAAAATGACATAAAAATTATAAAACCCAAAAATCAAGGTATTTTATGTACATGGGAGACCCCAAAAATTCACTTTGTGGAATTGATCGATTTTGGTTTTGATGTCTTCACGAAAGTTGTAGATCTCATCGAGACGAGCAATTTTTCTGGAGAAACTTTTTCTATCGGAGGCTGTTTACTATTTATTTTTGATTTTATAAAATATTTATTTTTCGATTTTTCTGGTGCTGATACGTGGCCGCTCTTGGAGCCGCCATGTGTCAGCCATTTTTGGTATTATTATATATTTGTTTTTATAAAAAAATTAAAAATGCCACCCGCACGTGCGAGGCACGTGCCACCCAGGCACGCGCCAAGCACGTGTGCTGCCGCCCCTCTTCCCTTTGAGCGCCACGTGTCTCCATCTTGGGTCGTCCGATCTCGGTCGATCGGACGGCCCATGGTCGTCTTCCTCCCAGGCCACCTTTCCCTTTTGGGAACCTCCGCCGCCCCTGCGAATACGCCGCCAAATCCGGCCGCCGTATCTTCATCTCGCTGACCACGATCCAATCTCCACCTTCTTCATCGAATCCTCCACCAGATCAAATCCGATCCCCATCAAATCACCCTTTCCTCCTCTGGCGCTCGCACTCCCTCTATAAAAGCTTCACCGGCCGTCCCTTCGATCCTCATCCGCCGATAAGTCTCTAACTCCTAAGGATACCTCCGGTGGTGACAGCCCGGAGGCCCTTCAGCTGCGGCGAGATCCAAGGCTGTTGGCCTTGCTGCATCACGGTGCTCCTCCGCCGCTAGTGCCTAGCTCCGGCCACTCCCAACGTCGTCGAGCCAATGTCTTCTTCGACACCCCACCGACTCCATCCTTCATCAACAATCGCCAGAAGAAACGTCGTCTCCAACTTCATCCGCTACGTCAACTCCACCGTCATCCTCCTGGAGGAACACCGTTCCACGGTCGCTTGTTCGCCCCCTGCTTCGACCTTCAGCGGAGCCACCACTCAGCCAAGGCTGCAGGCGCCGGACGTCGTGCCTCGCTCTCCATCGCCGCACCTTGCCCTCAGCCTCCAGGCATCAGTGGAGCTTCACCATCATCTACGTCAACGCATGCCCAAAGCCCCCCTCCTCCGCCTCTCCACCAACGGCCGGGCGTCGGGCCTGAGGCCCTTCGCGCACGTGCGAGGCACGTGCGCACGGGGGGAACTTCAGCAACCCACGGGTCACGTGCCCGGCACGTGACCGCGTGGTCAAATTGCAACTACGCCCTTGGATCTCCTCATATTTGCACCAAAGCCCACCGACCAGAGGGCACGTGCTGGTGAAATTGCAATATCTACCCTATGGTTATCGGTAATTGCACCTAGGTCCCTCTTTGCATTTTCTTAATCATTTTAATTATTTATTTTGCAGAAACAACCCTGTGTTCCCCTGTGATTTTAGACCTCTACATGCCAATATTTTATTATTCAAAAATAACATGATGTTCTTCCATTAATTCTCTATAGTTTGACATATTGTGGACATTTTTGTGATTAATGGTTAATTAATAATTAATTATTTTGTGGACAATTGCGTATTTTGCCCAATTTGTGCTCTTAAATTTACAATTGATTAATTGTTGCTCTAAAAATTCCCGAAGAAATCACATATTGTAGAATTAGTTGTGTTTGACGTCGTGCCCAAAAAGAATCTCATTTGCATGCATAGTTTGTCCTGTAAAAATCATTTTGTATATTTCAGTGTTTGATTTTTAATAGGTATTAAGATTTCACATTTTTGAAGTTTAGGATTTTTCTGAGGTCCATTACCTAGTGATAGATCTTAGATAATTTTATCCATTGAAAATAATTAGGTTTAATATTTATTATAATTAAATATTGAAATTCATTTTGTTTATTGCATCCAAAAATTCTAAAAAAATTACAGTGCATTCATTTCATCATATTTTGCATCGTGGCCAAGTTTCATATTTTTCGGACATCGTTTGAACGTAATTGACATTTTAATCCATAAAATAGGCCGAAATTGCATTTTGCATCTTTTATTGCATTAAAAAAATCTAAAAAAAGACCGCCTCGAAAACCGAGCACGAACTTTGATAGACATAATAATTCTAGGTTGTTCCTTTGCCTCCTTGTGTTCGACCTTGGGACTTTCCCAAGTAAAATAAACATAAAATCATGAGATTAAAAATTGAATATTATTTGTGGTTATTTTGACCGATTCCGATTGCCGCCTACAACGAAACGAAAAATCATTATTATTTTTTATGCACGATCACAAATAAACACATTTTTTTAACAAGTGCATTTCGGACGCGTTAGATGGCATTTTTTCGGCTTTTATTTTTTATATTTTATTTTGTCACTCTCTTACAATATCTCTCTTATTTTTCTTGCGAGTTACCCGGCGTACATGGAGCTGTTTTTCAAAAACCGAAGCATCTTTACGGACCTCCGAAAAGCCGCAAATAAATTAAGATCGAGTCGAGTCGTGAGAGAGCGTAGAGTTTAGGATTTAATTTCTGCAAATTAATTCCTGTAATTAATTACTCATTTATAGCGGTGTCCGTTTGGACTCTCGCGTGTGTAACAAGACTTCTAATTTTTTCTGTGGTGTGTCGTGTCATGTTTTACTCTTTGGTGAGGGTGGGACTCGACTTGAGTGGCGATTAGGCTAGACCTGCACATATGGCTCTCAGAGCATTTTAATTTTTGATTGTGCTCGTAGGATTAAGCCACACTTCACTATTAATCGAGATGCACATGGATCGTTCAAAACTTCAAATTAGCCAAATTCAACTCAATTCTTTCCCGCTAATAGAACTTCCTACTAGGTGCGGTTTTTCATCGGCTTGCATTCATTTAGAATAAATTTTCAATTTCTGTCTAGCATCCCACATGAAGATTGCGTGGATTCACTGTAAGTCTTCTAATTGAACATACATAATCAATTTTCGCGTGCATCGGCTTTTCACGATCATTGATATTGAGCATCAAGGAGAGTTCACACAGTCTCAAATTATTCTCGGAAAGCCATTCTTAGCATTGTCAAAGGCAATTATCGATTGTAAGACTCAGGAAATCTATTTTAAAACATTGGAAGCAATTAGATCTGATCCTGTCTTTGAGGAACCACGATCTTCTGAGGAAACCCACGAAGTCCTCGACAACTACAACTATGAAAAGGTAGAAGAGCCCTACCCCGCTACGACAGCTGAGATAGCGGTTGTTGATGAGACTATTGGTTTAGAGAATCTCTCCCCTACTCCATTCCCAGCTGCTTTCACCATAGAAAATCGAGCATATGAATCATATGATCCGGAGACTTATGCATGGGCACACCCTGGGTCAACCTACTCTGACTACATGGATTACATCAACTCGACACAGGAATGCTCCAACATCGAATCAAATAAAAACGAACATGCAGAGACTCTCCCAGTATTTCAATTCCCGCGGATCTCAAAATAGACAAAAATTTCTTCTATGATCCTGAGACATATGCATGATCGCACCCTGGAGGAACATTTTCTAAATATCTTGACCAAATCATCCCAAATCGAGAGTGCACCAACATTCAGGAGACTAAGAACAAACATGCAATCCGAAAACCAACCAAGGAGAAGAATTCCAATGGCTATTCATCTGGATATTCAAGTGAACCGACATCTTCACGTAACAAGAAAAAGAAAGTCACCTTTGACCTTTCGGAAGAGGAATCAGCTGATGATCCCTCATAAGGTTTGGAAAAGATAGTCTACATGAGTGAAGTCTGTTCAACAGCTCTAAAGCCATATTTTCGCAAGGATCCAAAATTCGATTCTCGTTGGACAACTCCTGTTCCTAACAATTATTCATCCAAAGCTGATGCTCCTGTCCTCTACAAGTACATCGGAATTATTTCTTACGAGCTGACTGAGGCCGATGCTTCTGAGTATTCATCCGTGGACAAACCACTTGATCCCAAAAAGGAACGAATTCTGAGGAAACAATTGAAGAAATAAAAAGACATGAATATCTGGAGTGTGTCCACTTTCAAATACTATTCCTCTGAGGATAACTCTGATGATAGCTACCTTTCATCTGACTCAAATGTTTCATCTACTATCCATCATGATTTTTCTGAGGATGACACTGATAATAGTTGGGAATCATATGCTTCATCTCCATCTTGTCATTACGATCTCCCACCACAGGCTCACAAGAAGATCAGCCAAGAACCACCTTTATCATCGGCTAACCACCCTCCCTCATGACCGCATCGGTCTCCTTGTATAGCTTCTTCCTCTACTTAGGCCTAGGCCTAAGTATGGAGGGGGACCGATGCCATCTGTGTATACCATCCTTCTCCTATCTCCCGATCATTCCACCTTTCTCTTATACTTAGGCTGAACAGAGCCTACGTATAGGGAGAACCGACATCTAGCTGTATATATTCTCTTCATCTACATATCCCGACCGCCTCTTTTTGCGCTCTTCTTCTCTACTCAGACTGTTCGCAGTCTAAGTATGGGGGGGGCGAACCTGTATATCTTGTTCTTTTCTTTTCCTTTTTACTCGCTTACGCTTAGTCCGAGCTATGTCTTCTTTACGCTTCTTGTGCTCTGAGGACACAACACTCGCTAAGTATAGGGGGGTCTGTATATATACTTTGTATATATTTTACCCATATCTCGTACTTTCGCGTAAGTATATATATGTATTTACAGGGTGGGTAATTAATAAAAAAACAAACAACAAAAGAAAAGAAAAAGAAAAAGAGTTTTGCTACTAACACTGACTGTGCCCAAAATTTTTGAAAAAAAGGCTTCTTATTCATTTTTGCAAAAAAATCCCTTCCATAAAAAAATAAAAAAATGTGTCTGCATTTCACACACCTGCACTTCATCCGCATCACATTCGTTTGCATCTGTGAAAAGTCTTTGGGTTCTGAACCGAGTTGTGAGCAGAAACCGAGAGTGATCTGGACTTGACCTTAATCCACTTAATTTCAGAGGAATTTCACCGAGAAATAGGATTTTAGAAACTTCAGGTCTTTGACTTAATTCTTTGAGTTCCACATGACAATGTGCAGAGTTTGACTCTTAGTGTCTAACCTGGTCTCTTCATTCTGGGTACAACTCTGGAATAAGGAATTAATTTGTACTCTCGTACTATGCACTTAGCTCAACTCAAACGGGTTGTTGGAAGATTGCGTGAGTTTCTTTTCTTGTTGCGTGAAAATCTAAAGACCAGAGTACGGGTTGAAATAAAGCTTCGGAAAAGGGATGGACGACTGGGCAAAATTTTTTATAAGACCCCAAAAAATGTACGGAAAACAAAAAGATTCTATATCCGTAGGGGCACAACAAGATCAAAGCAGAACCACCAAAAATTCCAAATACAAAGAAGTATTCTACCAAATAAATATCGGACCAAAAAGGTCCAAGCTTCAGAAACCTACAGATCTTGGTGGAGACTCGGCTACACTGGCCAGCTTCACAAGGAGAGGTGACTACAGTGGCCACCCTCCAGTTCTTTTCTCATTTTTTTAACTTCTCCCCCAATTCGATTGTGAACACAACGCCACAGACCTTAAAAGGAAATACCTGACTCTCCAAGGACGAGTTACTGGAGAGGAGATGAGCATGATAGTCCGATATTCTAGGTGGGAAGAGCTAAAACCTTTCACACACATGAGTCGATTGTTCAATGCTCATATGGTATGCTTTAGGAAGAGGATTGATCTAAGATGACTTCTGAGCCGAAACTGTAGCAATGATTTGTAGAACTTGAGGGCTATTGATTTTAAAATTCTAAGTCTCACATAAGTTCCGCCACACTAATAATTCAAAGGTCGAGTCTAGATTCATTTTTACGTTCAGCTCATGGTCTTGAAATGGAACCCAATCTCATTTCACTTCATGTCATTTCTTTTTGATGCTCAGGGACGAGCATGGTTTAACTATAGGGGGATGATGAATCTTGGATTCATCACTATGAATCTCATTTATTAAGCTCAAATTCCTTAAAATCAACAGCATTTCTTCATCTATTCTGCATAATTAGCATTCATGCATATTTTCATAAGAATTGCATTTTAGCACTAATTTCTGCACAAAATAAGAAGCCAAAAATCCAAGCCAAAATGACATGTAAATAGTCTAACTTCCCTGATTTTTAACTCATTCATGCTAACTCCGAATGACACAAATCAACCTCCACTGTGTAAATATCACTAACAAGACTAAACGAAAAATACAAAAAAATAACTAGCCCAAATAAGTGGACCAAAAACCCAAACCCTAGTTTCAAGATTTTCGGACTAAAAACCTCATATCTTCCTCATCCAGTGTCCGTTTTAATCCTACTCACTTTTGAACTAATGTACATTCAATTACCTTCAAACAAGACCAAGTTCAAGTGATTCGAAGCTCATATGTGAAAGTTAGGTTTTGGGCATCTTTTTGTACATTTTGTATTTTAGCAGTTTTTGACCTATTAACCTATTTTAGTTTATTTCTTTTTATTTGTATTCTTTGATGAATAATACGCAAAAATCCAAATCTAAATTGAGCTTGAAATCAAAGAAACAAATTTAGTCCAGGTCTTCACTAACCAAATGTACAAAATCGGTCTTTTTCGTATTCTATTTATTTTCTTCTTTTTCTTAGTTAATAAAAATCCTAAAAAATTAGATAAATGTGTAATTATTTATCTTTGATTTTACCATATTTTTCCGGATTTTTATCTGATTTAAAAATGACATAAAAACTATAAAACCCAAAAATCAAGGTATTCTATGTACATGGGATACCCCAAAAATTTACTTTGTGGAATTGATCGATTTTGGTTTTGATGTCTTTACGAAAGTTGTAAATCTCATCGAGACGAGCAATTTTCGTGAAGAAACTTTTTTGATCCGAGGTAGTTTACTATTTATTTTTGATTTTACAAAATATTTATTTTTCGATTTTTCTGGTGCTGACACGTGGCCGCTCCTGGAGCCGCCACGTGTCAGCCATTTTTGTTATTATTATATATTCGTTTTTATAAAAAAATTAAAAATGCCACCCGCACGTGCGAGGCACGTGCCACCCAAGCATGCGCCAAGCACGTACGCTGCCGCCCCTCTTCCCTTTGAGCGCCACGTGTCTCCATCCTGGGCCGTCCGATCTCGGCCGATCGGACGGCCCATGGTCGTCTTCCTCCCAGGCCGCCTTTCCCTTTTGGGAACCTCCACCGCCCCCGCGAATGCACCGCCAAATCTGGCCACCGTATCTTCATCTCCCTGACCACGATCCAATCTCCACCTTCTTCGTCGAATCCTCCACCAGATCAAATCCGATCCCCATCAAATCACCCTTTCCTCCTCCGCACTCGCACTCCCTCTATAAAAGCTTCACCGGCCGTCCCTTCGATCCTCATCCGCCGATAAGTACCTAACTCCTAAGGATACCTCCGGTGGTGACAGCCCAGAGGCCCGTTAGCGGCATCGAGATCCAAGGCCGTTGACCTTGCTGCATCACGACGCTCCTTCGCGGCTAATGCTTAGCTCCGGCCACTCCCAACGCCGTTGAGCCAACATCTTCTTCGACACCCAACGACTCCATCCTTCATCAACAATCGCCATAAGAAACAACGTCGTCTCCAACTTCATCCGCTACGTCAACTCCACTGTCATCCTCCTGGAGGAACATCGTTCCACGGCCGCTTGTTCGCCACCTGCTTCGACCTTCAGCGGAGCCATCACTCAACCAAGGCTGCAGGCGCTCGACGTCGTGCCTCGCTCTCCATCGCCACACCTTGCCCTCAGCCTCCAGGCATCGGCGGAGCTTCACCTTCATCTAAGTCAACGCGGGCCCAAAGCCCCCTCCTCCGCCTCTCCACCAGCGGCCGGGCGTCGGGCCTGAGGCCCTCCGCGTACGTGCGAGGCTCGTGCGCCCGGGGGGAACTTCAGCAACCCACGAGTCACGTGCCCGGCACGTGACCGCGTGGTCAAATTGCAACTACACCCCTGGGTCTCCTCGTATGTGCACCAAAGCCCACCGACCGGAGGGTACGTGCCACGCACGTGCCCCTCTGGTGAAATTGCAATATCTACCTTCTGGTTATCGGTAATTGCACCTAAGACCCTCTTTGCATTTTCTTAATCATTTTAATTATTTATTTTGCAGAAACAACCCTGTGTTCCGCAGGGATTTTAGACCTCTACATGACGTTATTTTATTATTCAAAAATAACATGATGTTCTTGCATTAATTCTCTATAGTTTGACATATTGTGGATATTTTTGTGATTAATGGTTAATTAATAATTAATTATTTTGTGAAAAATTGCATATTTTGCCCAATTTGTGCTCTTAAATTTACAACTGATTAACTGTTGCTCTAAAAATTCCCGAAAAAAATCACGTATTGTAGAATTAATTGTGTTTGACATTGTGCCCAAAAAGAATCTCATTTGCATGCATATGCCCTGTAAAAATCATTTTGCATATTTCAGTGTTTGATTTTTAATAGGTATTAAGATCTCACATTTTCGAGGTTTAGGATTTTTCTGAGGTCCATTACCTTGTGATAGATCTTAGATAATTTTATCCCTTAAAAATAATTAGGTTTAATATTTATTATAAGTAAATATTGAAATTCATTTTGTTTGCATTTAGAAATTCTTAAAAAAATCATATTGCATCCAAAAATTCCAAAAAAATTACAGATTCATTTCATCATATTTTGCATCGTGGCCAAGTTTCATATTTTTCGGACATCGTTTGAACGTAATTGACATTTTAGTCCCTATAATAGGCCGAAATTGCATTTTGCATCCTTTATTGCATTAAAAATTCTAAAAAAAAGTCCGCCTCGAAAATCGAGCATGAACTTTGATAGACATAGTTATAGGTTGTTCCTTTGCCTCCTTGTGTTCGACCTTGGGACTTGCCCAAGTAAAATAAATATAAAATCACGAGATTAAAAATTGAATATTATTTGTGGTTATTTTTTGATCGATTCTGATTGCCGCCTACAATGAAACGACAAATCATTATTATTTTTTACGCACGATCACAAATAAACACATCTTTTTAACAAGCGCATTTCGGACGCGTCATAGGGTTCCATGTAAAATCCCTCGTTCTTCGTTGTTTATTATTCTTTATTTCTGACACGCTTCCGCATTCACGTTTTCTAACATGGTATTAGAGCGGGTTCAATTATCGAAGATTTATTTTTATATTCTGTTCTAGATTCGATTATCAAAAAGCATGCATGATTGTTGTTTGAAGATTATTATGTATCATTCAAGTTCATGATCAAGTTCGAGATTTATATCTGGAGTTTCTTAAAACCCTAATTTTTGCTCAACGGTTCCACTATTCTTGAAACTCTAGTTCTTTTTTGGTGCTTCGAAGATCTTCGCCAACATGTCAGCAAGAAGAGCAGCAGGCAGAGCCCTAGCCGATCTGGCGAAACCCTAGCCTTGGCCAGATCTGGCGCAACCCTAGTCGATCTGGCGACCTGTTCCAGATCCTCCCCCAGTTCTAGCAATAACGGTTTCCCAGGAGGGGAACCCTATCTCACAAGAGAAAGGGGGGGGGGCATGTCGAGCAGCAGCTCGGTATCATCTCCTAGCGGAGACCCCAAGCAACGACACTCCCAGCAGCGACCACACTTCCCCCTCATCACGCGATCATCCTCTTCTAGGAGGTCGGTTAGCGGTGCGAAAACCTCTCGAGGCCGTGACCCCTCCGGCCTCAGACAACACCCCAACAACCATCTTCGCCTCCTTCGCGCATCTCCAGCAGGTAACCACCTCCAAATGGTGGCACCCTTCATCAACGAAGGCCACACATCTCTGCCCCTTCAATCCTCGGCGACATCGACCCCAACAATGGCGAGCCCTAGCAACGTTGTATTTTTCCCAAGCAATGCGCATCAGGCGTGCTTGCGGCTTATCTTCCTCTCCAGCTGCTGCTCCGTCCCAATTCTCCTTCTCCAGGAGGTGCATGCACCTCCAAAAACCCTGCGGTGGCGGCGACAATGCAATTTTAAGAAGAGTCCCCCCATCGTGGTTGAGCCTTGCGATGGAGAATTTTCAGGGAACCCTAAATAGAGCCTTGACATGGCCTTAAAAAAGAGGAGCATGAAGTTTGGTCCCAGTTAGGCCGTGAGTTAAAAAAAGGAAAAAATGAGAGAGAGCAGGCCCAAGTAGCTGATGTATTTGTAGACCATATGTGGGTCATGTATAAAAAAATTGGGTATTTTTTTTGAGAAAGTTACGTACAAAAGAAAAGACGTAGACAAGAAAAAATTGTAATAAAGAAGAAAAGACCGAACAAATGATTGGTTTATTTGAAAAAAAAGAAGAGATGGCTATAAAAATAGAGAAATAGCTGCATGCCTGCATGAAAAAAATCATTTGAGATTGTTTTCTCCCCGTATTTTATTGTCTTCTCCCAACTTTGTCGATATCATTGTTTTCTGACAAGGGTGTAAGGGGGAGTATTGTGTAGAATCACAAGTCGTATTCAGATTTTCTGATTTTCTAGATTCCAAACCAGGACAAAATTTCCAGACTCTACAAATATTCAGACTTGATGATCAGATTTCGAGTCTTCAGTTTGATGAGCACATGTAGGGCTAACTACATGTACCAATCTCGATGAGCCATGCTCGATAAGGGGGCTCGTGAGCCCGGCTCATTAAGCTATTGAGCCGAGCCTGAGCCCGAATTTTGGGCTCGATAGCTTAACGAGCTGAGCTCGAGCCAAGCCTCGATAACTCAATAAGGGATTCGATAAGGAATAGATACATATATTATTTATATATTTATATATATTACGAATAATATAAAATTAGCCCTTTGCAATTTTCCCTCCACTGACTTTGACCTTCCAATGAGTCAATATAATGTTACAATATATATTATAATTAAGATTTCATGTAAAACTTGGTTAGTAGTTTACTGGTAAGGAACAATGTCTTTGATAGAGCAGGTCTCAAGTTCGAACCCACACAAAACACTTTTCCACCAAAAAGTAACCATTTTCCTTGACGAGCTCGACTTGGGCTCGAGCCTAGACCAGGCTCGTTAAGAAGCTCGAGCTCGATAAGGAGTTCGACTCAAGCCTTATCGAGCCCGCCGAGCCAGCTCGATAAGGGCTCAAGCTCATGGAGCCCGAGCTCGAGCCAGCTCGGCTGTGTTCGAACGAGCCCGAGCCAAGGGCTGGCTCGGCTCGATAACCAGCCCTAAGCACATGTTTGCCATCATTTGTATGTGGTCCCCTTTTATTTTTTGGTCTCAGAGTTTTCATGTGAACCATAGGGACTCTAGAGTAGAGATCTCATTCCCCATGTCATGTGGGCAAGGGTTTTTACCTGGTTTCATAGGGACTCCAGAGTAGATATTCCATTCTCTGAGCCAGTATGGGAGAGACCTAATTCTCTGATGAGAAGACTTTTCAGACTCCATTCTCCATCGATCGTGGACTCCGACGAGGATGTCTCCAGGGCCTTTTCAGTTTGGCCCTTTCAGAGATGGAGCAATTGTCCACATGATGTGACGGGCCAGAGTTTTGCAGATGGATACTCATTTCTAGTTGCAGTGACTTTGACAGGCGCAGTACAAAGCACATGTTCTTCGATGAGGAGATTCAGTTCGACTCACACTCCACCCCCTTTGTTCCTCCTCACCTGCACGACATGAGAAGCAACGTCCTGGACATCTGTCGACAGTTGTGTTTGTGTTGAGTTGATATTGTATGTAGTGTCTTGTATTGTGTGTTGTAGTGATTTCTCTCTGTTTGTCCAAGCTGAGCATTGCATGCTCCTGCTTGATGGAGATTGTTTGAGTATATGTTTTATGTGTCACTTATGTCGTAGATGGGTAAATGGATCACTCCGGAATCCATTTACCACATCTAGGAGTTTAGTCCCACATCTATCAGTGGTGGGACTTTGAGGGTCTGAGGAGGCTATATAAGAAGTTATAGACCTCCTGTAACAGATGAGAAAGTGCAATACCATATATGACCCTTTGAGACCTTCTCCTGTGGTTTCATCTCGTTCCTTAGAGAGTATGGTTCCGCGTAAAATCCCGCATTATTCATTGTTCGTTATTATTTTTTTCTTAAACACTTTCACATTCAAGTTTTCTAACAATGGGGACTGTCCCTTGATATTGAGTTTAGTTTATACATCCTTGGTTGATCTCTAACGAAAACGTACAAAAAATCCATGTCATGTGAATCAACTAGTGTGTGGTTTTACCTGAATTGTTTCCTTCTTATGAATTTATTTGACACTTGAATTGAGTAGTGTGCGGTCATAGATATTTGTTTTTTAGCACAACCTTTTTGACAGGGTAGGTGTCTTCTCGACATCGGGCCCTTTTTTCCTGAAAAAACCTTTTTGACAATGACAGTGATGGCAACTATTATGATGTCCGTTGATATTGAGCACATCCTGTGAATCAACTAGTGTACGATTTACCTGAATGGTTTCCTTTTTATGAATTGATCTTACATTTGAGTTGGTGACATTTAGGATCAATATTTGAGTTGTTGACATTTAGGATTGTAGAGATAATTATGTAGTCGGTGTATCTTTTATGTTATTTTTATTTTCTTGGTTGCATCTTATGTAATTTGTCCATGGGCTGTCTCTATATAAGAGAGCCTAGGGTTCTTTGGAATATAGAATAACTTTTTCTACCATCATGGTATCAGAGCCAAAACCATAAAATCCCTTCCTTCTCCCTCAACGTCGCCACCCCTCCCTCCTCTCTCGGCTCTGTCGCTCGCCGCCCCCTCCCTGCCACCTTCTCGCCACCTCGCTGGCTCCTCGTCGCCCCTCTCTCCTCGCCCACACCTCCTCTCCGCCCCCTCCTCGCCGATCCCCTTCTCGCCGCCCCACTCGTCAGCCCACACCAACCAGTCGACCCCAATCGGCTCATGCCCCAGCCAGGCTCACCGCAACCACCTTACCTATCATCTATATGGATTTGAGTGCGTGAAGTCTACATATGCACTCAAATCCTATGAAGTATATGCAGACACTTGTCCTTCGGTCTACAAACCCTAGTTCTTCATATCTGGCGATATGTTAGAAAACAAGGTCGATATGCCCTCCATATATGCATTCAAAGGTCCTACGCCAATCATCAAGATGGATGGGACGAATTATGAGCTCTGGGCAATGCTGTTCATGAGCCTCATGAAGTTGAACGGTAAGAAGCACATTCTTAACGAGGAAGAGCCGGTAGAGAAGACTGGGATTTATGCCTCTTGGGGGGCTGATGATTTGTACGCCAAGGTCTGGCTTTCAGGCACATTATCGATGGAGATTGCTAATGATGTTTTCCATCAACCTATCGCTAAGGCGACATGGGACATAATGGCAGCAACATATTCATAGGTGCGATGAGACCAAGATCTTACAGCTCTAACACGATATATTTACAATGAAGCAGAATAGATGGACACTACTCCTTGTATACATCCCTACGGGGGATGTTTGAGAAAGTATACAGTATCTTTCCTCTCACGGCCACCCCTGAGCAGCAGAAGACATTTAGGAATGCTACCATGGTGGGGGTACTACTTACAGCACTTGATCCTGAATATGATGCTGCTCGATCACAGATTCTTGTCGATGCTGCCATTCCTCCTATGGAGGAAGTCTACCGAAGACTTAGCCGTATCTCTGTCTCGTCCAATGCTTCTACTACACCACCCTCGGCGATGGCTGCTTCTCGAGGGAGAGGTGGTTCTTCTTCTTTCCATGGCCATGGACCTTGTGGTCGATGTGGTCGTTTTCGCCAACCATGCACCTTTTTGTCATCGTAGAGGACATGGTGAGGATATATGCTATTCTAAGCATGGATTTCCAGCCTCGACACGAGTAGACGAGCATGTTGCATCTCCGTCGGCATCTACTTCGGATCAGAGGTTTGAGGAGCTTGCTGCGAGATTGCGAGATATTATGCCTCCCATCTCTACAGATTCTCCAGGAGGTCATTCGGATATTGCTGCTTCAGCTTCTGCCAGTACTTTTGCCACTGCTAGCACCTCATGTAGTGCTTTTCATCATGTTATAGTTTTGATTTCTCAGATTGGACCATGGACTCTGGTGAAACACACTATCTTTGCCGTGACAGAGATAGATTTACGTCATACAGGGAGATTCCGCCAGGACGATCAGTGGTAATAGCTGATGGGACTCCTTCACCCATTGTTGGACAGGGGGAGATTACTTTGTCGCCTTCCATGCATCTACAGAATGTCTTACATGCCCCCGATTTTTCAATGAACTTACTTTGTATTAGTCAAATTACAAAGGATTTGCACTGTCGCGCTATATTTGACTCATCTTGTCTTATATTTCAGGACATTCTAACGAGTAGGGTGATTGGTTGTGGTTCTGAGCAGGATGGTCTTTATCGTTTGGTCCAGAGTTCATACGCTGGTGTCTCCTCTGATGCAGCCAGATCAGTCTCTCCGTATACTTGGCATCTACGCTTTGGTCACCTTCCTCTTCTGAAGATGCATCGTCTCTTGCCTCAGATTTCTCCGAGCTCTTCCTTCTCGTGTGAAGCATGTCAGTTGGAAAAGCACCATAGATCTAGCTTCCCTAGTCATCAGTGTCGGAGCAGTATCTTCCCTTTTGAATAACTTCATGTCGATATTTGGGGTCCGAGTCATGTTCTTGATCATCAGGGACACAAGTTCTATTTTGTCATTGTTGATGATTTCTCTCGTTTGTCGTGGGTTTTTCTATTAAAGAATAAATCTGAAGTAGGAGATGTTATCAGAAATCTTATAAATGAAGTGCAAAGTGTTTTTTCCTCTCATGTAAAATATGTTCGTATTGATAATGCTTTGGAATTTCGCACTCGTTCTCTCTCACAAATTTTTTCGTCAAGAGGTATTATTCATCAAACCACATGCGCATACACATCTCAACAAAATGGAGTCGAAGAGAGAAAACATCGTCATCTTCTTGATAATTTGATATTACTCGAACCCTGCTGATCTAGAGTTGTGCTCCTATTTCTTTTGGGGCGATGCTGTCCTTACAACTTGTTATCTTGTTAATCGTATGCCGTCCTCGGTTCTTGGTGAGAAAATTCCTCTTTCAATTGTTTTTCCAGACAAGGAATTATTCTCACTTACTCCTCGTGTTTTTGGGTGTTGTTGCTTTTGTTCATCAGTTGTCTCCTGGATTTGACAAGCTCTCGCCTAGGGCTACCAAGTGTGTCTTTGTGGGTTACTCTCAGACTCAGAAGGGATACCATTACTATGATCCTGTAAACAGGAAATACTTTGTCAGTGCCGATGTTACATTCATTGAGTCTGCTATGTACTTCTCACGTGCAGGTGACAGGTTGGCCTCATCAACATATAATGACGAGGTCTATGTTCCTCCTTCTCCTACTTTGAGTCCACCAACGTCAATTCCCGTTCCTGGGGTCACACCACCACCACCACCACCGCCACCACCACCAAAACCAACTGTCTCGCCTTTACCTAAAAATTATACATGTCGGTCGGGTCCTGCTCATGCTACACGTCAATCATCCGGTACGCATCAGGTATGTCCAGATGTTATTACTAATGATGGGTCGGATAGTGTGCATGTGCAGGGTTCTTCATTGTAGGAGGAATGTGAACCAACGAGTACTGTGGTTGATGAGTTGGATGTCCATATTGCTAACGGAAGCAGAAACGTACTTGTGAGCTGTGCTTCATATCCCCTTGTCTCCCAGGTTTCCTTTCATCGTCTCACATGGGACTTTTAAAGGTTTGTAGTGGCTTTATCTTCCGTGGAGATGCCACGGAATTATTAAGATGCCTTGAAGATTGATTGCTGGCGTTCTTTTATGGAAGAGGAAATGGCTGCTCTACAGTCACGGGGTACATGGAGCTTGGTACCTGCTCCCTCAGGAGCATCTGTCGTTAGCTGCAAATGCTATTTACTGTCAAGTATCATGCAGATGGTAGTCTTGATCGTTACACGGCAAGGCTAGTGGCACTAGGGTTCACTCAGACATATGGCGTGGATTATATGGATACCTTCGTTCTAGTTTCCCGTCATTCCACTCTTCATATTCTTTTATCAGTTGCTGTGGTACGTGATTGGCCCTTTTTTCAACTTGTTGTTAAGAATGCATTCTTGTATGGTGATCTGCAGGAAGAAGTCTACATGCAGCACCCTCCGGGGTTCGCTGCTGAGGGGGAGAATCATATGGTATGTAGACTTAATAAGACAATATATGGCCTTAAACAAAGCCCAAGGGCGTGGTTTCAGAAGCTTTCCATCTAATTGAACAACAATGATTCAAGAGATCAAATGCATATCACTCGTTGTTCGTCCAGAAGACGACTAGAGGTACGGTTGTCATCATGGTGTATGTTGATGATATTTTAGTTACAGGAGATGATACTCAGGGGATAAAGATGGCAAAAGCATTTTTGGATCATTAGTTTGTTACGAAGGATCTTGGTACTCTACGATATTTTCTGGGGTTGGAGTTTGCCGGGAATGCACTTGGTCTTGTGATGACCCAAAGGAAATATATTACAGATATGCTTGTTGAGACATGCATGGTTGGGTGTAGACCCTCAACTACTCTTATGGACCCCAACATGAAATTATATGATAATGATACAGAGGAAGTTGACAGGAGAAGGTATAGAGAAATGATGGGCAAGCTTCTTTTCATTACGATAACTCGACCTGATATTGCCTTTGCAGTCAGTCGGGTGAGTCAGTTCATGGAACAACTGAGACATGTACACATGGATGCCATATATATGATACTAAGGTATCAAAGGTCGTCTCCAGGCACAGGGTTGCTCTTTAGAAGGAAACAAATGTAGCTATCTCGGTATTTGCTGATGCGGATTATGCATAATGCCCTAAGGATCAGAAGTCTACCTCGGGCTTTGCAGTTTTTGTGGGTAGCTCTCCAGTTTCTTGGAAAAGCAAGAAACAAACAGTTGTGGCTAGATCTAGTGTTGAATCTGAATATAGGACCATAGCACAAGCAAGTATGGAGATGATGTGGGTTCAAGCTGTACTAGAAGACTTGCATATGGATGTACCCCTACCCATGCAGCTACAATGTGATAATCAAGCGGCATTATTCATTGCCAATAGTCCTGCCTTTCATGAAATAACTAAGCATATTGAGGTAGACTGCCACTACACTAGAGATATGATCCAGAAGGGCCTGATTTCTACTTCACATGTTAGTTCAGGGGAACAGACTGCTGACATCTTTACCAAACCATTGCTCAGAGGACCTTTCCAGAAGTGTACTTCCAAGCTGAGCATGATTGATATATATGCTCCATCTTGACGGGGAGTGTAGAGATAATTATGTAGTCGGTGTATTTTTCATGTTATTTTTATTTTCTTGGTTGCATCTTATGTATTTTTCCCATGGGCTGTCTCTATATAAGAGAGCCTAGGGTTCTTTGGAATATATAATAATTTTTTCCACCAGCAAGGATCAACATTTGAATAGTGTGCCTTATACCCAAATTCACATCTGTAGGAGGTGAATTGACACATTTGTCATGGTTGTTTTTGAGTAATTCAGCATCTGCGATAAATATTGGCGAATATTTTATGTTTTTTTTGTTTGGAGCTCATTAAGTTGGTAACAAATATTTTTCTTTGCCCTATATCCTCCATAGTTTGTTCTTTAGCCTTATAGATTTCAAAAGCTAAATTACATCTTTATCAAATTTCCTGTCAATCTCTTTATTGTTTGAATCTTCGGTGCCCTGTGCTAGTTTGGGATAAAGTCTGATTGCTGACATGGGACTGAACATTCCAACATCTCGGTGAAACTAATGAAACACTCGATCAATATTCAATTAGAGAAATTGTGTAAAACTGTCATTTTTTTCATAGCAGGCAGAATGGATTTCTCTATATGCAATCTCTCTATATGAGCCATTTGATCAGAAAATATGTTAATTTCCCCAATAGGTAAAGTCTGGGAGGACATTGCCAAGGAAAATATAAAGAAGGTTTTAACAGGATGTCCACAAATAAATTGTTGGCGAATATTTACCATATTTTAAGTAAAAATGGTATTGCAATCTTAAAGTAATATAAGGGTAATAATACTTTCGAAATAAGCGTAACAATATTTTTTTATTCTGGATTTTTACATTTTGGGCTCCTCCAAAATTTGTCAAATAAATGTGTAATCCTCAGCATCGTCGTTGTAGTCATAGACATCATAATCTGTCTTAATCATAGGTTCGGTCATCCTGTCCATCTTCATCGTGGTCATATAATAGTCGTCGTTCTTCTTGAGAGGGATTTTAGGGGGAGACTTGAGAGAAGAGAGGGGGAGGGAGAGGATGGTACGTGCAGAAGAGGTTACCAATATCTTGGAATTTTGGGGTGTTGTTTTCTAAAAAACTTTTAGGCATGATCTAAGTTAAAAGGAAGTTGCACCATATTACTCATTTTTTGCATATGTTGCATGGTATACAATTGTTTATAGTTTAAATCTTAAATGTATTTTTTTTGCTATTGTAGCTCATTTTCATTTCATTAACATTGAGTTTGACTTATGCTGTTCCGTTAATTTGCAAGCATTAATGTTTCTCTAGTATTTTTATTATATATTTAATTGTAGTGCTCTCTGGTTGTTTTTCTTTATAGTTTTGCTCATTTTTTGCACATGCTGCATTATTAAAAATGCTTTATAGTTTAAAGCGCAAATGTATTTTCTTGGGATTGTAGCTCATTTTGACATCATTAAGATTGAGTTGATTGACTTATTCTGTTCTGTTAATTTTCATGCATTAATATTTCTCTAGTATTTTATTATATCTTGAATTTTGGTAGCCTCTATTTTTTTTCTTTTTTTACCTTTTGGATACTTCTCTAGTATTTACTTTCAGTTCTGTTAATTTGCAAGCATTTTATCCAACCCTACTTAATGTGGGAAAATGCTTTGTTGTTGTTGTTGCAATTTATGGATACATCTACCTTAGTTTATGTTGTAAAGTATTAGAAATTTCCAGTGAAATTGCATGTTGGAAAAAAAGTGAGGTGAACAACATTCTGGAAAACTAAGAATGACTTCTTACATCAGCATCCATTATATTTATAGCATCCCTAAAGTCTGGATTAAGATAGCTTTGGGCTATTTTACTGTTATGTTTTTTTGGGAGTTCTTGTGTTGCAATTTTCGTTGAGAGACTTGATCTTCTATTGCCATTTTTTTGGCTTGTGTGAGGTACTGTGGCTGTTGAAAAGTGATTCGATTTTCAGATTGTATTTTTCTTGGTATAATGTATGACATAAGCTTATTAATGCTTTTATTTTCAAAAGCTGTCTTGGCTGAGTATGGAAGGCTCCGGTATTTGGAGAAAATATCTCTGAGACTCCTGGAGCTGACAAGGGCTCATAAGGGAGAAGTGCAGGTTACCGTTACAACTGTAGTTGTAAGTAATTTTTTCTAGAAATGTCTTGCAGTGATACAATAAGAAGCTGCCAACTTATTATTGAGCTATTATTTCAGAAATTATGCTTGTTAAAAAAGATCACATCGATTTTATACTCTTGTTTCTCTCTTCCAAACAAAGATGAAGGAATTCTGAGGATGTTTTTTTTGGTGGGGACTTCTCATATTATTTCAAAATCACATATGCAATTAAGTATGTTTTTGACGTTGCTTCTCAAATACACAACTGACATTTATTTTTAGATGCATAAATTAAAGAACTAGATGAACTCTAGTGCTAATAGCAAAAGTTAGAGTATATCTGGAGGACGTCGTGAGATCTCACTGCCTTGGTCTAGATAGATCCTAAGAAATGTTTTATCATACTGCTATTGCTAGAGCAGATATGGGTTGGTGTGAGATCTCACTGCGTTGGTAGAGGTAGATGCTAAAAATGTTATATTATTTAATGCATGTTTGGTAAATGTGTTGGCTCTGGTCGATGTAGATGCTAAAAAATGTGGTTTTGCTTATTGCGTGTTTGGTAGCCATGAATCAAATGTTGGTTGGCAACGAAGAAGATTAAGAGGAACAAAGACCAGGTGGATTGGTCTTACCGATGCTAGCAGCATTAGAGATTCTTCTTGCCAGGTTACATAGTTGTGAGCAGTTTGTTTTTAGATGTCAAGTTATGATGGCCGTCTTAAGGTTTTTTGATCTGTGAATTCATCAAAGTGTAGAACATGCTTCCAACAGAGTTTGTACCTGCCGGATTTTGATCTCATCGTGGAAAATGCTTCTGATAGAGTTTGTACCTACTGGATTTATAGGCAGCAGGTAGATGGTTGAGATCATCGTGTTGTTTGCGTGATTAGATAGACATGTTTCCTTGAACATTTTGAGCTTATTTGAGGGTTATTGTTTGCATGGCTAAGTTGGGTCAGAGTACGTTCCTTTCCAAGGGATGGTATGATGGGTAACTAGGGATGCAAATGGTCTGCCACAAACGCATATATTTACATATCGTTATTTATTTCAAAATACCAATATAGTTGCAGATAAGGATGTTGATGCAATATCCTTTAAATAAAGATATAAAATGGATATGAATACTATTACTAACAGCATTAATTTGTATACGAGCTTCAATTTATATGTATACATGAAACAAATATTAAATGTAATCACTTCGTAATAATTGTATGGAATACGATGAAAGAAATGGTAAAACTTTGTTAGTTATGATTACAAATAAATCTATAATTATACTTATACAGAGTAAAAACTAAAAATAGATATACAAATACAGATAAAGTTGTTAAAATATTTATTTTTTCGATTCGTAATCCCCTTTGAGGTATCTACATAATTTCCCATTTTGTTCCTCTAGAATCTCACGCTATATAAGAAATATTTGATTAATGGAATACAATAAGTCATTCATTCTTTCATTTTTCTCCACATGATTTCAGAGCAATGGTTCTAGATTAGGATTCTGACCTAGCACATGCTGCCATCACAAGCCTCCTATCAGCCTTGCACATGCCCTCCTCTCAGCCTAGGGCCTCGTGCAAGGCTCCACATAAGGAAGCATTCTAGCGACGATACTAGCCTCTCCGAGGCTCTCCTGCACTGCCGCTAGAGCATCACTTGGGGACCTAGGCCTCTCCAGGCCTCCCATGAGTTGCCTCCAAGGCATTGTCAAACTTCCAAGCTGCACACGCATCACCGTCAGAGTGTCTCTAGGATTCCAGGCCAAACTCGTGCCACCGTCGGTGCATCGCTGGTCCTCCAGGCCGCTATCGGTCTGCCGCCAGGGACTTTAGTCCCCTTCAACGACGCCTCTAGGGCTTCCAAGCCCTTCTAACAACCATCACAAAAGGCCCTTAGGCCCTCTTGTGCTGTTGCCAAGGTTGCAGAAAGCGGTAGTCGGTACTCGGTCGGCAGGGTCACCTACTAAGGAATAGTCGGCAGTCGGGCGACTAGTCGGAATTAGTTGGTCATTAGTCGGTTTTGAATTTTTTAATTATTTTAAATATATAAATAAGTTTTTATACATATATTCGTATATATATACATAGAGAAAAGGGATCCTACACCCAGGGGTGTAGGTAATTACCTACACCCGACTCTTTTTTTCAATAATTTTTAATTTTTTTTGAAATGAATCTTTTGGTGAATTAGATCACTATATATCACCATGGTGTCATTCAAAAACCGACTTAATTCAAGACTTCTATCATCTCCATCAAGACTGCCAAATTTTAGCGGTCTCAGAATTGCTGAAATTGACACATTCAAGATGAACTTGTTAGGAATGTTTGTTTTGCATGAAACTTGAAAGACATATCCCCCTCAATATATTAAGAAAATCCCCCCAAGGTTTCTTTCAAAAAAATCCAAAAATAATGAGAAAAAAGGCCAGGTGTAGGTAATTACCTACACACCCGGGTGTAGGCTCCCAGCTCCCATATACATATATTTGTACATTTTATATGACATCGTGATGAAACAAAAGAAGTAATTGACTTTAAATATAATATTAAGCATATTAGAATATGTTTGCTTTAAAAAAAGTGAAAAACAAGAAAAAATAAAAAAGATTGTCGTAAAAGTCGGCCGAGTAGTCGGCCGACTAGGCCGACTAGTCGGGTGGACCGACTAAGGGCCGACTAGGCCTAGTCGAGTCGGCTACCCCCCGACTCGACTAGTCGGCCTAGTCGGTCGACTTTTGCACGCTTGGCTGTTGCATAGTCCTTCCTCAGGTTCCAGCCCGCTCATACGCGCATCTTAGGGCTGTTCAGACAATTGTATACGTGACTGAAGGATTTTTCTATCTTCTTGATCTCCCTTATCTGACCACCATGGCATCTCTTCCTAATGAGACCAAATCTCTATAACTCCGTCTTCTATGATGATATGAGGAACTTCTATTAAACTTAAGGACACATAAAATTTTGTGCTTTGGTCTCATGCCTTTAAGATGTTCATTGGTGGTCAACGCAAGGTATATATTTTGATGAAAGATCTTCTTAAAGAGATGGATAAAAACTATAACTATCAGGTTACCACTTGGATGGCAAATATTGTCGAGCCGTACATTATGGTTAATTTGCTTTACAAAGACAAGGCCAAGGAGAAGAGCTAGAGCAGACATATACCAGAAGACAACCAAGTCTCACCTCGCAATATATTTATGTGGACATGGTTTGCATCTCAAGGCGAATCCACTCTTGTTCAGTACGACATCTCATCGGTCTGTATGAGGAGCTTGCAATATTTCAACATGCATGTTATAATAAACATGCGTATGAGCGATCTGAATGAGAGGTGTATTTTTTCTAGCGGGTCTACATTCTCGGTACAAAGCAATGAAGGAGCAGTTTCTGTTGTCTCATTCCCTACCATCTGTCATGACTATTTTTGGTTGTCTTCATGAACTGGAAACATCTGTTGGACGAGTTTCTACTTTGCCATTTGTAGAGGATTCATCCTACTGCTTCATCCATGGTAGGCTATATCGATTTCGATATGATTTCGATGTCGTATCGATACAATATTTCGACGATATTTCAGCAATATATTGTCGAAATATCGCCCATATCAACACTCTTTTGTGAACGAAATGCTTGAAAAGGTGGAAATATCGCCATATCGGTATCCATATCGATCTCATCTCGATATCGATATATCGCCAATATATCGCGATATTTCCTTCCATGGCTTCATCTGGGAGAGGAGGACGGCAAAGTTTTCGAGGAGGTCGATGCCGTGATTGGTCGTGCTCATGAACACGACACATGCCACATTTGTGACGCTAATACTCCTCAATACCCGTAGTGCATCCATCTGATGTGAGTGGAGCGGTATAATGTTGAATCTGCTTTGCTACGTGTGCAGATATCGGGAAGCTATACTTAGAGTAACATGCATCTTTTGTATGATCATATCAATGACAATAGGACAAGGTGGTACACGACTACGCCCTCCTCTACCACGTGGTCCCCATCTACGAAATTGAGATGGACTTCCTCTTCCACAGAAGCCGTCATAGCAGAAGAAATTGGCATTGGAATAAGGGTTGAAATATTGATCCGGCTCAATCTACGTAAAGCCTCCTCCATAAGATGAATGGTAGCATCTAGCGGCCTCATACTGTGAGTCAAGAGAGGACAGAAAAACACTAACCATCGTGGCCTTTCGATGTCTTCAGTTGCTTCGGATTAGCCATTTGGGGCATTAAGCTGTGAAGCTTCTCAAACATTCCCCTTAAGGTAGTGTAGTGAGCTTGTAGGGGTCCACCATACCCTGAGTAAGGGAGGTCAGAAAAACACCAACCATCGTAGAATTTCAATGTCTTCAGTCGCTCCGGAGTAGTCGTGAGGTACATGAAGATATGAAGCTTCTCAAACATTCTTTGCAAGGTAGTGTAGCGAGCATGTAGGGATCTACCATTTTGCTTTATAGCGAAGATGTCATGTTGAAGATGTAGAATTTTTATCTCATTCTTGGCTTGTGAGTACATAACAGCAAGAATGTCCCACATGGCTTTGGCAGTGGGCATGTGCAAGACATCATTAGCAATCTTTGGTATTAAGGTACCAGACAATCAAACATGAGCATATGCATCATCAACCTCCCATGAGGCATACAACCCTGCCTTCTCTGTCGGTTCTTCCTCGGTAAGAATATGCTTCTTACCCATTGACTTCATTAGGCTCATGAACTGCATGGCCCACAATTCGTAGTTTGACCCATCCATCTTCACTATAGGTGCAGGACCTCTGAAGGCGCATGTGCTTGGGAGATCTACCTTGCTTTTTGACATGTCAGCTGGAGAAAATGAGGGTGTAGACTAGATAGGCTTTTGTCTACACTGACATAAATGGATTTGGTTGCATGTGTAGACTCAAGCAATCAATCCCATCATCCAACCCTAAGGAGGAAGCAGCAACAACCCCTAGAGAAAGGCAGGGCGATGACACACCCCTTAGAGAACGGCTGGGCTGCAACCCCTAGAGAACGGGGCGACGATGTGGCACTCGCTGGGAGGAGGTGTGGTGGCGGCGTCCGCTGGGAGGAGGGCCGACGATAGCCCCTAGAGAGACGGGATGGCACAATGAGAGTGAGAGGGCGACGTGACGTCGGCGTGACCGAGGAAGAGAAAGAGAGAGGGTGGTGCAGTGGGGATACGACTAGGGTTTTATGGTATGAGAGCTCCGGTCTAGGACTACCGCTCTGATACCATGTTGGAAAAATAAGGGGCTTGTTTATTCTTTGAACCCTAGGCTCTCTTATAGAGAGGAGAGACCTATGTGCAAATTACATAAACAAATTACATAAAACAGATAATGGGAAAAGGAAATAGATAAGCAAATACATAAACATAAAATATATCTTTAAAGGTATTATTTGCCAATTAACCCCTATATTTTTATGCTTTTTAATTTTTGTATTTTTAATTAGGTTTTAATCAAAGATTAATATATATATTAATTGTGGGAAAAGGCTTTGTTATTGTATATATACAATGTATACAATTTAATCTTATTTTGTGATTTTTTGGATTTTATTTCTTAATGCCATGTTAGTGCATGAGTTAAAGAATATAAATGAGAAAGAGTTACGTAAAAATAATTAATTTTTGTACATAAAATAATAAGCACCGGTTGGCTAAATATTATGGTTTATTTATATACTGATTTTAATTCTAATCGCTTGCACAATTAACAAAGTTAATTAAGTTAATTTAGAGGGGTTATTTGGTAATTTATTAAGGAGATTTTGCTAAGATTCTTATATAAAGTAGTTGAATTATGGATTCATTAATTGATGATTTATATAGTTGTGACAAGAGATTTATAGATGCTTTAATGACTGTTTCTATTCCTCAAAATCATCATAGTGGATTGCAGGAACATGGTTGGACACAAGCTATGGATGAAGAGATGGATACCCTTACATCCCGAGGCATATGGGATCTTGTACTGTGCCCCCAAGGAGTCAGACCTGTGGCATGCATATGAGTCTTCACCAGCAAACAATCGCTTGTTGAGTTCGTTGACAGATTGAAAGTTGGTAGCTAAAGGCTTCACATAGGCCTATGATGAGGATTAACTCGAGGCTTTCTTTCCAGTTACTAGAATGGGATCCATACATACCATTCTGTCTATTGTTCCTAATCAGATTCAGAACTTGTCTATCTTTCAGTTGGATGTGAAAAATGCCTTCCTTTATAGAGACCTCGAGGACGAGGTTTATTTGATGCAACCGTCGGATTACAAAGTCAAGGGGGAGTATGTGTGCTAACTTCTTAAAGCCTTCTATGAACTAAAGCAGAGTCTCGGGCATGGTTTGACAGCTCACTATCGGGATCAGTTTTCTTAGCTTCCACAAAATGAATGACTTTTTTGTCTTTGTCAGACGACGATCCAGTGGGACTGTTATACTAAATGTTTATGTTGATGATATGGTTGTCACTGGTGATGACAAATCAATCATTTCAGAGATTAATGCCTTCCTTCAAAAGGTATTTATGAGATAAGATTTTGGTCAACTCCACTACTTCCTTAGAATTGAGGTACGTACCACATAGGGATTACATCTCTCACAGCGGAAGTATTACCTAGATATTCTGGCAGAAGCTGAGCTACTTGGATGCAAACCATCAGGCATCCCTGCAGAATTAAGGAAGCAATCTATGTCAACTGATCATGAGTTTGAGGACACTACACGATATAGAAGTCTAGCGGGCAAACTATTTTACCTTACTGTTACTAGACTTGATATATCGTATGCTATGAGCAGAGCGAGCCAACACATGGAGATGCCTTTCTATAGTCCCTAGCAGTATGTTCTTCTAATCCTTGGATATTTAAAGGAGTATAGGGCGTGGCATCTTTGTTGAAATATGAAATGCGGAAGCGAATCAAAGAAAGAACAAAACGTAGGTAAGCTTTTGATTTTATGTGAGGAGTAGGATGAAACCACGAGAGAAATGCCTCAAAGGTATGATATTCTTTTTTTTTTGAAGCCAAAGAAGGGGGAGACACTCAAAGGTGTTCACCTAAGACATTTATTAAAAAGGTCTGATATTCTATTCAACTTTCTCTACTGTTATAATTGAGCTTCTTATATAGCCCCACAGGAATGTCTGAGTCCCACTGATTGACGATGTGGGACTAACATAGGTGTATGTGGTAATTGGATTCCGACCTAATGGACACATATTCTAACACTCTCCATCAAGCTGGAGCATGTAATGCTCATCTTGGACAAATAGAAAGAAATCACTCTCTCAAGCATGCAACAATCTCCCTCAAGCTGGACGCATACTCTTAAGACTCTCTTACATAAGACACTAGTCACACAATACAAGATACTAAGTATTGCCTAGACGTGAGATATCCAAATATAAAGAAATCACTCTCAGGGCATAATACTCCACTGTTCTCCCATACTCGTCAGAAAATGAAACATCGATTAAGTTGGGAGAACAAAAACGAAGATGGGAAAATAAAAAGCCAATTTAAAAAAATTTGAGCTATTTTCTCCATTTTTTAATAGCCATCTCCCTCTTTTTTTTTCCGCATACGACTCCCTTTTTGTACATTAGTTTTTTTTTCAAAAAAAGTTTCCCCCTTATTTATTAGCCCTCTTTTTTCTTCTTGGGCTTTCTCTCTTTCTCTCTCTTACTTCGAGTCTTCGTCCCAATGGGGCCTAAAACACCCCCTATTTTTCAAACAAAATTCAGAAGCAGCTGCGGCGACCCATAGTTGGTACAAAATTCTTTTTACCAAACAAAATGTTGGCTATTTAGGGTTCGCTTGAAGAGAACCCTTTTACATCTTCGTCGCTCCCATGATGGGCTTCATCTGCTCCGTCATTAGGGAACGATGGGGTTTCGTGCCGCCTGCACAAGGGAAGAGGGCGATGATGCTCGTCGATGTATACTGCTGCCATGCTCGATAATGGGATCACCTGGAGGGTTCTCACGCTGATGGTGGCCTGCAGCCGCATGGCCTCAAATTTCAACGAAATTCGATCGAATTTCTATCGAATATCGATATCCAATCAAAATCGGAATTCTACCGAAATGGCCTAAATGATCGAAGCCCTAGTACAAAAAATGACGGAAATGACCGAGATTTCAATCGAATTCAACTGAAATTCCGTTTCAGTCGGTCACCGAAATGGTGACTGAAACTGACATTTAGGGCTTTACATGTAGGTATGCCTATAAGTGCGCCCTCGTAGAAGAGTCTGGAGTTAGGTTCGTGCTCGAATGGCTTCTGGATCGAGGTACTGCTTGGTGGCTGTAGTGCTACCTTGGGATGCAATTGAAAGGAGGATGGCTCCGCTGCGAGATGGATGTAGGTTCGCTGCTTCGAGCATTGTACCTTCTTGGAGTACGCAATTGTGGGGAACACTGATCCCTTCTTCTTCCGGTATTTTTTTCAAGCATGGCTGGAACGTGCTATCGTGCACACTTTCTTTTCGAAGAAGGGCTTCACCGTAACAAGTTGGCAGATTTAATGACTGTGGTCCATGGAAGTGCTGAGGCATGTGCGAGAGGGCTTTGCTCTTCTTCACGAACGGAGTTGGCAACGCCACCGAGGGGCTGGAGGGTGGCATGGAGGGTGCACCCTTGTGATTATTCGTTAATCGACTAACCTAATATGGATTCTTTGTAATACGACCGATTAACAAATTATCATAATCGCATCAATAAGATCTCAGTGAAGAGGATGTGGTTTATTTTATCCTGGATAAGTCCATGGTCGAACTTAAGGGCACGGATAATTATGTCTATTAAATTTTGGCTCTAAATATCTATGCTAAATGATGAGTAGCGTGTATAGGTCAAGTCATACAAACAGAATGCATGCATGTTATATTTATGGGGTTTTATATGTAATAATATTAAGTGCACAGAATGATATGAAATATAATACACTTTAAATGCAGCACACAACACACAAGTACAAAAAAAAATTAATCTCCTGAAATGAGTTTTAGATACTACAATCCAATTAATGATTCAGAGTGTCCTTAATAGATCAAATGAAGCTTTTAAAATCCTCTCAGCAAATTAACACATGTAATTAAAACCTCCTAATTCATTTGAAAGACACTCAACACCTAGTGGAGGGTGCACCCTTGTGATTATTCGTTAATCGACTAACCTAATATGGATTCTTTGTAATACGACCGATTAACAAATTATCATAATCGCATCAATAAGATCTCAGTGAAGAGGATGTGGTTTTAATTTATCTTGGATAAGTCCATGGTCGAACTTAAGGGCACGGATAATTATGTCTATTAAATTTTGGCTCTAAATATCTATGCTAAATGATGAGTAGCGTGTATAGGTCAAGTCATACAAACAGAATGCATGCATGTTATATTTATGGGGTTTTATATGTAATAATATTAAGTGCACAGAATGATATGAAATATAATACACTTTAAATGCAGCACACAACACACAAGTACACAAAAAAAATTAATCTCCTGAAATGAGTTTTAGATACTACAATCCAATTAATGATTCAGAGTGTCCTTAATAGATCAAATGAAGCTTTTAAAATCCTCTCAGCAAATTAACACATGTAATTAAAACCTCCTAATTCATTTGAAAGACACTCAGCACCTAGTCAAGAAATTAATAGTATGAGATCAATTGATGAATCTCCTAATTAAATTATAATTGTTCAACACAAACAAGGGTCTAAATGGTGCATTGGTTGAAGCTAAAATGAATTGAAATGACTCAAATTAAGGTAGCAGTGGCTTTTATTTTAACACATATCGATCAAAACAGAGAACTAAATAAGTCATTTGAAAGAGCATGAAAATTGCCTTCAAAATAAAATCATTTTCATCTTAACTGACATCATATGCACAAGTTATTCATATTTCATCCCAAGGGCATTTTTTCAATAAAAAAACTTTATTAAATATATCAACAAGTCTTACAAATAGGTCCACATAGGACTAAAGTGCAATAAAAATAAACATCGACTTATCTGTGAAACTTACCTCCTACGCGGGGGTATATTTGTAATATCCAAGAGCCAACCACATGGGTGCATGTACAAAAACTCCACGCCACCACACGGTACAGGTGCGGGACACGTGGTTGGCTCTGATCGCTTCAGGACTAGTGCGGATATGATTGAAGCTTGAGACTCGGAAGCGGTGGCTTGGGTCATTGAGGGACATGATCAAATCTGAATGATCTGTTTTATCAGTAGCTGTATGTCTCCTTCGACTGGGCTCCTCCGTGCATGTTGGTCCTTGGGCAGAGCTCCAGTGGAATAGCTTCTCCACCATGCGGCTACGACATCGATGAAGATCAGAGGGCCTTCCCCAGGTCTTGGTGAGGATGGTGGATACTCGGAGAAGGGCATGAGGCTACTGGATCAATGGGTTGATACCCACTCATCAGAGGCGGAGATGATCCACGGAGCAACCTTAGAAGCTTCGACCATTTAAGTTATGAGTACATGCATGGTTAGGCTGAATAGATGAAGCAACTAGGACTAGTTTGGAGGTGATTTGGAAGCGATTGGAAGGCTAGATGTGATGAACGTAGGTGAGGCCTAATGGTTTCTCCTTTGTGCAGGATGAGAAGATGGGTCGAGGAGGACGGGGCGATCTGAAAGGAGATGGTCCACTCGAAGTGGTGCGCGAGGTGGCTGAAGTGCGATGAAGGTGAAGAGCTACTTGGATTGAAGTGAGAGTGGATGTGTGCATCTACATAAATTGGAGAAATAAAGGACAGAAGAACTGGGATTACCTGGGAAGAAGATAAAAATAGAGATGATAGGGCTGAATCTGAGCCGAGATTTAGAGCTTCAGTAAGCTCTAGGTCTGTGCTTAATGTTCTTGGCTAACGAACAAAGCTCGAGTAGCTCCAACAGAGGGTTGCAACACGACCACACGACCGGGGATCATGCCAAAGGCGAATCTCTGTCTTTGCACTCACTCACACCCATACACTGTCACTGGAGAAAGGGCAAGGCTAGGGGGATTCTCTCGCACAGGGACGGATGACGTCCTGTATGATCATCGTTTTAGCACTCGCTCACTCCATCATACCATCACTGGAGGAAGGGCAAGGCTAGGGAATACTCTCGTCATACAAGGTTGGATGAGGTGATAGATGGAGAGGGACTTTTATTCAGTGGAAGAGGTGGTTGCCCGGGATGGTTTCAACAACCTCTACATAGGTCACGCAAATGAGAGTGCGACAATGGAGGTTAGGATGTGGATGAGGAAGGAACAAGCTACGTCAAGGCATTTGAATCAAGAAGAGAAACCACATCAGTCAATAAGGACAATTGGGAGAAGTTGGATTGACAAAGAGACACATCCCTTCGCCAGCCCAACACGTTGGTGGAAGACGGTGGGTAACCATCGTCGGATCAAGCGATCCAACGACTGATTTTTAGGTACGATTGGGGGTATCTGAGCAGCTTGTTCAAAATGATCAAGCTGTCAGCAATTAGGCGGGAGTGGCTCGATCATGGTTGTCTGATCAAATGACAACCTCAAAGAGAGGCGTGACTCAATAAAAAGCTAGTAAGGTGGATGCACAGGATTGGGCCACGTGGCCCAATCAGAAAAAAATAAAAAAGAAAGAAAAACCATGTAAAATAAATAATAAATAATAAATGGAGTTGAAATGGAAAGTGTTCTACATGAAAGTTGTATATTTTTTTTAAAGATTTACAACTTTCATGTAGAAACTAAAGTCAAAATACATCATATATACATACATATTATTTTTGTAAGTGTTTTTATAGATATAAAAATACTTCTTTTATTTATTTGCTATTTTTGTATTTTTATTAATGAATAAAATACAAAATATTATTTACAATTTTATGTTTATTTTTATGGGATTTTTAATATTGAGAAATACATAAAATAAAGGGAACCATAATCACAAATAGTATGTACATATATACACACACATTAATTAACCTTGATTAATTACAAGTTGTTAAAAATTAATTTCAATAAATTAAATGTTATGCTAGTTGATCAATTTAAGATAGAGGGTTGAATAGTGGAATTAAGGATGATGAATCTGGGATTCATCACCATGCGGGAGGTGGCCTGGAATTGCGTCGTAGTGTTGGCAGTGTCACGTGTGCCATTGAGTGGTTGGACTCCACGTAGGATTAGGGAAGAAATCCTAGATCTTGAATATGAGCGAGTCTTCATATTCGAACACGATCTTGAACATGAACTTAAAATATTGAAGAACAATATCCAAAAATATCTGATACCATGTAAAATATGAAATACGGAAGCAGATCAATGTAAGAACAAAACATAAATAAGACTTTGATTTTATGTGGATCTCTACTCCGTGAGAAGCATGATGAAACCGCATGAGAACCACCTCAAAGGGTTGATATTCTATTCAACTTTCTCAAATATTATAATGGGTGTGCGACTTCTTATATAGCCCGACCAGAATGATTGAATCCCATTGATAGATGATGTGGGACTAACATAGGTGTATGCAATATATGGACCTTGGAGGGATCCAATTACCCACGACCATACCAATGTCTCCGCTTATGCTGATGTTTATTATGCTAGTTTTCCAGAGGATATGTGATTGCCTACTGGATGTGATGTCTATCGGTAAAAATCTTGTTACATGGCGCAATAAGAAGCAGACAATGGTTTTCAGATCAAGTGTAGGTTACATGGCTTCTCCTGTTTACATGAACTTGGGCTCCATAGCTTCTCAAAAAAACTGGGACTCCGTAGTACCATTCCAGTTACCCTATACTGTGACCACAAGTCTGTTACCTATATTGCCACCAATAAAGCTTTTCATGAGCGGACTAAAAGCTCATTGAAGTTGACTGTTACTTCATTCGCAATGTTGTATGGGAAGGGAAAATATCCAAGTTTCACACTAAAGAAACATTTCTCATGGATGACTTCCAAGTTGGGCATGATGAATGTATATGCTCCAACATGTGGGGGGGGGTGTCAGAGTTATTGAATCTTTCAATGTATTTCTTATTTCAGTCTGTAACCCTTCAGGGTATCTATGTAATTTTTCCTTTTTGCTTCTCTAAGGTTTCACGTTATATTAGAAACTCTAAACCCATGGAATAAGACAAATTACTCATTCTCTCATCTTTCTCTATAATATCCATTTTAAACAATATACACACAATTGTCAAAATCTGTGTAATATATATAAAGTAGCACATATATATATAGGGTTAAATGAGGCTACTCCCCGGGAGTAGCCAATTGACTGCTCCCGCCCTATTTTTTCTCTATTTTTTATTTTTTATGGAAATAAAAAATATGTATATTCATCACTATATCCCCCTAACATGCCATTCCAATTTCGTCAGAAACAGAGACTCCTATGCCCTCCATCTGAAGGGGGTCAATTTTAACAATTCCGAGACCGTTAAAATTTGACAGTCTTGATGGAGGGGATAGAAGTCTCGAATTAAGTTGAATTTTGAATGACATCATGGTGACATATTGTGATCTAAATTCCAATAGGTTTCATTTCAGAAAAATAAAAAAAATACAGGAGAAAATGGGTGGGAGCATGTTAGTTGGCTACAACCAAGGAGCGTACTCCCTTTTCCCATATATATATATTAGTGTCTGTTTACATCTTTCTTTGGTAGGTAGGTTGGTTTGTAGGAAGCAGGTTGGTTTGTAGGAAGCTTTGTTTGGGGGGTTAGTAAGATGAGTGACTTTTTTATGAATAGTAGTTGTTTGGATGGTCGGGAGGATTGTAATGATAAAAGTGATGTGATGTGTTATTCTATATATGCTATATTGATTATGTCTATGGTTAGAATATATTTTTACGTAGACTTTTTATTTGGAGGTAGTTAGAAGTATTGTAGTAAAATAAATGTGGGATTCACACCATTAATTTTACTCGGTAATGTTGGTGTATAGATGAAGGTAACCCAGACCAAATATGGGTTGAATCATGGGTAGCTAGGTCCTGTTACCAAAAAAGGGTTCATAAGGGAGAATTGCATGTTACAGTTGTCACTGTATTTGTAAATTATTTTCGTATAAATATTTTTCAGTAAAGTCGTAAGTAATGATCTCTTGCTGTTTTCTTCGGAACAAAGAGAAATCTTGGAATTCTGAGGATTTTTTGATGGTATCTCCATGGACATGTACTCTATGGATCTGAATATTGGCATCTGAACCATAGACATGTGCAGAGAATGGCTGTAGCAGAAATGAAAATGCTAAGGTGGATGTGCGGACACACACGTAAAGATCGGATTCGGAATGATGCAATCAGAAAGAAAGTTGGTGTAGCTCTGATTGAGGATAAGATGCGAGAAAACCGCTTAAGATGGTTTGGTCATTTGCTAAGAAGATCAATTGATGTACCAGTTAGGAGATGCGAGTGTTGGGATGTTGAGCTGGCTAAGCGAGGGCGAGGACGGCCCAAGAAGTGTTGGAAAGAGACTATACAAAGGGATCTTAATTTTGTGGATATAAGCTTGAGATTGATCCACGATAGATCTGAATGAAGGTGAAGAATCCATGTAGCCGACCCTACTTAATTATGGGAAAAGGCTTTGTTGTTGTTGTTGTATCTCCATGGACATGTAGTTTTAGATACATAATGAAAGAATTAAAGGAACTATAGTGCTAGTTACAAATTGGAGTATATCCAGAGAATGTTGTGAGGCCTCACTGGCTTGGTCCAGCTCGATGCTAAGAAATGTGGGGTTATCCCTGCTAGAGTAGATATTGGTTGTTGTGAGATCAAACTGCCCTGGTTGAGGTAGATGCTAAAAAATGTGTATTATTCAATATATGTTTGGTATCTGTTCCACTGCCCTGGCTTGGTCCAGCTAGATGCTAAGAAATGTGGGGTTATCACTGATGGAGTAGATATTGGTTGTTGTGAGATCACACTGCCCTGGTCGAGGTAGATGCTAAATAATGTGTATTATTCAATATATGTTCGGTATCTGTTCCCATCAATCAAATGTGTTGGCAGGCGACATTGAAGGAGATTAGGAGCAATGGGGACCTGGTGGATTGGTTTTATCGATGCTAACAGAATTAGAAATTCTTCTTGTCTGGTTATGTGTTGGTGCGTAGTTTGTTTTTGGATGTCAAGGTATGGTGGTGATCTGAAAGTTTTTGATCTCTGACTCAATCAGTGTGGAGCTTGCTTCCAGCAGAGATTATTCCAGCTTAATTTCATTATATGCAGTAGGCAGGTGGTTTGAGTTCGTCGTATTGTATGTGTAATTAGATAGACATGCGTCCTATAGTATTTTGAGCACATTTTATGGTTACAAAGGTGCCTCTGGAAGTTCAAATAATATATTCCCACAATCCGGAGAGATTTCGTCTTTTAGAATTATGCTCGTGGTCATGATTTCACCTTAGTGGCAAATACTTGACAAGGCCTCTTTCAAATAGGCTTCAAGTTTTATCATAGATGGGTTTAATTGCACAATACACCTTTTTTTTCTGATGATGATCCCAACTGTGATAACTTATAGTACTCGTAAATTTTAAAATAAAATGTTGAAAATTTTTATGATACTACCATCTTGTTTATTTTTTTGTTTCATTTATTTGCAAGCTATTGGGTTTTGATTTTGTAAGAGCAAAAGTTCCGTTAGTCAATAATGTTTATCTGATGAAGTGGATGAAATGTCTGATTTCTACATATTTTTTTACTACCTTTTTCAGCAACTTCCTCCTCAGGAGGAAAAAGAACTAAATGAAACGTTGAAGGTTATTCTCGGGCCTGGGAAAAGTGCCATAATTGAGCAGAAGGTACAGTATTCACTCAATTTACATTATTGGTGAAGTATTTTTATGAACAAATGATGAAAATATAGTCCAACAATCCAAAAATGTGAAATTTGTGATAGCTAAATGAGTAGGCATCTCATAATAGCAGCATTTCCCAAGTAATACAACTCTTCTCGAGGGTGTTGTTCTTCTATTTATAATTATTTATTAATTAATTATTGGTTTAGGGTACCCTTGAATGGCGGGGGTGTTGGGATATGTAGTGGTATGGATAAGAGGGATTGATAATAGAATCAAGTTTTGCGCAATACCAGCAATACTAGAATTGATATATGGATTCCCCAAATCTTGATCACATTGTTATCACGCTAATTTCACTTTTTTTTAATTTAGATAATGCTGGAGATATCCGTGTTTATGAGATGTTGATACATCAACGTTTATGTCAATATATTGCTCTTATTGTTTTGTTTTTATCTTACATTCAATAATAACCAAAATTTTTGCCACTTTAAGTGGGGTCGGCTACATGATTCTTTGCTTCCAAATATATATCTACTTTGAGTCATATCTGCAATTCCCAAAAGTAATGTCTTTCTTGACAGTCTTCTTTCAACATTTCTTTGCTCTTCCTCAACTCTTCTACATGGCCTTTCACACTGGAGCGCTAAATGACTTACTTTGCATGTGTGCAAACCACCTTAGTCGAGTTACTCTCATTTTATCTTGTGTAGGTACCGCCCCAACCTTAGGCGAGTTAGTCTCATTTTATCTTCTATAGGTACCAGCCCAACCTATTTTATAAAACTCTGTTCACAAACTCGTTCCCTTTTTGTTGTCATCATACATGTCGGGGGAATACAAGGTGACCATCTTGTGAAATTACCTTATGTTGATACATATCGCTTAATAACATTAATGGTCATCCTTTGCCTTTCAAAAAAACATTGTCATGTCACTATTTTTCGCTCTTTCTAAGATGTGGTCTCTATCAATACTCTATGCACATTAATCTGCATAGCTCATCGTCATATTCTTTCTTTCAGTCACTGACCTGACTTTGATCCAAGTTGCTAGAGTTGAGATTTTCGCTTAGGTTGAGGTTCTTCATCTTTCATTTCATTTTAGTACCTATTATATTTTGTTTTAACTTAAGTCAGCATTTTGTATTTTAGATTAAGATTTGAAAGTAGTAATGTCTAATCCACTGTTGTAAAAGTCGGCCGACTAGGCCGATTAGTCGGCCCGACTTAGTCTAGTAGGTGGGGTAGCCGACTCGACTAGGCCTAGTCGGCCCTTAGTCGGTCAACCCGACTAATCGGGGCGACTAGTCCGACTAGTCGCCCGACTACAAGGCCGACTTTTACATAGAGATTTTTTAGTTTTTTAGTTTTTTGATTTTTCTAAAAGCAAATTTATTCTAATATGGTTAATGTTATATTTAAAGATAATTACTTCTTTTATTTCATTATGATAGTATAGAAAATATACAAAATAAATACAAATACATAAGAATATGTGTATAAAAATTGATTTATATATTTAAAATAATTAAAAAATTCAAAACCGACTAATAGCCGACTAAATCCGATTAGTCGCCCGACTGCCGATTAATCCTTAGTCAGTGACCCTACCGACCGAGTACCGACTACCGCTTTCTGCAACCTTGGTCTAATCTGAATTAAATTGGAAATAAACATGTTTTTAAGCTAAGAATATGAGTATTTATACCCATGGAATCAGTAAAAAAAAGTATATACATCACATTTCATCGTATTATCATTATATCTCTAGGTTTTGTTAGTTATTTGTCTTTATTTTCTGATGCATGGTTGTGTGCAACATATGATTATATGATAGTTAAATTTGCAATAAGTTGAATCAGCTACTTTTATATCAAAAGGGATTGCATTTTTACTTATTCACTGATTTAACAATTGTGGAAATTAAGTTGAGAAAATTGTCCATTCTCCAATATAACCAATTCGGACTCAGTGATATGAGACCGATGTTGATTTTGATACCTTTGATCTTATGATACTTATTTTTTGAACTGATAACCCAGTACTGTACCCTCAGCTAATTCAAGGTAAAATGCTTGCGTCCGTTTTGTGTTTGATAACATCTTAGAAAGAAATATCCCAACAAGAAAAGTCCGACATCACAGGGCATTTAAAAAGTCATCATTCCTTTTGTAAAATTCGAGTAGCATCATCCTGGAAGTTCAGAATATTAGAAATCCTTTTTCTTACAGAATTGTCCATGAGAGTGACATGACATGCATTATTATCATTATTTATATAGAATCTTGTAAATGTGCTGTTATCTGCATCTACACCATGTCAGTAATTGGAGTATGGATTAAAAGACGATTAGAGCGGGAATATGATCTTGACATTCACATCCTCATATTACACGTCTTTTGCTCAAATCATCATACTTTACACCATTCTCTCGCCACTTTCATGCATTTCACCCCGAACATCCTGTCAACCCTTGTTTAGAAGCTGATTAAACGCAATTTTGTTTTCACCACCTTGATAACATTTTCATTTTGTTTGTCAATTTGTCCCTGTCCCATCCACCAGCGGTGTCGCACATTTTATTTCGACTGTCAGTATGATCCCTCCTTCTATGCTCCCACCCCTTAGTTGCTTCCATCTTCCTCCTTTGGGATCAAGTCCTCCCTCCAAGCTACATCCTAATCTCCCTTCGGCACATGGCCATTGACCATCTTCTGCCTTAGTCCCCTCTTCCTTGGGAGCTTTCCTCACCACTCCTCCACGAGCCACAACCTCCGCCGTGACTTTGCCTTGGCCTCTCTTCATTCAGAGTTGTCCTCAACACCTCTTGATGAGAAACGACCACATCAAGCTCCAGCTTTGTCTTCTACTGACCCCTTCACTGTGTTCAAGCTCTACCTCAACTCCAAACCTTTATCCATTAGACCTGTATGCAAAGTAGACTTCATAGTTTATATTAGGCTCAAATGGTTTCTAACTGTATATAGAAGCTAGAATTGTTAGCATGCCAGCAATGAACCCACAAAAATTTCAATCGTAAGAGGAGGAATCACTTAATCGGTTTAGACGTTTCCATCAAACGCTGAATCTTGTTGAAGTTTTAATCTACTTCTGCCTTGAATGGTTACCTCCGTGCATAATAAGCATTCATCTTTGTTTATTAAATGTGTAGAAAAATTATCAAAATAAGCACATTGAATTATCTTTTCCTGCACAACCGTTTCCCTATAAGCCGAACATTCATCTCTGTTTATTAAATGTGTCCAACATTATGTATTTTCTAGCTAATTGAATTATCAATTATCACAATAAAGTTCATGGGCGAATATACTCATGCAGATTGATCCGAGTATCCTTGGTGGCATAATGGTTGAATTCGATCAGAAGCTTTTCGACATGTCAATAAAGACAAGGGCATTGCAATTTGAGAAGTTTTTGAGGGAGCCTGACAACTTTGAGTGCTTCGTGAGTTCCCAGAAAGTGTAAACTTCAAACAGAGATGTTTGAAGACCTCTTCTGCTGTTTCCCATATTTCTTTCTGGCCCATGGTGTTCTATTCAACTCGAGATAATGAATGGTTGCAACCGGTTCTCTTATTTATCTTTTCCTGCTCAACTCCCCCTCAACAAAATAAGCACTTTAGAAATGATATCTAATTTTTTCATGTTCGATAATACAATTAGAAAGCGAACAAGATGCTTCTCTCAAAGGCTTTGATCTTCCGGACTGTATCGAAGGTGATTCCTGAGATCTTGTGGAACTTTTTTTGTTTGGGTAGCATCCTGCTGCTTCATCATGGTTAAAACATCTTTCTGTGTAGAACATAGCATGGTCGGGGGCTCAGGGCAACTTGTTTTGAGGATCTACATCTGTTGGAATATACCTTTTTTATATGTTATTTTGTGCTATCTTTGACTCCAATGCCGCAAACGCATAATTGATTTGTGCGAGATTCGAGGGTTATGTAAGCCTGCTGCCCCTGTGTCATCATCTCCTTCGATTTCTTCCTTCAATGGTCTGCAGGTAGCGGTTTGCTGGCCTATTTTTTTGGGAAGTCCAAACTGAGTACAATTATATCTGGTGCAATATTATTAGAGCAGTTCTCTGTGCCAACTCTTCTTTGCAGATCAGGAAACCCAATAGAGCTTTTACCTTCTGGAAAGGTGTTTCCAAGGATCTCTCTAGTTTTCGACCTTGAAGCAAGAGACGAAAGAAATTAATTCATAGAGCCACGGATGACTTGATCTCTGAATTCAATGAATTCACCATCTCTGGTTTCCATGGATTGCAACATGGATTTTCTTTAAGAAAATACCTTGACTGGAAATCCGAATATGCCATCTTATTCGTCATTCCGCACCCATATCCAAAACAACCGACCTCAATCCTGACGCCAACTTCTTGTAGATATATTATATGCAAGTTGACTGTATTGCCGATGTATTATGCTATGCATTTTTTCTGGGATTTTCTTTCATTATCATCTGGGTATGTTTATGATGATCAAATTATATATTATCTTGTTTCTAACTTTATGGTTATTCCAGATTCTGTTACGAAATAATGGATTATTGCAAAGACAATTCCGAAAAACAGCTCATGAAGCTCATAGTCACACTTCCTCTCAATGTACAGTCATCATTTTTCTGCTTCATCTAATAATGTGAATTTTCCCAAAGTTCTCGTTAAAGTGAAATAGAAAATTCTTCTGATAGGATTAAACAGTGGTCTGCCTATTCCGTCATTGGTTGAGACTCCTGGAATGAAAGAACCAAAATTGACGTATGGGGATTTAATTAATGAATCACTTTTCAATAGTATATTTTGAGTCTATTTAAATGTTACGGATACTAAAATCAAAATATTAAATATCTTTACCCTCTGCCACACACCCCTTTTTATTTTGAATCCACGAAACTCTTTATTCAAAAAGAAAGGAACATAAAATTAAAAACTCAACAAAAGTTACTGTTAGCTAACTATTCATTCGTTAAATGATAAGTTATGAAAATTACAGTATATCAAGAAATTCGTGATGAAAAGTTACAGTATATCAAGAAATTTGTGATGATTTTTTTTATTGAAACTGCTTTGAGACAACAGGTGAATTTTAAAATAACTCTTACTCTAACATCTTTACCCTTTGTCATGAAAATTCTTTCGTTTGATTTTGGATCAATTCTTTCATTAAAGAATAAAGGAACATAAAATTTAGAAATCAGTAGAAGTTACCATTAGTTACCAATTCATTCATTCAATGATAAAATAATTACATGTGAAGGAGATACCTGATTTAGATAATAAAAGATTCACTATTTCATATTAATAACAGGGCCCCGCTCGAAACTACAAGGCCAATACTCGACTGGTTTTGCTCTTTTCTCTTAGAAAATCAAAGAATCCGTGTGATGCCATGAAAGACCTAGTGCCAACTACAGGCCTTCTAATGCCCCCTCACTCCAACTATTTATTCGCTTTGGAGAAAGAGAAAGAAGTTGCCTGAGGGTACTAGAGCCGCAGTCATGCCATTAGACTCAATTTTAATCGACAAACTATATTGTGTCAATTCCTTTGAGTAATATATCTAAAACTTCCGAGTAATTCTTTATCGACATCGTTATGGGATCGGTACATTCCAAAATAAATCTTCCTCTAACATTTTTATGCTTTTTTATGATCTTTCTTTCTTTAGATTTTGGATTGATATTTTTTTATTTTAAAAGGAAGAATACAAAATTTACAAAATCAATAGAAGTTAGTTAACTACTTATTCATCCATCTAATGGTAAAAAACTACAAATGGAAGATACATGATTTCAATAATGAAAAATATAATATTTCGCAAGTAATCTAGAATAAAAAAACAAGGCTCAACGATTTGTAGTATTGTGTCGTTCTGTTACGTAATATTTCTCCAAACTCCCGACGATTCTTTACCAACACTATTTCGAGTAGAATTGGTATATTTTAAAATAATTCTTAAGCTAACATCTTCACCCTTCATCATGAACAATCTTTCTTTTGATTTTTGATCGAGTCAATTCTTTTATTTCAGAAAATTTTAAAAATCAACAAAGTTACTATTAGCTAACTTTTCATTCATTAAAATAAATTGCTACAAGTGCAGAAGATACACAATTTTAATAATAAAATTTGCAATAATTTACAATTATATCTAGAATAGCTGGAAATATAGAAGACTCAAATTTAATTGATTTGTGGATTATGTCGATTCATTTGAGTAATACATATAGAAGGTAATTCTATATTGGCAACATTTTCACCACAACTGGTACATCTCGAAGTAACTCTTACACCAAACATATCTATACTTTCCCATGCCACCTGGGTAAATAGAAACACGAGTACTCAATACTAATTGATAGAGAATAGTGTCGATTTTTTGAATAATATATTTACAAATTATCTTTATTGACACAATTATGGAACAATCGCTACATTCAAAAGTAACTCTTACTTTAACATCTTTGCGCTTTGCGATTATTCTTTTATTATACAAGAATGGAAAAAAATTTAAAAAACCAAAGAAGTTGTCGCTGCTAATTATTTTTTCGTTGAATGATAATTAACTAAAAGGGAAGAATATGCATTAAACAGTAGAAAATCCCATATTTCACAATCGTATCTAGAACAATTGGAAAAATTGAAACAGGACTGAATCGTAACCAATTGAGCATATTGTATCAATTCTTTTGGTCAATATATTTAAAATTATCGATAATTATTTATTGACAACCTTTTGAGCACAATTAGTTCATTCGAAAATAACTCTTGCTTAAACATCTATTCCTTTCGCAGTGAACTCCCTTTCTTTTGATTTTAGATGGACTCAATTCTTTTTTCTAGAAGGAATATAAAATTTAGAAAATCAATAAACATATCATTAAATAATTATTAATTCATTAAAGAAAGGTGATACATGATTTAAATAATAAAAATTTTCAATATTTTACATTTGTATCTAAAATACCTGAAAATATAGAAACTATACTCAATTGAAATCGACTAGATGTATTGTGTGGATTATTTTCTGGACCTTATCTATAATTTCCTAATGATTCTTTATTTTCAGGAAATTCCAAAATATCTCTTACTCTAACATCGATACCATCTCTAGGAACATTCTTTCTGTTGATTTTGGACTGATGGTGCTCTCTTCTATTAATGAAAGAAAGGAATATTAAATTAAGAAAGCAATTTTCATTAACTTACTTATTCATTCATCGAATGATAAATACCTACAAGTGAATAATATACTCGATCAAAATTATGAAAAATCTAATAGTTCGTAATTATATCTAGAATAATTACAAAAATAGAAATAAGGCTCAATTCTAATTGATTGGGTATATTGTGTTGATTCTTTTGAGTAATACATCTACAAACTCCTGATGACTTTTTATAGACATTGTTTCAGAAACAACTAGTGCATTCCAAAAAACTCCTCTGCTAACTTCTTTATCCTTCATCATGAACCTTCTTTCTTTTGATTTTGGACTGATTCAATTCTTTTTACTCTAAAAAATAAAAAAAATCAATAGAACTTGCCAATAGCTAGTTGTTCATTGAATGACAAATAACTAGAAATGAAGGAGATACATGATTTAAATAATAGAATATGTAATATTTCACAATTATATCTAGAAATAGCTAAAAAATAAATAAGTAGATTCAATTTTAATCGACTAGGTATATTGTGTCAATTCTTTTGAATAGTACATCTAGAAATTTCCACAATGCTTTATTAACACACTTTCGGGAACAACCGATACATTTCACAATAACTTTTACTCGAACATCTTTTCCCTTTGCCATGAAGCTCTTTTCTTTCGATTTTGGATCGACGTGACTCTTCTATTCTCAAAGAAAGGAATATAAAGTTTAAAAATCAACAGAAGATACCATTCACTAACTATTCTTTCCTTGAATGATAAATAATTACAAGGGAAGGAGATATACAATTTAATTCATAATATATCAATTATAGCAATTGTATATAGAATAAATAGAAAAAATAAAACAAGACTCGATTTTAATTAATAGGGTATACTGTGTCGATTTTTTGATCTAATATATCTATAAATTACTGGTGACTTGTTATTGACACCATTTCGGACGCAACTTGTATACTCCAAGATAACTCTTACTCTAACATCTTTTCCTTTTCCATGAACTCATTTTTTTTTATTTTGAATCGATTCAAGAGTTCAATTCTTGGAAAAAACATAAAATTGAAAAATACATTTTTACACTTTTAGCCCTCTGAAAATATGCAATTATACCTACTCCCCTACCTTGTTTACAATAAGACATGTATCCTTATATTTTTTTACAAAATTCACAATATTTCCATGTGATTATTATAATTATGCTCCTATTTTACCTTAACACACTACTTTGAATTTTGTATGAATACATGGATACAAGTTTTATTGCAAAAATGAGCATAATTGTAATTACAAAATCTCAAAGAGACCAAGTGTAAAAAATCTTGAAAAATCAATTGATGTTAACATTAACTAATTACTACTTTCTAATGAAAATTTTTATTAGTGTTATAATATAATAATTAGAAATATATTCAAATTTTCTGATCCTAATTCCAATTATTATACAAGTACCTTTTTGAACGTTGATTTTTATCTCCCTCTTAATGTTTGGTTGGACTATCACATCTCTGTAGAGCATTAGGCATCATGAATCCAAAAGGACAAGAGATGCATTCCCTTGAAAATAACATTTACAATCGAGTAACATTACACTGATAAACAATATGTACGGTGCACGAGTGGATAAATGTAAGCATGAAGAATATGAAGGTAACAAAGAGAATGTATTTTTTAAAATGCTTTTCTTACTCTTGTGCCCTTTAAAATTCTGTAATAGCAATTATGTCCTAGTTTTGTTTGCAATATCATGTGTCTACCTTCATGCACCGTTAACACTTGTGCCATTTTTATAGTTTGGTTGTCAATGAGATGAAACAACCATAATTTACGGAGACAAATATATGGCAAAGGAAATAATATTTTACACTTGTGCTCTTTTGAGGTTCTACAATTACAATTATGCCCCTTAACGATCTATGAATTACTATATGTTAATTTAGTCGAATTATTGTTATAGTTGGACAGTCAGGATCAATCAAAAATCAACCACACGAATAAATCACTTAAGTTAAATGAATGTACGATTTAGGTATTTTTAACTTGGCAAGCCCCAAGTTAAATGAATGTGCGACTCAAGGGGCAAAGGAACAACTTAGGATGCAAACTAGATCACTTAGTACATGATTTTCAAGAGTTTTTTTGGTATTTTTATGTAATATGAATAAAAATGCAAAATGCGATTAAATTAAGTTTTTAAGAAAAACAAGCAACTTAGCCTAATTAATTTTTAATTCAAAAACAAATCAAATTAGATAAGTGATACTTTTCATGTAAACCTAATTCAATGATGCATGTAAAATGTATTTTTTTAGAATTTTCGAGCTTACGATGCAACAATGAAAAATGAATGATTTTTTACGAATTTTTCAATAACTTTGTGAACAAACATCTTGCAAAAATTATGAAACTTGGAGTGAAGCTTAAATATGATGAAACAAACTTACCTAATTTTTTTAAAATTTTCTTACAATATATGATTTTTATGGATTTTTTAATAAATTAGAGTGATTTTCGAGTAATAAATTTCTAATAAATACATGAAATCGAATCAACTGAAACCAAATTTAACCTAAGAAGACCTATCAATGTGCATTTCGAAAAGTTGAGTTTTCAAAAAATATCGTATATGGATCTAATTAAAAATCAATTAAGAATTTCACTCTAAGAATTATTTAGAACACATAAGATATCTAATTGCAATGAAATTTGTGCATAATGTCAAGCAATATGAATTCAGAAATATATGATTTTTAAACATTTTGCAGAGCAAGATATGATTTTATAAAAATACGAGATGCAATTTAGGCAAAATATCACTAAATTTCACTTCTTGATTTTTAATAAACCATCTATTAATCAAATAAATCCAACCAAGAATTCAATTGATAGATAATAATATGTTTATCACTTAGAATCCGAAGAGGAATCCTCAAAGGAGACGTGCCTTGAGGGGTTCATGGGAATGCCTCAAGGAATTAGTGCTCTTTCATCTTCTCACTAGAAACTATGCTAAAAAAACAACTTCATTTTTGGAGTGATTTTATGAGATGTTGGTCGTCTCTCTGGGTGGTAGCTGTAACAATGTAGGCTCAGGATTCAGATCCAAAATGATCAAGACATTCGACAAAGTTCATATCCGAGTCAGGAGGAACTTTTGTTTGTGAGTCCTTCATAGAAGCTCTCATGAGGGAGGTGGGGCAAGCATCCGGTGGAATCTCCTTGGAGCGGGAGATCTCAGTACCATGGATTTGTTCAACAATCACCGTCTCAAGTGTAGTAGAGGGTAGGAATTATCTATTGTTTGATGGTTACAACTATCTACTACTTTGTGGATTACCTTGGAGTATCGTGTGTCCTCAAAGAATGGGTGAGGTCAGAGTGATCCCAATGCTATGAAATCGATCTCTCGAGTCTTGCAATCTGTAGTCACCTTAGCCAAGGCTAAGAATGACTTCCCGTGAACGATTGGATACCAAGTGAACCCTCCTCAATGCTAAATATTAATGATCATTGAAGTCTACTTGGAGTAGAGCACCTTGAAAAGTAATGATGGCTGAAATAATCCTCTCGACTGTTTTATAGATCAATTATCCAATTGAACGATCTCTCTCGACTTCTTGATTAGCCCGAGTTTGAGCTTACCAAACGCGGAGATCGGGAGGATATTTATCAATGAGTCATCATCAATTTCGGCATAGGTAAAGATAGTGTCTTTGATTTCACATTTAACCGTATGCAACCGCTTCACTATGCTGCTTTTAGTCTTTCTCCCCATCACTAAGGAGGTGGCCATAGACACTAGGTTTCTCTCAGTCCTTATCCTCTTATTGCCCGATCTCTTAGGCATCAATTTAATCTGACAAATCATTTAAGGTCGAGAAAGTATTCTATGACCTTTATTAATGGAACTCTAAAATAAGTTCCTTGACGATCGATTCCGTGAGGGCATGATCCATTTTTTAGGTCTTTTCCATTTTCAATTTTTATGATATTATTTGGTTTTTCAATTTTTTGGATCTTTTTTTAGATTTTCATTTTTTTAGTTTTTTTGATATGTGAAGGAGGATTAAGAGAATGTACAAACTTGAGATTGGATGACAAGTGGTTACTAAGAGGGAGGTAGAAGGGACTCTAACTGTATTGAGCAAGTGTGTGTCCTAGTGTCCTCTAGGCTTTCGATATTAAATCCGCTCATTTCATTTTCCACTTTCATATTTGAGATGGAAAGAAAAGAATTTAGTATGTCACCGACATTTTTCAACTTGTCACCAAATGATTCATATCTCTCGACAAGTTTAGAAATACCATCCTAAAAAAAGTTCTCATTACAAATCATGGAAAAAGTCTGTTAATTTGGAGGATACTGCTGAGAACTTGGGGTCTCATACTCAACATACCTAGACTCTGGCATGTAATGATGTGTCGAATATAGACCATCTATGTGATAGATATTGGTCAGAGCCTCATGTGGTGGAGTCAAGAGACATGGGACTTGTAAATCGAGCTCATGGGTCCAATCCGCTATTTGTGTAGGCTCTCCGAATGTGTCGTATGAGGTCCAATCAATATGAGCTTGATTAGTAAGGTCAATAAAGTTCGAAAAAAACATATGGTGCAAGCCTCTCCATTCAGTTTTTTCTTTCGACCATATTATACCCTAAGGTCAAGTTAGGATGTGGATGTGTAAATTGTTGACTAGTTCCATCATTTATATGAGAATCAAATGAGGAATGTAGGGGTAGGTAACTCTGCCAGTCATCTGTCTCAACCGTGGATTTCTCTTCGAATGGTTCCTTGATTCTGACAAGCATTCATAAATATAGTAAGTCAACCCATGATGGAAGTGGATTCAGAACGTAAGAATGTGGGGTAGGTGAGAAGTGCGAAAAAGTGGAGAAGTCAGTCAAAGCCCTGACTTCATACTCTGGGTGGGGAGGGGATAAGGAAGATGGCAGGGGAGGAACCATCTCAAAGAGAGGGCTCTGCTGGGATGAATGAGAAGAGGGGGCTAGAAAGTTGGTTGGAGGTCCGACTTCGCAGATGGAATGGGTGGAGGGTACATGGAAGAGTAACGGTGAAGATGGTCGATAATCAGTAGAGGAGAAATGCCATGCAGAATTCGAGTATGAATATCGATAAGCTGACATCTTTAAAAGGAATGAAAGCAGATTAAGTCAGAAACATGAATATGCATAGAAGGAAAACACATAGACAGATACAAAAATAAACGCAAAAGCAAACACTGGTTTCACCAACTTAACACTATGATGGTCACAAAGTTTTGACCGTTATCTTTTCGATTTTAGTTAAATGATAAAATAATCTTATTATATAGGCACACACGGTGAGTCGCCTTATGCCCAGCGGTGCTCCTGTATACTCCCAATCAATGAGGTGACATGTCTGGGCTGTTAGATTCAATATCACACCCCAAAGGAGACACACTGGCTTGCACAGTCGATACATATTTCTTAGGTCAAAGGCAAGCGCGTTCAGCTCCCAAGATCGTAAGAGTCGAACCTGAAGACTTAGGATGCAAGTCCATGAATTTAGGCTCTAACCTTAAAGTGTGAATCCTCATCCACTCTTTATGGAGGTATGTACTCGCGTACAAGGATGAGGTTGCTCTCCTAAAAATAATTGTTAATTTCAATCAATTTTTTCGTCAAATTTGTATTCACAGTCATGATTTTAAGTTAGATTATCACTTGATTAATCCATCCAATACGACATGCCTAATGGTCAATCGTGATTTCTCTTTATCCTAAGTTATAAAATCAAGGGGAAGGGAATCGAGAAAAACTAATGCAATCGATAATATCAGTGATGCATGCCAAGTTTAGAAGACTTATAGTGATCCTTGCACTCTACATGAAGGATGCAATACATAATTAAAATTTTATGCTAAATGAAATGCAAGTGAGATAAAACCACACATAGCAGAAAGTTCTAATTAGCAGGAAGAAGATTTAAATTTAAGTTAGAATGATCTAAGGTGCATATTATTAAAGTGATGTGTGGTTTTAATTATTACGAGCACAACCATATAAAAAAACTATATAAGATCTAGTAGCCTCGAGTTTATATCTATCCTACAATCACAACCATACAAACCATGAGGACCTCGACCACACTCGATCTACACATGCCCTAAAGCCCAAATCTGTATACACACACGGGATTCCCATTAGAATCGGCTGGAAATAAGGTTATTATTACACATTTATATAAAATGAATGAGAAATAAACTCTTTCTCTCCCTCTCTCTAAGAAAATGTCTTCTTCACACCTCAACAACTGCCTCGCTCACAAATCGTCAGCTTCCGATGCACTTCGTTATATGTCAACTTCAAGAAAGTCGCTCCAAGTCCACCAGGCCCTCACACAAAAGGAGAGATATATGTCAGAGAGAGATAATAAAGTATATACAAAAATAAATAAATAAAGAGGTGAAAGGAAAAAGAACAAAAAAAGGAAATATAAACAAGAAGAGCTCGAGGGTTAGACTATCCAAGTGATAGAGAAACCTAACTCTAAGTTTTCTAAAATGAACCAAAGCTGTTTGCCTCCCCAGTAACGACGTCATTTGAAAATCCGTAAATTGCTATATGTTAATTTAGTTGAATTGTTGTTGCAGTTGGGCAATCATTATCAATAAAAAAGCAACCACGTGAATAAATCAATTAAGTTAAATGAATGTACATTTTTATGTATTTTTAACCTGAGCAAGCTCAGGTTTGACTCAAGGAGGTAAAGGAACAACTTAGATTGCAAACTAGATCACAACACGATTTTCAAGAGAAATATTTTTTGGTATTTTTTATGCAATAAGAATAAAAATATAAAATACGATTGAATTAAGTTCTGAAGCAAAACAAGCAATTCAACCTAATTAATTTTTAATTAAAAACATATCAATTAGGCAAGTGATATTTTTCTATAAATCTAATTCAATGATGAATGAAAAATGCATTTTTTACGATTTTCAGTCTTACGATGCAACAATGAAAAATAAATATTTTTTTATGAGTTTTTATGCAATTTTGTGAACAATAAAATAAAAATTATGAAACTTAGACTGAAGCTTAAATATGATGAAATGAACTTACACTAATATTTTTAGAATTTTTTGAATATATTTGATTTTTTCAAGGATTATTTTAATAGCAGAGAGTGATTTTTGAGCAATAAATTTCTAATAAATCCATAAAATCAAATCAACTGAAACCAAAATTAACCTAAGAAGATCTATCAATGAGCAATCCAAGAAAACTAAGTTTTTAGAAAAATACTATGTGTGAACTTAATTAAAAATCAATTATGAATTTCATTCTACTAATTATTTAGAGCACATATTTGCAATGAAATTTATGCATAATGTCTAGCAATGTGAATTCGAAAATATCTGATTTTTATACATTTTGTAGAGCAAGATATAATTTTATAAAAGATCGAGAAGCAATTTGGCAAAATATCACTGAATTTCACTTCTTCATTTTTAATAAATCATTTGAGCATCGAATAAATCCAATCAAATAATTAATTGACAGATAATAGTATGAAGATCACTGTGATATTTTTACTTTTGCAAATGAATAACAAAATGCTATTGAAATCAATGCTCAATGTCAGGGTTCAAAATGCAAGACAAAATAAAATATTTCAATAAAAAATGTTGTGCGTAAGGGCACACATTTAATTACCTTAAACTTCATCAGGGTTGTCCTGCAAATCATCTAATAGAATAAAAAAATAAAATTTGAGAAGATGGCATCTTCTCCCTGCGGAAACGTGGGTTTTCGAGGCACCTTTTTTTTAACGGCGGTTGCGTCGTGGGCCGCAGACGGTGGGGCGGGCTGATGGAGTGGCTGCGGCCATTGTACGTGAGGGGGCGCAGGTACGGCGACCTGTTGTGGGAGGAGGGACCGCGAGTGGGCCGCTGCAGGGTCGGCGTTGGGGCGCACGAGCGACGGTTATGCTGGAGAAGGGCTGGTGGGGCGATGGCGCACGGCGGGCGGCAGCCGCAGGAAGCGAGGTGGATGCGTTCTCTGGTGGGCAGCGGAGGATGACGCGAAGGCCTACTGGAGTGCGTGCGTCGCTGTGCTGCGGCGGAGGACGGCGGCGCGAAGTCGGTGTTGTAAGCGTGCGAAGGCGGGCTGATGGAGTGGCTGCGGGCCTGCAGCAGCGGGTCGGGAGGTGCAGGATATAGGACATGAAATGGGCGGAACGCGGAGATGGTGGACGAGAGGAGCGGGTCTCCGGCCGTGGACTCGTCGGAGATGGAAGATCACGCAAGGGAGAGGGGGAATACGAAGGGGATGAACGACGAGATGGTTGTCGGTCGGGTCAAAAGAAGAAGAAAAAGAGCATAAAATAGGGAGAGAGATGAACGTAACAGTGGAAAAAGATAAGATAGAGAGATCGATCAAGAAGAGGAAAGGAAGGAGAAGGATTAAGGAAGATAGAGTTCTACCTCGAAGATGGACAGTTGAATGCCTGGGAAATCAGCCGGAGCAAAGGCTCAGCCGTGGTCGTCGCTCAAGGTTCTGGCAAGGGAAACGAGCTCTCGCAGCGAGCCGAAGGAGCTGCTGCAATGAGGAGATGCTTCCTCCTCGGATCTCGTCGGAGAAGACCTTGAGGATGTCATCGCTCAGCCCTCTGCGCACAACTGTCACCTGAGCGAAGGTGGTGGGGAGCTCTCTGCCCCAAAAATGGTGAATAATGAAGGAATGAGGAGGAGAAGAGAGTACAAATAAGAAGACGAGGGAGTTCGGAAAGAGGTGAAGTGGAGGTTAGAGAAGTAGTGGAAGAGAAGGGAAGAAGTGAAGTTGGGGGAAGAAAAACAAGAAAAAAATGAAAATAAAAAGAAAAAACCAGGCTACTAAAATAAAAAAATAAAATATAAAATGCAAAAATTACAAAGTGTCAACATGAAAAATGTATATTTAGATGAGATCTACATTTTCCATGTAGACATTGAAATCAAAACAAAACAATATGTACAAGAAATAATTTTTTATTGCATTTTAAATAATTAAAATACAATTTTATCACTTTTTTATCTTTTAAAATTTCTAATTAAAATATATTTACAAAATAATAAATAAAAAATTATAAATAAAGTAAAATACAAATATACTTTTTCTGAGATTTTTAATAAATAAGAAAAAACAAAAGAAAAAGGGGAAAAATCAATATTTACATGATATATAAAGTTACTTTGAATTATTTTCAATGATGAAATAATTTATTTCGATTTTTGTAACACATAATTTATTAAAAATATAATAGAGAAATTAAAGAAGAAGAAATAAATAAAAACGAGTTAAATTTTACATAAAATGTTAGTGTCATGTTAGTACATATACAAAATATACAACTAAGTCTCAAAATCAATATTTTGCAAACACGTTTTGATATTAATAAAATTACCTTCATTTGATAGATAATTTTTTAACTTGAACTTTAAAGTGAGTTTGGTGAATTTGGAGTCCATATGGAGCGAGAATTTAGTTGAGAAGTTAGCTTTACATCTTTTTCGATTCAAGACTTAAAAATATTTATTCAAAGTGGGAATTGTTTTATGTTTTATTTTTTTATATAATTTTTATGTACAAGTTAGAAAAATAATTAAGTCAAAATGAGTTACTATGAATTTATTAAAAATCAAGGAAGTTTAGTTATTTATAGGAGATTATTTACACAAAAATATTCAACACTTTATTATTATTTTTGTGATTTTTATTTTGAATTATATCATGCGCTTATTTACAAGATAAATATACATTATTAATCTATTTTTAATAAGAATAGTATTTTGTTAATTTATTGAAGTTAGGGACATTTATTTGGTGTTTGTTTAAGGATTTAAACTAAGATAAATATATTAAGATGATGAATCACATATTCATCACCTCTGCTTTTTTTTGCAATAGCAATTGTGTCCTTGCCTTCTTGGGTTATCGACATTTATGCACTTTAGATGGACACAAGTGTAAAATTTTATTACAATTGCGCCCCTCCGTCATCTTCTTCTACATCCCGTTGGTAACGTGCCCGTTGTCCCTTCTGCCCCATACCTACCTCAAGCTTGCAGCCCCTTCGTTTCCTTTGCTTCGGGCACACTCCACCACCTCAAGCCTACAATCACAAGAGAGTGAACAAAAAATGAGAGAAGATGAAAGCTCGATGAGTAGCTGGGATAGGTAGGGCTAACGAAGAGGGAGAAGGGGCTATGGACGAGGAGGAGGAGTGGGTTGGGGACAAGGGATGGGGAGTGGTAAAGAGGAGAGTGCATGAGTCAAGGATTAGATGTGGCAGTGAGAAGGAGGTTGGGGGCGAGGATTGGAGGTGTTCGAAGTGTTGGGAGGGGCGTGATGAGGCCAGGGATGGCAAGGAGAGGATTGGCGGTGAACATTGAGTAGATAGGTAGTCAAGGGGCAGAGGGTCTGGTGGCGATGAGGAGGAGAGGCGGGGCTCAAGGATCAGGGGCATAGCTACGGTAGGTAAGGGTTAGAGGGGGGGGGGGGGGGGTTGGGGGAAGGATGGATGGAACCAGTGTGTGGTGAGGAGGATGTTGGGGCGGAGGGCGCTGGGGATGAGGAGGAGGATCGGGGATGGGTGACGGTGTGCAATAGGGAGGAAGGAGGAAGATGAAGGAAGAAATAAAAATTACACGTGTACCCCTCTCTTTTTGTTCCAGTTACATTTATACCCTTCCCTTTTCATTCCAATTACATTTCTACTATTAAGTTCGCATCCGTTTGGGAGCAGCAACTAGTCGCAGGGGCACATGTGTCAATGATCCAAAAAGTAGGGGCACACATGATATTGCAAAAAAGAACATGGAATGACTGAAATTTTGGCTAATTTCCGTCACAAGGTTGTTGGCTATTAACACTCGAACTTAAAGTTCACTTGCCTGTATATTCATTTTAGTGACTTATGGTGGTCAATCGAATATATTTGAGATATGAAACTACATGAAGAGAAGAAGGGGTTTTCTTGCCATATCACACTTTGAGGACAAACCTCCAAATGTATCTATAACCTTTGGATGGCTATAACATGCCTTAGGCACTTGCATTTCATTGAACATTATAGTTTCATCCTAAGGGGCAAAAATCATAAATTCTTAACAGAGGGTATGCTGGCTCATCATTATGGAAGAAGACACAGGGTTTATTTTCTCACGAAAAATTGAAGAAAATTAAAAACTTACATCATTTTTGGGGATGGGCTATGATCCACCAGTGATGCGGAGGAGATCACAAAATTGAGTTTTATAATGCAAGGTTCGAAAGTCAGACCATGCGTAATTATAGGTTTGGTCTAAAACTGAATTTAACTGCTAGTTTACATCAACCGAACATCTCTTGAAATTAACATGATATCATCACTTGTGCTAATTTAAAATAAAACCAGATTTAGATTAATTTATCATATGCATTGATTTTTTTGAATTGAGAAAGTCGGATAAATATACTTTATATCCATGTGTATATGTGAAAAACAACCTTTTGAATCGTTTGATAGAATGTTAAGTTCAATGTAGCATTATTAAGTTTATATCACAAAAATATTGCAAGTAGTTTGCTAACAACACTCGTATATAAATATATTGTAAAAATGAACACTTGAAATATTGAAATATGTATGAATATTTTGATAATAAACTATCCAATCACATCGAATTCAATTTCTAAATGAGATGGTGAACAAGTGTACTTATTACATGTCCAACTATTAAACTATTGATTTTACACTATTCAATATTGTCTCTCTAGGTTGTGATGGGCTTCTTTCATCGATGAAAAAGATCTCCTCTTCCATATGCAACTCGTCATCATTCTACTCCTATGCATGTTGTATTTCCCTATTCTAATCATAAGTATCATCCACATGTACCAGTAGTCCTCATGTACAAAGGGCTCCAATTAACATTCTTATGATATTAGTCGGTGTAGACAACCACATCAACAACGAGCCTACCTCTTCTTTGCACCAAGCCCCCCTTATATATTATACTCCAACAAGTAAGGGTTCTAATCAAATCGAATACCTTTGAATCCAACTGGTTTTAGATTTAATCCATTTCAAAAGTTTTGGATCCAAACTTGAAAGGAATTTAAACGAATTTGTTAACTTGAATTCAAATTAGATCCTTTTTTATTTTCAATTATTCAAATTTAATTCCTTTTGTTTCAAATTTAAACATTTAATCATGATTTAAAGTACATTATTTTTTTAATAAAATACCTAAATTTTATAACTCTATTCTTAAATGTAGACAACTAATTACTAAAAAATATGTAGTTGATAATACTATAATGCATAAAATTATATATTTTTACTATTAATATATATCTTTTGGAATCTAATATAAAGTAAAAGTTATATGATGTCTATCAAAGAGAGAATATCTTGATAATACATTACGAATACCAAGTTGAAGGAAAATGAAACCAAGCTCCTATTAAAAAATATCAAACTAATCATTTAATTTGAAATAACACGAATAATTTGTTATGATTAGCATGGTAAGGCTGGGATAACGACGATTATCGATACTTAATAAATAAATCCACGAACATGAGACTTTCGATTTACAAATGAACAACCTAATTGATGGTGAAAAGAGCTTGTATATTTCTCTTGTGTTGATTAATACCATTTTAACAATAATAACCAACCACATGTGATGTCAGAAAAGGACAATCAATATAAAAAGAAGGTAGAGGAGAGAAATTCAAATAAATCACGATCATAAATGTTAAGGAGGTACTCGACATAGTGCATTTATTATCTTCTCATGAAAGGAGAGGGAGGAAAATCACCATCTTCCCTAAGATTGATGGGTCTTTAGAAATTAAAAATGGAGGGAAAAGTGGGATATGTGATGTACGAACTACGGAATAAATGTGTCGTGATGATTTGAGATAAATCTTAAATATTAGTTTATATTAGATTTTAAGACATATATTTTCTACTCTATTTTTTAAATATTGGATCTTTATTCTTTGACAAGAAGGATTATGCGTTTGCATGTGTATGTATGTATATATATATATATATATATCTATGAATGTATATATGTACCTATGTATGCATGTATGTAAATATATATTGAATTGAACCAAATTATTATGGAACAAATTAAGGTTAGTTCAAATTCATTTCATTTGAGAACTGAATCCACAAGTTAAATTCATATTCGATTACATTCACTTCAAATCATTTTCTTATTTTTATCGAACAAATCTTAATCCCATATACCCTCGAGCATGACCATGTAAACTAAAGAATTTTATTTAGGGTATTTAGGACTTTGGATTATAGTTCAATTGATTTAGTTGATCAAGCTAATTGGTCCAACTTAGTCTTATCTTTTTTGATATATTTTTTGTAATATAGAAACAACTGAATTGACTTGGTCAATGTCATTTTACAACCTAATCGATTTGAGTGGCTAATCCGATATAGTTATTAAAATCTTGTTTCAAGGTATCGTGTTGAACAAATAAGTTAGGATTCAATGAATCTCACCATATTTTTCACACGATAAGTAACCTTGTCTTCGTTTTGAACAAAGAATCTAGCCTTCTTCCTCTTTGATAAGCCCGAGTGTTGACATGCTTGATTTAACATAGAAGGTTTTGTTATCGATTTGGCCCTTGATTTAAAATAAAGAATATAAATGATAAAAAAGAGGTGCTGATGGAGATGAGCTAAACGATCTTATTCGTATTTAAAGTGATTGACTTTAAAAGAAAGTACTAGCATGACACCTGAATGATATGCCAATTGGAATATAACAAAACGAAAAGGTTTGTGAAAATTATATATATGGTATTTTGGGATAAGAACTTATTCATTATTAACCTATTTTTAACATATATATATATATGTATATACATAGCTTCGATAATGACTAAGAGTGTATTTCTTGGAATAGACATTCCTTCTATAATTGAAGAGAATAAGGAGGTAGAGTGCGATCAAACTTTGTTCTGTTTAACTCATTAAAAAGTGAAAGAATAAGAGCAAATATGCATTCCTTCTATAAATTGAAGAAAATAAGGAGGTAGAGTGCGATCAACCTTTGCTCTGTTTAACTCATTAAAAAGTGAAAGAATAAGTTTTGCTCTTAATCATTATCGAAGATATGTATATACTAAAATAGGCTAATAATGACTAAGTTCTTATCCCAAAATACCCTTAAAATCACGAGTTTTTAATTTTTTACTAACAATTGCCAACCGAATCTTTCTTGAATGCCCTACCTTCATATGCAACTAGACGAGCTATGTAAAATTCATGTTTTGAAAAAAAGCATATAATTACCATATGGTTGGAAACCACATATTCTTTGATTATATACAATATGCACTACATAGGTCACACTTATGTGATTTAAGATGTAAAAATTTATACGACACTATTGTTGAATCTTGCATAAGAATGCATGTTTTAATAATAATAAAATCGTGACTTTATATAGCCAACTCACGTATATCATAGTTTAACAAAAAGAAATATCAAGCTTAAGGAAGAAGATGAAGTTCGAGCTCAAGCTTGAGCATAATAATCGTGCTTACTAAGGAGACTCATGGAAAACTAGCCAAAGATTTCATGACAAGAATACAAAGTTTTAATATTGTAGATTGAGATCCTATGATGTTTACTTTTATGTAGAAACCTCAAAAGATCTTGCGTAATGCATCTACTCTCTTAGATTGGATTTCAACTTTGACTAATCGACTATTTAGTTCATTCATCGACTATACTTAATGGAAAGTCCATTAATTGATTTAGTTGTCTTCTTTATTTTATAGTCAACTAATTGAATCCAAATGATCAAATGGAGATAATTTATAAGAAAACATGTTTAATTGACTAATATAATTTTCAACCAATTATTTTTTAGTTGACCACTTTTTAGTGTTTATACTCATTTTAAATACCGATATCTACTCATTTCTAACCAACAAATATATTGAACGTAGATTTCATCCACCTAAATCATGAAAGTTGAGTTGAAATCCATCAAAAGCACATGTGTAAATCATAATTCAATATTCTTGTAAATACACGTATGAAAATATGTAATATTAACACTTAAATAAGCATAAAAATACTCAAGGAATAAATCAAGAAAAAAATAAATGAATGGTGAAGCTTTCTCCCACTTAAGGAGGGTTGGATACATGGTTATTTCACAAATCCATGTTAAAAGATCTGACTATTTTTCACGTTGGTTGTCACCTACCTAACGCAACCCCCACAAGGAATGATTTGCACCCGGATCTTATAGGTGGTATGCACACTGCACTATGAACAGACCATTGAAATAAACTCAAGAAAAAACTAGAAATAATTAGAAATAAAACTCATGCAGATGTATATAGTTGTTTGTCTATATAATTCACAAAATTGGCTGATTTCTAATAAATTCATATCTATTACAATTGATGTGAAACCACCTCTATGATATATATTTATCAAACTAACTCATGAGAATCCACAAAAAATACTAACTTATATATACAAGCAATAAAGGCAAACCCCAGTTTTTAGTATGCATATATTCACAATTCATTTTCTTAGGCATACAATCACATACTCACTTTCATAGTAATACACTCTCAATTCTATTTAAAATAAGAGCACTTCAAGGTAATGGGAGTTCATGTGTGAAAAATTAGGTTTTGAACAATTGTATATATAATGCAAGTAACTGGACAAACAACTATTTTATGTAAAAAACTTAATGAATATCTGATTCTTCAAAATTATATTGAATATTTAAACATCTATATTAACCTACTCATTTGATTATACAATTAGTTAGTTATAATTAACAAAATACTTTTTATATATAATTAATGCTAATTTATGTAAATAAATAAAGTCTCTTCTTATTGCATGCACATGTTGATATATCTTCTTTATTTTATGTATTTCCTATATATTTAGAATCCCATAAAATTAGTGTAATATTGTAAAAAAATGTATTATGTATTAATTCCTACTGAAACTTACAAAAATATACAAAACAATTGAAATGGGTACTTTTATATCTATAAAAATAGCAACAAAAGTATTACTATATATGATAATTTTGATTATGAGTTCTACGTGAAAGTTGTAAATCTCGAAAAGATACACAACTTTCATGTTGAACACTTTTTTTATTTAACATCATTTCTATTTTATTTTGATTTATTTTTTATTTCTAGTTTTTGTATTTTTCTTATTGGGCCATGTAACCTCTTTTATGCTAGCCACATTGTCAGCCCTTTATTCCTTCATGCTCCAATTTCCAACCATCTAATATCTTGACCATACAGTCCCCTGCTCGCCAACCCCGCTCACATTTAGAGCATCTGATCATTTGATCAGATGCTCTCAATTCATCCATTCATGCCTCCATCAGGAACATTGGACCGCCTAATCCAACGACCCCCCGTTGCCATCAACCTCCTTGCGGTTATCATCCAGGAGACACACCTCTTCACCAGAAAACCTTCTCCAATTAACTGCTAATGCTCCATGTGTCATCTCCTTATCTCACTCGTTCCGACCTTTTCTTCACCAACTCCACCACCGTCCTCCACCTCAACTTCGTTAACCAACCACTCCACGTGTCGCCTCCAACCACCTTTTCCATCACAAAACCTCAACCATGGACAACAGAGCAACATTTAGCAAAGATTGAGGCCATATCTGGTGAGATCTACGATGAACGATACTGTGTCGCAACCCTTCTTCTGGTGTTTCTCAAGCTTTACACCATTGGTGAGTGTGTGTGTCAAGCAAGGACCAGGAGCATCTAAAGCTCCATCCTAGGCTGGTGTTCCACTCTCCAATCATCTCTTCAATCCCAAGTGATCCTCAGTTTTCCCATCTTCTCGATTTCTCTGATTTAATTACACACACACACACACACACACGCACGCACGTCTGCACGCACACACGCGTGCGCGCGCGCGCACACACACACACACACACACACACACTAACACACTAACACACACACAGAGAGACTCTCTCTCTGTCTCTCTCTTATATCCATCTAAATAGATCCACACCATCGTCATCACTCCCCGTTTACACGTATAACTTCATTCATCTTTCCTTCTTCTCCAGATCCTCCTCCACTTCAAACCATTCTTCCTCCTACAAGGTCAAGGACCCACTCAGAGCTCCATCTCCACACACTCCAACTAGCCCTTCATGTCATTCTAGGCCACTTCCTTTTTCTTTGACTATTCCTTCTAACCTCTGTAGGTACCTAAAAGGTCTCACTAGTTGGAGATTTCATCATATCTACGATCTCTCTCTGCCTCCGACAAAGCCACATAGTCCTAGTGATCTAGCCATCTCCATTACCATAGTAGACTCGAAGCTAACCCTCGATCCTCTCAGCCATGGTGGACCCATGCCTCGAGCGAAGCAACAATAGAGTCCCACGTGGATCGTGTTGGACATGTGAGCCCCGAGAGAACCATTCTTACAATAAATGTTATTGTAATATATATATCTTTTATCAATAAAAGTTATTAATGATTCACTCCCTTTCTGAAATTAAATGAATGAATGCACTATAAGGTCCCTCTGTACAATTAGGGTTATGTACCATGGCCATCTTGATGATCATATAGCTGTTGATTCATTAAATGAATCATAGAAGCTGGTGTTTGGATGAATATCTAAAGATTTAGATACATGACTCATCAAGCACCGTCAAATGATTATTAAGAGATGATCTCCAGCCTAAGTAGGAGATGACAATCCTTTCTCACAGAGGCTGATATCTGACCGACCTCTTGATGCATGTCCTTTGTATGGGAATAGTGATTCGGAGGTGTCAGATTAGTTAGGTCAAAGGGTTGACTTAGCAAGATCGAGATAACCTAAGTCCTATGTTGAATACTGTCACAGCATAGGCACACATCCTCTGACCAGAGACAGATGTGTTACTATATGTCTGAGTGTGTACATTTGGCAGACCACAAGGTTGATGACCTAACTAAGGTCTATACACCGAGCTGGTGTGCATGTAAGGGCATATGAGTAATACGATCTCTCAAAGGGATCACACAAGTTCACTTATGAACCAGAAGACATGAGCTCACTCATGAGGTATTGGGACCGATCAAATTCCATTCATGGTCATCGTGCTTCGGAAGCATGACAAGAATTTGAAGGTATGATATATGATTTGGGAAAGTATATGATCGATACTGATGAATCTCCATTTCATCACCTTTATTCTATCATTTTGGCCTTAAAAACCCCAGCAAATGCATGTAAATAGCATCAATTTGTACATAATAGCATCCATCCTTTATTGTATTTATTGTACATTAAATAAGGTTTTTAATGCCAAAATTATAGAAGAAAGGGAAGAAAAGAAAAAGGAATAAAATATTGCAAATATTTTATGACCCTAACCCCGAGACCAAGGCCATCATGGAATTGGTCGACAAGGAATAAAGTAGGGGGAGATAAGGGCCAAGAATACACTAAATACCTCATTTATTTATTCATCCATTTATGCATTTTTGACACCTATTTTGTACATAATTATTTATTCATCAAATAAAGAAACTTTGTACATGAAAGTTGTAGATAATAATATAAATAAAAATACAAAATTGAGTTTGTGTAAAAATAATACTCAGTGTACATTTTATACACAAAATAAAAAGCCAAAATCTCAACTTCACAGACCCATATCTTGTAAATAAAAACTCCAAATCAACCAAACTCACCTTTGATTGTATATAGATTTCCATAAACTATTTTAGAAAATTGGTTTCATAATTTTTGGAGTCCATATGTGGAAGTTAGGTTTTTGGCCCACCTTGTACATATAACCTGATTAAAATATTCCATTTATTCAATATTCATTATTTTTATAAATTTATATTTTTAGTATCTTGTAAATAATGTTTATAAAATATGAACATATAGAGATTAAAATAGAACTAAAAAGGATTTGTAAAATAAAATAAGTCTATGTATCACACAGGCAAAATACCTATGTTAAGAATGTATATAAATAAAAGGGATTTTTATTCTTTTATTCTTTATTTATTTATAGTTTTATAACAATGTATATATTATATAGAACTTATTAAAAATACAAATCCAAAATAAAAACAAATAAAATTCATTTAATAAATAAAATGTATATAATATACGGATAAAATACCTATAAGTATACTTACATATACATATACTTATTTATTTAAAAATGTAAATAAACTCATAAAAATTAAATAAAAATACATGTATACTCACAAAAATAAGTTGTAAAATTATAAAATAAGAAACTAAAATAACAAAAGAAAATAAACAAATTAAAAATAAAATACACAAAAATACATGTAAAATACATACATATACATATTATTTTAATAAAACCGTAATAAAATACTTCAAAAAAATAAATAAAAATCACAAATAAATACTACATTAATTTATAAACATTTTTTATTTTATAAATAAAACCTAATTAATTCATTTAATATGTTAAATAAATTAGTCAAGATCGGCCCGATGTGGACCAATCAGGGGCCAGGGAGTGTTGACCTCCGGTCAACTCCCCCTGCGCCTCTGATTTTCATCAGAAATGTCGCGTCCCCCCTTTTCCTCCATTTTTCCCACGTGATATGATGCTCCATCACCGACAGTCCCTTCACGGATTTTTCTCCCAGGACTATCATGATCCTCGCCGCATCTTTTCTTCATCTAAACATAGCCCTAATTCGTTGAGATTCGCCGGTCAATAAGGGCGATCCGTCTTGTCTATAAATAAACCCATCTCCTTATTCCTTGCTTTTTGGCCATTTCCGGAGCCCTAGAACCCTCGCCTTCGGTCTAGCGTGAATCCTGGTGACAGCAGGAGGTCCCCTGAAGGTCGAGGAGGTTCGAAGGAGGAAGGAGGTGTGCCCACGGCGGAGCTCCGGCGTCCGTCTTGCTCCTTGGCCCTCCAGCCAAGTTCGAGCTACGCATTTATCATTTCTAGGTAGTTTTTACTCCCAGCATTTCATTCCTGCAATTAGTTTTTTGTTTCGCTTATTAGTTTAGCGTAGTTTAGTAATTTCGTAGTTCGCCGGAGCTCCGCTCCGGCGAGCTTTTCACCGTGTTCCCGACTGTTCCCCGACTCGCTTCCACCTCCATTTCGTTCCCCTTCGCCTTCTCCACCTTCCAGCCACCTCCTATCAACCGGAGCCTCCTTGGTTCCGCGAATCGATGCTCATCTCCTCCGCATCGCCGGAGCATCGCCGCCCTCACCCGTTCCCTATGCTAACAGCTTCAGTTTTGGGCCGAGGAGCACCGCCTCGAGCCGAGCTTCGTTCCTGTGCAGGTCAGGTGCGTTGAGGAGCACCGGGAGTCGATTCGCTCGTGACCGGAGGTACCTGGAGCCGCATTTCTTCACCGAGCTCGTGGCGCCGCTCCAGGGCACCTCCGGCCGACCTACCACCTCCAGCGGAGAGAGCCAACCTCCAGGAAGCTTTTGGGACACTGTGGAGCAGCGAAGGTCGACGGAGACACGAGTTCTCACCGGAGGAAGCTCGCCCAGGCGAGCGTTCTTCCCCGTTCTTCCAGCCGTCGTCTCCGTCGTTGGATGAAGAGCAGGTCCTAGTTTCAATCACAGCCGTCCGATGGAGCAGAGCATCCACCGTAGATCTCAGCCCCGCGATCTAATCCGCACCGCTCATCGGCGAATTATCGTTAGTCCATTAAATAAAATATAAAGTGTATATTTTTGTGAAAAATTGCAACCATGACCTTAGATTCTCTGAAATTGCATTTTGGTCCCTGTGGGTGCGGATCACGTGTAGTCCCACGTGATGGGTAAATTGCAAGGGGGCCCTGGCGGGTTTGCTTAATTGATTTTAGTCTTTAAAATTGCAGAACACGTTATAATCTTCTGGTATTTTTGCACTGACGCCCCTGGAAATTATTTTATTTGCAAAAATGCCCCTGCCAGGCTGTTTTAGTCTTGTGTCTTTTATCTATTTATTAAAAATACCTATTGTGCTTCTAAAAATCCAAGAAAATTAGGATAAATGCTTTATGTGATGCTCTTGCACGCCCACATTTTATTTCACATTTTTGGCATTTTTCCTAATTATTGAAAATAAAAAGAAGCCATTTTTGGTACTGTATAAATTATAAAATACAAAAAAAATTAGAAAAACATTTGGAAAAATTACAAAAATTTATATATGGTATAATTATATATATATATTGAGTCCAGAAAATGAAAAACCCTAAAAATAGAAAAAGAAAAACATAAAAATTTCAAGAAGCTCCAAAATCCTAAAAAAATAGAAAAACCCTTAAAAAATCCGAAAAAATATATTTTTCTCTTCTGTAATTATCTATATATATTGTTATTAATGTATTAAAATTAATTTGGGTAATTTTGGAGTTTAATTTATATTTGTAAAAACCCAAAATATATTCGGCTATTTAATTAATCCTATATGGTGGACATTTTTTAAATTAAAAATACATAAAAATCAGAAAAATTCCAGAAATATAACATAAAAATTAGAAAAATACAAAAAGCCAAAAAAATCATATATATATATTAAGCTTTTATATCTATATATATGTATATATATGTATACCCGTATACTTATTATCCCTCTCCCTCTTCTTATATCTATATATCTCTTTATATATCTATATAGCTATATTATATAGTTAAAAGATATAAAAATAAAAAAGTATAAAATATAAAAACCAAATAAAAATTATAAAAACAAAAAAATATAAAAAAAATTTAAAAACCCAAAACCCACTAAAACAATAAATGGACATGAACAAAGGATTGAATAATTACACAACACACATACAACCATTCGCCTCCCAGTGTTCGACCTCTACCTGTACTTAGACCTATACACATTTGCATGTAGCGTTATAATAAATTTTAACTCCACATTTTTGGATATTCATTGCATATATTTATTGTGGGTTAATTGTTGATCGATTTGGGAGTCTGTCTGAGGTCAACTCAGTGACTGTCTCTCCGCCTTGTGGAAAAATACGACCTTGGAAAATTTCCATTCATCAAATGGCGCCGTGATCGATTTGTGAAGTGCGTGACAATGGAAGCATTGCTATATCAGAACTGTCTTCTGACGCACAACCATTCGTCGTCAACGGTCAACTCCTGAAGCCGTACCTCGAACCAGACACATTCCTGGCCGTTGTTGACTCCGTTCAGCTCATGCACCATGATGACATCTCCTCAGCAACTGCGGCATCGAAAGATTCAGACTATGCAATCCAACAACTGTTTATCTGATTTTCTTTGCTTTTCCTCTTTTCTTCTTTTCATTCTCTATTTTCTCTTTGTATCTAAAAGGTGCCGCTCTTGTAGACAGTTTTCTATACTTAGGACGTACTTTGTCCTAAGTATAGGGGGGTGTGCACCCCGAGTACTTCCATTCTTTGATCCTCTCCATTGTCTCCTCTCCTTGTCTATACTTAGGGATATCTTACCCTAAGTATAGGGGGAGACAATCTGAGTACGATCTGTGTATTCTCACCTTTGACCCTCCCTGATTTTTGTACAACATGCTATACTTAGGATTATTTGATCCTAAGTATAGGGGGGACGGTCAACTTCTCATTCATTCATTCCATTCATATTTATTCTTTAGATCTGTCTATACTCAGTACGAGTTATGTCTTTGCTTTTCCTTTCGATCTATGAGGACATAGCTCAAGCTAAGTATAGGGAGGTCGTATATACCATGTATATACTATAAGCCATAACTCATACTGAAAAATAAAACACCAATTCAATCTAAAGAGCAATAAGTATCTTTATAATAATAAAAGATGATTGTGAGCTCCTCAGGCTCTTTGTACTTATACTGATTATTAAGTCAGAAAAATGTTTTGTGAAAGAAAGTTTTTGTGAAAAACCTTGTGAAAACTGTTTGAAAATAGTGTGTACAAGTATTCAACCTTTGAAAAATCAGTTTTGCGTGTAAAATATATTTCCTTTGCGTGAAAGCAAAATGTGTGAAAACCAGTGTGCAAATGATTGTAAAAATTTGATTTTCAAAAGTTGTTTTGAAAAACCTATATATGCTGTGTAAAACCTTGGTAAAATCATTTTCAAAGACGTGTACATATTTGCAAAATTATTTTGGACTAGAGTTCTCAAAATTCTTTTGAAAAGGATTCTAGAGTTAGATCTGAGGAGTCTGCACAAAAATCTCTTATACAAAAATAAACATAATCCCAAATAAAGCTTATAAGAGCCAAAACTTTATTATACATCAAATACAGTTTTCTTCTTTTGTATATTCTGATTAATAAATCATGTGAGATACCTGAAAAGTAGGATTTGAAAAAGAATGTGACCAGTTTTGAAAAATTTGATGTGAATTGATTTCAACCTTTGTGAAACTGTTTGGATTGCAAAATTCTTCTTTGGGTGAAATAAAGGATTTGAAAAACCTATGTGCAAAGGTTTTGAAAAATGTTTGTCAAAACTATTGTGAAAAATATATATAGTGTGAAAGATCCTTGCAAAATAGTTTTCAAATGTGTGTAAATGATTGCAAAAATTATTGTGTACTATAGTTTGCGAAAATTATTTTCAAACTAGATCTGAAGAATAAGAGCACCATTACAAATACTTGTAAATCATAAATAAGACACACACAATTCTTTCTGTACAATGCTAAATAAACTACTCCATTCAAACCTGTAAAGTCTTTATAAACTCATACAGCTTGTAAATAAAGCGGTACGCCCGTGTAAATAATTGTATGCACCTTTTTGTATATGTCAAGTTTTTATTTGCAAAAATTTCTTTGTGTAAAAATATTCTTTGATTCTTTTTAAATCCTCTGTGAAAATTTGCATCATTCATTGTGCATAGCATAAGCATACCGTTCATATTCTTCTTGAGTGAGCTTGATGATTGAATCAGTCTAATAAAGTCTCAAATTGGAGCTCGGTTGGACCTTACTGCACCTAACTGCACTGGAACCTTACGGGAACTAGGTTTAAGGTACTTCAGGTCTATTCAGACTTAATTCTTTGAGAAATCAGGGCTAGGTTCAAGTCACCTCAGTGGGCTAACTAGAACTTTTCGAAACACACGCATGACTCTTGTCGGCCGTGACCTAACTTGGACACTTGCACTTTTCACTTGGCTCAACTCGGTTGGAGTGGTGAGGGGGTTGGATTTGCCAGTCTGAGATGCACACGGGTGGAAACATTCGTCCTCGTCTAGGGAGGGAAGTGCACCCCAACCTGGTCCAGTTTCAATGAAGTCGAATGACAGGAGAGTGTGGGTTGCAATAAAGCTTAAAAAGAGGGATAGTCTACCTGCTCAAGAGGAAAATTTCTTGTATATATGCTGCACCATGTAGATATGTTGTACAGAAGCACTTGAAAAAATACAAAAAGAACTCAAAAAAAAGTGGTGGGTCGGATTGAAAATTTAGTAACCCCACCGGAGTGTATATAGTTCAATAAAGAAAAAGCTTATGGTATCCATGTTACATCTCATGAAGCTTGCAGCGGGAGACTTAGCTACACTGGTTGAGCTCCCAAAATTCTATACCTCTTATTCCCCCCTCTTCTTGAGCCGGTTGCCACTTGAACTTAGAAGGGAATACCCCGCTCCTCGACGGTAGAGGGCTGGATTGGGGAATCATTGGGTTGTCATTCTGGAGAAGCTAATCTCTTTGTCATTTCAGTTGGGGAGAGCCACCATCACTTACACTGTACAAGTCAGCTTCATAGTCATAAGGGTTTGCGTATGATGTAGGCTGGTTCTGACATGGCCGTTGAGGTGATTTGAACCAAGTTCTGTGACTCTTGAAGGCTGTTGCATTTTAAATTTGGTTCCCAACTAGGTTCCACACACATTCTCACACCAAGGTCTAATCTGAGCTCCAAACTTTGATTTTGTACAGATAAGTTTAATAATCATGATCAATTCAATTTATTCTTTACATTCTTTATTTTTGCTTTTTCTTTTCTTCTTATTCTTTAATTCTTTTTGTACTTATTGCATAAGTGTTTGCTAGGGACTAGCAAAGGAAAGTATAGGGGGGTGATGAATCTCCATTTCATCACCTTTATTCTATCATTTTAGCCTTAAAAACCCCAGCAAATGCATGCAAATAGCATCAATTTGTACATAATAGCATCCATCCTTTATTGTATTTATTGTACATTAAATAAGGTTTTTAATGCCAAAATTATAGAATAAAGGGAAGAAAAGAAAAAGGAATAAAATATTGCAAATATTTTATGACCCTAACCCCGAGACCAAGGCCAGCATGGAATTGGTCGACAAGGAATAAAGTAGGGGGAGATAAGGGCCAAGAATACAATAAATACCTCATTTATTTATTCATCCATTTATGCATTTTTGACACCTATTTTGTACATAATTATTTATTCATCAAATAAAGAAACTTTGTACATGAAAGTTGTAGATAATAATATAAATAAAAATACAAAATTGAGTTTGTGTAAAAATAATACTCAGTGTACATTTTATACAAAAAATAAAAAGCCAAAATCTCAACTTCACAGACCCACATCTTGTAAATAAAAACTCCAAATCAACCAAACTCACCTTTTATTGTATATAGCTTTCCATAAACTATTTTATAAAATTGGTTTCATAATTTTTGGAGTCCATATGTGGAAGTTAGGTTTTTGGCCCACCTTGTACATATAACCTGATTAAAATATTCCATTTATTATATATTCATTATTTTTATAAATTTATATTTTTAGTATCTTGTAAATAATGTTTATAAAATATGAACATATAGAGATTAAAAGAGAACTAAAAAGGATTTGTAAAATAAAATAAGTCTATGTATCACATAGGCAAAATACCTATGTTAAGAATGTATATAAATAAAAGGGATTTTTATTCTTTTATTCTTTATTTATTTATAGTTTTATAACAATGTATATATTATATAGAACTTATTAAAAATACAAATCCAAAATAAAAACAAATAAAATTCATTTAATAAATAAAATGTATATAATATACAGATAAAATACCTATAAGTATACTTACATATACATATACTTATTTATTTAAAAATGTAAATAAAATCATAAAAATTAAATAAAAATACATGTATACTCAAAAAAATAAGTTGTAAAATTATAAAATAAGAAACTAAAATAACAAAAGAAAATAAACAAATTAAAAATAAAATACACAAAAATACATGTAAAATACATACATATACATATTATTTTAATAAAACCGTAATAAAATACTTCAAAAAAATAAATAAAAATCATAAATAAATACTACATTAATTTATAAACATTTTTTATTTTATAAATAAAACCTAATTAATTCATTTAATATGTTAAATAAATTAGTCAAGATCGGCCCGATGTGGACCAATCAGGGGCCAGGGAGTGTTGACCTCCGGTCAACTCCCCCTGCGCCTCTGATTTTCGTCAGAATTGTCGCGTCCCCCTTTTCCTCCATTTTTCCCACGTGATATGATGCTCCATCACCGACAGTCCCTTCACGGATTTTTCTCCCAGGACTATCATGATCCTCGCCGCATCTTTTCTTCATCTGAACATAGCCCTGATTCGTTGAGATTCGCCGGTCAATAAGGGCGATCCGTCTTGTCTATAAATAAACCCATCTCCTTCTTCCTTGCTTTTTGGCCCTAGAACCCTCTCCTTCGGTCCAACGTGAATCCTGGTGACAGCAGGAGGTCCCCTGAAGGTCGAGGAGGTTCGAAGGAGGAAGGAGTTGTGCCCACGGCGGAGCTCCGGCGTCCGTCTTGCTCCTTGGCCCTCCAGCCAAGTTCGAGCTGCGCATTTATCATTTCTAGGTAGTTTTTACTCCCAGCATTTCATTCCTGCAATTAGTTTTTTGTTTCGCTTATTAGTTTAGCGTAGTTTAGTAATTTCGTAGTTCGCCGGAGCTCCGCTCCGGCGAGCTTTTCACCGTGTTCCCGACTGTTCCCCGACTCGCTTCCACCTCCATTTCGTTCCCCTTCGCCTTCTCCACCTTCCAGCCACCTCCTATCAACCGGAGCCTCCTTGGTTCCGCGAATCGATGCTCATCTCCTCCGCATCGCCGGAGCATCGTCGCCCTCACCTGTTCCCTATGCTAACAGCTTCAGTTTTGGGCCGAGGAGCACCGCCTCGAGCCGAGCTTCGTTCCTGTGCAGGTCAGGTGCGTTGAGGAGCACCGGGAGTCGATTCGCTCGCGACCGGAGGTACCTGGTGCCGCATTTCCTCACCGAGCTCGTGGCGCCGCTCCAGGGCACCTCCGGCCGACATACCACCTCCAGCGGAGAGAGCCAACCTCCAGGAAGCTTTTGTGACACTGTAGAGCAGCGAAGGTCGACGAAGACGTGAGTTCTCACCGGAGGAAGCTCGCCCAGGCGAGCGTTCTTCCCCGTTCTTCCAGCCGTCGTCTCCGTCGTTGGATGAAGAGCAGGTCCCAGTTTCAATCACAGCCATCCGATGGAGCAGAGCATCCACCGTAGATCTCAGCCCCGCGATCTAATCCGCACCGCTCATCGGCGAAGCGTCATCGGCGCACGTGGAGGCGCCACGTGTATTAGTGAACGCAGATCAGCTGTCCATAGCGCGCCTTTAGGGGTAATTTGCACATTTAACCCCCGCACTTTTTGTATTTAATTTTTAATACTGTAAATTAAATATAACGTTGTAAATAATGTGGAAATTTTGCATTTGACCCCCTGTATCTCTGCCATATTGCACTTGGGTCCGTTCCACGTCACCTCACGTGTCGTCCCATGTGAGGTGGTAAAATTGCATATGTGCCCTTGTATTTTTGCATATTTATCGTTAGTCCATTAAATAAAATATAAAGTGTATATTTTTGTGAAAAATTGCAACCATGACCCTAGATTCTCTGAAATTGCGTTTTGGTCCCTGTGGGTGCGGATCACGTGTAGTCCCACGTGATGGGTAAATTGCAAGGGGGCCCTGGCGGGTTTGCTTAATTGATTTTAGTCCTTAAAATTGCAGAACACGTTATAATCTTCTGGTATTTTTGCACTGACGCCCTTAGAAATTATTTTATTTGCAAAAATGCCCCTGCTAGGCTATTTTAGTCTTGTGTCTTTTATCTATTTATTAAAAATACCTATTGTGCTTCTAAAAATCCAGGAAAATTAGGATAGATGCTTTATGTGATGCTCTTGCACGCCCACATTTTATTTCACATTTTTGGCATTTTTCCTAATTATTGAAAATAAAAAGAAGCCATTTTTGGTACTGTATAAATTATAAAATACAAAAAAATTAGAAAAAACATTTGGAAAAATTACAAAAAATTATATATGGTATAATTATATATATATATATATATATATTGAGTCCAGAAAATGAGAAACCTTAAAAATAGAAAAAGAAAACATAAAAATTTCAAGAAGCTCCAAAATCCTAAAAAAATAGAAAAACCCTTAAAAAATCCAAAAAATATATTTTTCTCTTCTGTAATTATCTATATATATTATTATTAATGTATTAAAATTAATATGGGTAATTTTGGAGTTTAATTTATATTTGTAAAAACCCAAATTATATTCGGCTATTTAATTAATCCTATATGGTGGACATTTTTGAAATTAAAAATACATAAAAATCAGAAAAATTCCAGAAATATAACATAAAAATTAGAAAAATACAAAAAGCCAAAAAAATCATATATATATATATATTAAGCATTTATATCTATATATATGTATATATATGTATACCCATATACTTATTATCCCTCTCCCTCTTCTTATATCTATATATCTCTTTATATATCTATATAGCTATATTATATAGTTAAAAGATATAAAAATAAAAAAAAATATAAAATATAAAAACCAAATAAAAATTATAAAAACAAAAAAAATATAAAAAAAATTTAAAAACCCAAAACCCACTAAAACAATAAATGGACATGAACAAAGGATTGAATAATTACACAACACACATACAACCATTCGCCTCCCAGTGTTCGACCTCTACCTGTACTTAGACCTATACACATTTGCATGTAGCGTTATAATAAATTTTAACTCCACATTTTTGGATATTCATTGCATATATTTATTGTGGGTTAATTGTTGATCGATTTGGGAGTCTGTCTGAGGTCAACTCAGTGACTGTCTCTCCGCCTTGTGGAAAGATACGACCTTGGAAAATTTCCATTCATCAAATGGCGCCGTGATCGATTTGTGAAGTGCGTGACAATGGAGGCATTGCTATATCAGAACTGTCTTCTGACGCACAACCATTCGTCGTCAACGGTCAACTCCTGAAGCCGTACCTCGAACCAAACACATTCCTGGCCGTTGTTGACTCCGTTCAGCTCATGCACCATGATGACATCTCCTCAGCAACTGCGGCATCGAAAGATTCAGACTATGCAATCCAACAACTGTTTATATGATTTTCTTTGCTTTTCCTCTTTTCTTCTTTTCATTCTCTATTTTCTCTTTGTATCTAAAAGGTGCCGCTCTTGTAGACAGTTTTCTATACTTAGGACGTACTTTGTCCTAAGTATAGGGGGGTGTGCACCCCGAGTACTTCCATTCTTTGATCCTCTCCATTGTCTCCTCTCCTTGTCTATACTTAGGGATATCTTACCCTAAGTATAGGGGGAGACAATCTGAGTACGATCTGTGTATTCTCACCTTTGACCCTCCCTGATTTTTGTACAGCCTGCTATACTTAGGATTATTTGATCCTAAGTATAGGGGGGACGGTCAACTTCTCATTCATTCATTCCATTCATATTTATTCTTTAGATCTGTCTATACTCAGTACGAGTTATGTCTTTGCTTTTCCTTTCGATCTATGAGGACATAACTCAAGCTAAGTATAGGGAGGTCGTATATACCATGTATATACTATAAGCCATAACTCATACTGAAAAATAAAACACCAATTCAATCTAAAGAGCAATAAGTATCTTTATAATAATAAAAGATGATTGTGAGCTCCTCAGGCTCTTTGTACTTATACTGATTATTAAGTCAGAAAAATGTTTTGTGAAAGAAAGTTTTTGTGAAAAACCTTGTGAAAACTGTTTGAAAATAGTGTGTACAAGTATTCAACCTTTGAAAAATCAGTTTTGCGTGTAAAATATATTTCCTTTGCGTGAAAGCAAAATGTGTGAAAACCAGTGTGCAAATGATTGTAAAAATTTGATTGTCAAAAGTTGTTTTGAAAAACCTATATATGCTGTGTAAAACCTTGGTAAAATCATTTTCAAAGACGTGTACATATTTGCAAAATTATTTTGGACTAGAGTTCTCAAAATTCTTTTGAAAAGGATTCTAGAGTTAGAGCTGAGGAGTCTGCACAAAAATCTCTTATACAAAAATAAACATAATCCCAAATAAAGCTTATAAGAGCCAAAACTTTATTATACATCAAATACAGTTTTCTTCTTTTGTATATTCTGATTAATAAATCATGTGAGATACCTGAAAAGTAGGATTTGAAAAAGAATGTGACCAGTTTTGAAAAATTTGATGTGAAATGATTTCAACCTTTGTGAAACTGTTTGGATTGCAAAATTCTTCTTTGGGTGAAATAAAGGATTTGAAAAACCTATGTGCAAATGTTTTGAAAAATGTTTGTCAAAACTATTGTGAAAAATATATATAGTGTGAAAGATCCTTGCAAAATAGTTTTCAAATGTGTGTAAATGATTGCAAAAATTATTGTGTACTATAGTTTGCGAAAATTATTTTCAAACTAGATTTGAAGAATAAGAGCACCATTACAAATACTTGTAAATCATAAATAAGACACACACAATTCTTTCTGTACAATGCTAAATAAACTACTCCATTCAAACCTGTAAAGTCTTTATAAACTCATACAGCTTGTAAATAAAGCGGTACGCCCTGTAAATAATTGTATGCACCTTTTTGTATATGTCAAGTTTTTATTTGCAAAAATTTATTTGTGTAAAAATATTCTTTGATTCTTTTTAAATCCTTTGCGAAAATTTGCATCATTCATTGTGCATAGCATAAGCATACCGTTCATATTCTTCTTGAGTGAGCTTGATGATTGAATCAGTCTAATAAAGTCTCAAATTGGAGCTCGGTTGGACCTTACTGCACCTAACTACACTGGAACCTTACGGGAACTAGGTTTAAGGTACTTCAGGTCTATTCAGACTTAATTCTTTGAGAAATCAGGGCTAGGTTCAAGTCACCTCAGTGGGCTAACTAGAACTTTTCGAAACACACGCATGACTCTTGTCGGCCGTGACCTAACTTGGACACTTGCACTTTTCACTTGGCTCAACTCGGTTGGAGTGGTGAGGGGGTTGGATTTGCCAGTCTGAGATGCACACGGGTGGAAACATTCGTCCTCGTCTAGGGAGGGAAGCGCACCCCAACCTGGTCCAGTTTCAATGAAGTCGAATGACAGGAGAGTGTGGGTTGCAATAAAGCTTCAAAAGAGGGATAGTCTACCTGCTCAAGAGGAAAATTTCTTATATATATGCTGCACCATGTAGATATGTTGTACAAAAGCACTTGAAAAAAATACAAAAAGAACTCAAAAAAAAAGTGGTGGGTCGGATTGAAAATTTAGTAACCCCACCGGAGTGTATATAGTTCAATAAAGAAAAAGCTTATGGTATCCATGTTACATCTCATGAAGCTTGCAGCGGGAGACTTAGCTACACTGGTTGAGCTCCCAAAATTCTATACCTCTTATTCCCCCCTCTTCTTGAGCCGGTTGCCACTTGAACTTAGAAGGGAATACCCCGCTCCTCGACGGTAGAGGGCTGGATTGGGGAATCATTGGGTTGTCATTCTGAAGAAGCTAATCTCTTTGTCATTTCAGTTGGGGAGAGCCACCATCACTTACACTGTACAAGTCAGCTTCATAGTCATAAGGGTTTGCGTATGATGTAGGCTGGTTCTGACATGGCCGTTGAGGTGATTTGAACCAAGTTCTGTGACTCTTGAAGGCTGTTGCATTTTAAATTTGGTTCCCAACTAGGTTCCACACACATTCTCACACCAAGGTCTAATCTGAGCTCCAAACTTTGATTTTGTACAGATAAGTTTAATAATCATGATCAATTCAATTTATTCTTTACATTCTTTATTTTTGCTTTTTCTTTTCTTCTTTTTCTTTAATTCTTTTTGTACTTATTGCATAAGTGTTTGCTAAGGACTAGCAAAGGAAAGTATAGGGGGGTGATGAATCTCCATTTCATCACCTTTATTCTATCATTTTGGCCTTAAAAACCCCAACAAATGCATGCAAATAGCATCAATTTGTACATAATAGCATCCATCCTTTATTGTATTTATTGTACATTAAATAAGGTTTTTAATGCCAAAATTATAGAATAAAGGGAAGAAAAGAAAAAGGAATAAAATATTGCAAATATTTTATGACCCTAACCCCGAGACCAAGGCCAGCATGGAATTGGTCGACAAGGAATAAAGTAGGGGGAGATAAGGGCCAAGAATACAATAAATACCTCATTTATTTATTCATCCATTTATGCATTTTTGACACCTATTTTGTACATAATTATTTATTCATCAAATAAAGAAACTTTGTACATGAAAGTTGTAGATAATAATATAAATAAAAATACAAAATTGAGTTTGTGTAAAAATAATACTCAGTGTACATTTTATACACAAAATAAAAAGCCAAAATCTCAACTTCACAGACCCATATCTTGTAAATATAAACTCCAAATCAACCAAACTCACCTTTGATTGTATATAGCTTTCCATAAACTATTTTATAAAATTGGTTTCATAATTTTTGGAGTCCATATGTGGAAGTTAGGTTTTTGGCCCACCTTGTACATAATACCTGATTAAAATATTCCATTTATTCAATATTCATTATTTTTATAAATTTATATTTTTAGTATCTTGTAAATAATGTTTATAAAATATGAACATATAGAGATTAAAAGAGAACTAAAAAGGATTTGTAAAATAAAATAAGTCTATGTATCACACATGCAAAATACCTATGTTAAGAATGTATATAAATAAAAGGGATTTTTATTCTTTTATTCTTTATTTATTTATAGTTTTATAACAATGTATATATTATATAGAACTTATTAAAAATACAAATCCAAAATAAAAACAAATAAAATTCATTTAATAAATAAAATGTATATAATATACGGATAAAATACATATAAGTATACCTACATATACATATACTTATTTATTTAAAAATGTAAATAAACTCATAAAAATTAAATAAAAATACATGTATACTCACAAAAATAAGTTTTAAAATTATAAAATAAGAAACTAAAATAACAAAAGAAAATAAACAAATTAAAAATAAAATACACAAAAATACATGTAAAATACATACATATACATATTATTTTAATAAAACCGTAATAAAATACTTCAAAAAAATAAATAAAAATCATAAATAAATACTACATTAATTTATAAACATTTTTATATTTTATAAATAAAACCTAATTAATTCATTTAATATGTTAAATAAATTAGTCAAGATCGGCCCGATGTGGACCAATCAGGGGCCAGGGAGTGTTGACCTCCGGTCAACTCCCCCTGCGCCTCTGATTTTCGTCAGAAATGTTGCGTCCCCCCTTTTCCTCCATTTTTGCCACGTGATATGATGCTCCATCACCGACAGTCCCTTCACGGATTTTTCTCCCAGGACTATCATGATCCTCGCCGCATCTTTTCTTCATCTGAACATAGCCCTGATTCGTTGAGATTCGCCGGTCAATAAGGGCGACCCGTCTTGTCTATAAATAAACCCATCTCCTTCTTCCTTGCTTTTTGGCCATTTCCGGAGCCCTAGAACCCTCGCCTTCGGTCCAACGTGAATCCTGGTGACAGCAGGAGGTCCCCTGAAGGTCGAGGAGGTTCGAAGGAGGAAGGAGGTGCGCCCACGGCGGAGCTCCGGCGTCCGTCCTGCTCCTTGGCCCTCCAACCAAGTTCGAGCTGCGCATTTATCATTTCTAGGTAGTTTTTACTCCCAGCATTTCATTCCTGCAATTAGTTATGTTTCGCTTATTAGTTTAGCGTAGTTTAGTAATTTCGTAGTTCGTCGGAGCTCCGCTCCGGCGAGCTTTTCACCGTGTTCCCGACTGTTCCCCGACTCGCTTCCACCTCCATTTCGTTCCCCTTCGCCTTCTCCACCTTCCAGCCACCTCCTATCAACCAGAGCCTCCTTGGTTCCGCGAATCGATGCTCATCTCCTCCGCATCGCCAGAGCATCGCCACCCTCACCCATTCCCTATGCTAACAGCTTCAGTTTTGGGCCGAGGAGCACCGCCTCGAGCCGAGCTTCGTTCCTGTGCAGGTCAGGTGCGTTGAGGAGCACCAGGAGTCGATTCGCTCGCGGCCGGAGGTACCTGGAGCCGCATTTCTTCACCGAGCTCGTGGCGCCGCTCAAGGGCACCTCCGGCCGACCTACCACCTCCAGCGGAGAGAGCCAACCTCCAGGAAGCTTTTGGGACACTACGGAGCAGCGAAGGTCGACGGAGACGCGAGTTCTCACCGGAGGAAGCTTGCCCAGGCGAGCGTTCTTCCAGCCGTCGTCTCCACCGTTGGATGAAGAGCAGGTCCCAGTTTCAATCACAGCCGTCCGATGGAGCAGAGCATCCACCGTAGATCTCAGCCCCAAGATCTAATCCGCACCGCTCATCGGCGAAGCGTCATCGGCCCACGTGGAGGCGCCACGTGTATTAGTGAACGCAGATCAGCCGTCCATAGCGCACCTTTGGGGGTAATTTGCACATTTAACCCCCACACTTTTTGTATTTAATTTTTAATACTGTAAATTAAATATAACGTTGTAAATAATGTGGAAATTTTGCATTTGACCCCCTGTATCTCTGCCATATTGCACTTGGGTCCATTCCACGTCACCTCACGTGTCGTCCTACGTGAGGTGGTAAAATTGCATATGTCCCCTTGTATTTTTGCATATTTATCGTTAGTCCATTAAATAAAATATAAAGTGTATATTTTTGTGAAAAATTGCAACCAGGACCTAGATTCTCTGAAATTGCGTTTTGCTCCCTGTGGGTGCGGATCACGTGTAGTTCCACGTGATGGGTAAATTGCAAGGGGGCCCTGGTGAGTTTGCTTGATTTTAGTCCTTAAAATTGCAGAACACGTTATAATCTTCTGGTATTTTTGCACTGACGCCCCTGGAAATTATTTTATTTGCAAAAATGCCCCTGCTAGGCTGTTTTAGTCTTGTGTCTTTTATCTATTTATTAAAAATACCTATTGTGCTTCTAAAAATCCAGGAAAATTAGGATAGATGCTTTATGTGATGCTCTTGCATGCCCACATTTTATTTCACATTTTTGGCATTTTTCCTAATTATTGAAAATAAAAAGAAGCCATTTTTGGTACTGTCTAAATTATAAAATACAAAAAAATTAGAAAAACATTTGGAAAAATTACAAAAAATTATATATCGTATAATTATATATATTGAGTCCAGAAAATGAAAAACCCTAAAAATAGAAAAAGAAAAACATAAAAATTTCAAGAAGCTCCAAAATCCTAAAAAAATAGAAAAACCCTTAAAAAATCCAAAAAAATATATTTTTCTCTTCTGTAATTATCTATATATATTATTATTATTATTAATGTATTAAAATTAATTTGGGTAATTTTGGAGTTTAATTTATATTTGTAAAAACCCAAATTATATTCGGCTATTTAATTAATCCTATATGGTGGACATTTTTGAAATTAAAAATACATAAAAATCAGAAAAATTCCAGAAATATAACATAAAAATTAGAAAAATACAAAAAGCAAAAAAAAAATCATATATATATATATATTAAGCATTTATATCTATATATATGTATATATATGTATACCCATATACTTATTATCCCTCTCCCTCTTCTTATATCTATATATCTCTTTATATATCTATATAGCTATATTATATAGTTAAAAGATATAAAAATAAAAAAATATGAAATATAAAAACCAAATAAAAATTATAAAAACAAAAAAAAATATAAAAAAAATTTAAAAACAAAAACCCACTAAAACAATAAATGGACATGAACAAAGGATTGAATAATTACACAACACACATACAACCATTCGCCTCCCAGTGTTCGACCTCTACCTGTACTTACACCTATACACATTTGCATGTAGAGTTATAATAAATTTTAACTCCACATTTTTGGATATTCATTGCATATATTTATTGTGGGTTAATTGTTGATCAATTTGGGAGTCTGTCTGAGGTCAACTCAGCGACTGTCTCTCCGCCTTGTGGAAAGATACGACCTTGGCAAATTTCCATTCATCAGATACCAATTCCTAATGACCAAGATTGAGAAACTTGGTGATCAAACCCTAAAGAAGATAGTGTAAAATTGATCTACATCTTCAGGTTGATCATAGGTCTTCTAGGATGCAGGATGTACATGTATTGGGAATATCTGAGGGTGATGTGATCATAAACGATTGTATAACCATGACACTTCCATTCTGAGGGAGTGATGAAACATGTTTGGATTTTAGTGGCTCCTCTCAGTAGAGAAGCAATCCGATCTTAGTCCAAGTGTTTGACATTGGTCTGAATGAGATTCAGATGAAATGAGAAGCTTAGATTTGCGGTCTTGATTTAATCAAGCATCTGTGGGAGGTCTGTGAGATCTGGATTTGAGATGAGATCTCAACATCCAAGTCACTATATGTGACAATACAATCGCCCTGTCCTTATCTGCAAGTATCAGCGGAGAAAGCACATTATTCTTGAAGAAGTTCAAGAATAATTCCTTTGATGAATTCTGTATTCAAGCAACAAGATGTTGATAATTAAATGAGATTTAATTATCAAGTATAATATGAATAAGATTCATATTGTGAGAATGATTATCCAGGATAATTAAATGAGATTTAATTATCAAGGAAATGCAGATTGTGGATAGTGTTATCTATAATATCTGTGTATATATTATAAATATGGTTTATAATATATTAGAGAGAGCACCTTTGTAAATATCATTTGTTAATTGTTAATGTGAATTGGATCCACATTAAGTAATTAACTGGAAATGTAATTTACAATTTAGTTTGGGTTGTCAATATGATTCACATATTTTCAATGACATGATTGAAATATTCACTAATTAATTTGGAATTAATTTAGTGGATAATTTTGCAATAAATGTTATTGCAAATAATTAAAAGATAATGATATAAAATAAAAGGAGGAGATAATCCACCAAAATATGAGGTGGCATCACCTATGACTTGGTCATGGGCGACACCCCATATTTTTGGGATGGATTAATTATCCTTTTGATTATTATCTCATTATCTTATGATAATTGATTTTGATTAAATTAAATTTTGTTGATGATAATGCAACATATATTTAATTTAATTTAAATTACTAGATTATTGTTTTTGAACAACAATGATCATGTCCATTGATTAAATACTCATATCAATGCAACCACTGATTTTGTGCATGCCATGGATTGTGATCCATGGACTCCCAAACTAGTATAAAAATAAGGCAACCCTAGACTTTAAAAAAACGTTATTTTACAAGCATACTCTATCTCTCTCATATCTCATTCTCACCATCTCTCTCTCTCTAAAGGTGTCCGTCTACCTTAGGTCTTGAGGGAATAGCAATCGCTTCTACGCCGTCATGCTGTCGCTTCGATTACTCGTGGATCTCCATCTTCTTTGGGGCTTCTTGCTCTAGAAGGAGATGTCAGATTTCGTTGGACGAAACCAGGAGATTCAAGTCTCGGATTTCATCGAGGTTTGCGGGAAACACGCGTCTCATCATCGCGCCCGCAAGTGCCATCTTCATATATCGAACTTGAGTCAGGACGATCTCTTGCTTTAGAGATCTAGTGATCACAACCATGCTTCAAGAGGTATTTATAATATTTTGTGGTTATATGAAACAATCCCAGAAATGTTTTTGTGATCATGTGGTTTCATCTCATGATTTAAAATTTTTTAAATTCTGCTGCACCTAGCGACTAGTGCGACTAGCCGCCCCGATCGCATAAGATGCGATCATCACGCTTCCATGATGCGCTTGAGGATTCATCATATCCTTCAAGTGGTATCAGAGCCTTAGATCGGAAAGGTTTTGGATACGATCCGTAAACCTAGGACGACTTGGGTTTGAAAGGGTTGTGAAAGTTTTATCGCATTTCAATTTTCACACCTCTATTTAATTGGATTTTTTCGGCACTGTTTAAATTTTTTAAACATGAAATATTCAATTGGATTTTGTTTCCCATTAAATAAGGAAACCATAGGATCTGACTTTATAAAATTTGGATTCCATTTGCTCAAGATATGATCCTTTGAATAAAAACATGTATTCACTGTTGCGGGAACTACGAATCTAAACATGATTAATGAGTTAATTACTGTTTTGATGCACCTATAAATGCGTGAAATATCACTTGAGTTCTGTCATAAATCAAATTAGCAATCTTAGGAATCTGATTTTGTGTAATGTGGATTTAAATTGATCAAGATATGTTGATTTTAGTTAGTAGGGGTCACTGCTGAAAATTGAAAAATTTGATCATGAACCTTGTGATAGTCATTCAAATAAGTTGATGAAAATTAATTGTTAATTTTATGAAATGATTATTTATAAATGTTTGTGAAATTTTTAAAGAGATAATTATTTCATTTAATGATATTTCACTAACCAAGATGATGAGATAGTTGATCTTCATCATTAATTGGTTGATATGAAATCCTCAACAAACATTGTTTTCATGCAAAACTCTAGTTTATCCTACAATAGTTGTAGGATAACTTTTACATGCAAAACCCTCTTACTTGAATAAGATTGTGGATTTGTTTAGTAAATCTCCTTATAATATTATCAAAATGGTTTTGATGAATATTATATGGTATAATTTCGGTTGAAAAATCGATGAGCATCTCAAAATACACAATGATCTATCTGGCATTATCCTTTCCTGAGGTGGATAGGGTGTCTAGACGGGGAGCGTTGGGGTAGTGGGTTGCACCGGACGTGGTCCGTCCACTTCCGTCGGTACTGGTCATTACAACGGGTAGGGACTCGATAATGTCGGAGAAATCAAAGTGTATTTTTTTAATTATTAAAATTCGAATAATATGTACTTTGAGATTATACCTACTATTCAAGTAATAATCAAGTTTGTTGATTGATAATTGGATTGACAATTAATTTAATGTGATTAAATTGATTATATCCAATTAGAAACACTCTATTATGAATAGATGTGTAATTCCCATGGAAGAATTAATTATGTGAATATGATTCACGATAATTAATTATTATTATTTGAATATGAGGTGGAGGATCACATAAGTGACATCCATGGTCTCCCTTCAAGGCAAAGGATTCCATCGTCAGATATTGTATATAGGAGACGTCCGTCCGAAGTGACATCTCCTATATATGATTTATTTGGATCGGGTTCTTTACTTCTCGAAAGAGTAAGGCCGTATACGTAGTGACCCGAATATCGAGTCCTCATATTATTGGGACGATATTGGGTTGCGTATAGCGAGTATTAAGCATGTTGACGGTTGGTTCAATTAACAACGGGTTAACATCATCTTAAGGGTGGTGGGCCCGGGTGTTAAAGACCGAATTGGGAAATGCAAGTTGGACTTGCAAGGCGGAATGTGTTCCTGCTTCTCTTTATTCGAGTCACAAGTTCTCATATTATTGGGATGTGATAAAGATAGAGAGGAGACCCCAGATCTTGCTTGAGATATAGAGGTATGTATATCTCTTACTTTGAAAGACAATAAGGGAATAATCTTTCAAAGTTGACATAGCAAGATAAATTTGATTTAAAATGACTTAATCAAATGTTTTAAAAATGAATATATAGTTATTTATATGTTCTAATATAGTGCATTCTTAATTTCAGAAAATAAAGTCTACGAACCCACTGAACAGGCTCCTGGAGGTCAATCAGTTGACCGGACCAAATTATTCGGATTGGATCCGAAATTTGGATCTTGTCCTTTCTGTGGAGTGCATCTCGTATGTGCTGTCCAAGGACAAGATAACAAACCCTAAGACTACGGAAGATAAATCTTTTAATGAGAAATATGATGAAGATCATAACTTGGCAAGATGTTATATTATTGGGTCATTGTCCAATGTTCTTCAGAAGCAGCATGTGGAAATGAACCATAGCCAAGAAATCATGCTGAATCTGAAGGAAATGTTCGGTGATATAAACCGCACACAACGTTATAATGTGATGAAAGAGCTTATTTGCTGCAAGATGCAGAAAGGACCTCTGTCAGAGAACACGTACTCAAAGTGTTTGGGTACCTCTCTGAATTGGAAACCCTGGGAGCCTACATGGATTCTAAAATGCAGGCTGATTTCATTCTCCTGTCGCTCCCTAAGTCTTTCAACAACTTTGTCGAATCATATCACATGAGCAAAGGTGATTTCACTAACGCTGGGTTGTTAGCTGCTTTAAAGTCTGTAGAAGACATAATGAAGAAGGACGACCCCTCTGCTAGTGCAATGGTTGCACAAGTAAGAGGAAACTGCGGTTGGAAGCAAGGTTCTCGGAAGGGATCGACCCAGAAGAGAAAGAAGAAGAATCAAGGAGTTGGTACATCTTCTAGTGCCTCCACGATAATGACATCGAAGAAGACCGATGTCATTCACCACTGCAAGAAGCCGGGGCACTGGTGGCGTAACTGCCCAGAATACCTGAAGTCGGCTGACAAAGGTAAAACCCCAGCAGGTATGAAATCTACTTTCATCATTGAAACTAGTTTTCTTGTTGGACGAGAAGGAAGTTGGGTTGTTTCTACTTTCATCAAGTGGTATCAGAGCCAGGTTGACGGTTTCGAATATGATTCGAAAAACCGAGGACGACTTGGGTTCGTTAAGGTCGCGAAAGTTTTCATCGCATTTGATTTCGCAGATCTGTTTACTAAATAAATTCGGTACTGTTTAAATTGTTTAAACACAAATTTAATACTTGTTTTTTGTTCCCCATTAAATAAGGAAACCATAGGATCTGAGTTTGTGTAAATCGGATTTCGTATGCTCTAGATATGGTTGTTTTAATGAACATATATACACTGTTGCGGGAACAGTAGATTTTAACATGATTAAAGAGTTAATTACTGTTATCATCTGCCTCGAAATGCGTGAAACATCACTTGTCTTCTGTCCTAAATCAAGTTAGCAATCTATTAAAATTGAGTTTGTCTAATTTTTATTTAAATTGATTGAGATATGTTAATTTTAGTGAGTAGGGGTCACTGCTGAAATTACTGTCCTAATCTAGAACCAAGTGATTGTCAATTAGTGAAATTAATTGTTAATTTCGTGAAATAATCTTGAAAAATATTTTTGAAATATTGAAACATGATTATTTGCCTAATTGACTTGGCCCCAGCCAATAAATTGATTAGATGTGATCTAAATCATAATTGAAAACCACAATCTTCAAACTTGATGCTTGAATAGGATTTGGGAATTTGTGTAGCAAATTTCCTTATAATAAAAAATGTTTTGATTATTACTATATGGTACAATTTCGGTTGAAGAACCGATGATCATCTCAAGTACAAATTAATCAATTTGGCATTATCCTTTCCCGAGGTGGATATGGTGTCTAGTCGGGAATCGCTGGGGTGTCGGGTTGCAACGTATGCGGTCCGTCCCACTCCCGTCGGTACTGGCCATGACATCGGGTAGGGTTGGGATAATGTCCGAGGGATTAAGATGTATTTTTCTAATTCTTAAAATTTGAATTAATACGTATTTTGAGATATTACCATATATATTCAAGTAAAATAATCAAGTTTGATTGATTGAATTGGATTGATAATTAATTTAATATGATTAAATTGATTATGTCCAATTAAAATACTCTAATATGATTAGAGTTAATAATTCCTTTGGAAGAATTAATTATGTGAATGTGATTCACGATAATTAATTAAAATTTGAATATGAGGTGGAGGATCACATAAGTGACATCCATGGTCTCCCGTCAAGGCGAAGAGTTTCGTCGCCAGGGATTGCATGTGGGAGACGTCTGTCCGAAGTGACAGCTCCTGTGTGCAAGCGCATCTGGATCGGGCTCTTTGGTTCTCGAAAGAGTAAGGCCGTATGCGTAGTGACCCCAATATCGGATCCTCATATTATTGGGGCGATATTGGATTGCGTATAACGAGTACTATTCATGTTGACGGTTGGTTCTATTAACGACAGATCAACATCGCCTTAGGGGTGGTGGGCTCGGGTGTTAAAGACCGAATTGGGAAATGCAAGTTGAACTTGCAAAGCGGAACATGTTCCCGCTTTTCTTTATTGGAGTTGCAGATTCTCATATTATTGGGATGTGACAATGATAAAGAGGAGATCCCAATTCTTGCTAGAGATATAGCGGTAAGTATATCTCTTACTTTGAAAGTGATTAAGGGAATGAACTTTCAAAGTCGACAATGCAAGAATAATTTGATTTAAAATACCTTAATCAAATGCCATAAATTTGAATATATATTTCTATATTCTAATATAGTGCATTCTTAATTTCAGAAAATGAAGTCTTTGAACCCACTTAGTAGGCTTCTTGAGGTCAACCAATTGACCGGCCCAAATTACTCGGATTGGATCCGTAATTTGGAGCTTGTTCTCTCTGCTGAGCGCATAAGTTATGTGCTTTCCGAGGACAAGCATGAGAACCCTAAGTCCAAGGAAGAAAAGCATTTAATGACAAGTATGATGAAGATCATGTCTTGGCTAGATGCTATATCCTAGGTTCTCTCTCCAATGTTCTGCAGAAGCAACATGTAGAGATGAGTACCTGCCAAGAGATAATGCAGAATCTTAAGGATATGTTTGGTGACATTAACCGCACTCAGCGGTATGATGTTATGAAAGACCTCATTTGCTGTAGGATGCAGGAAGGGACTTCGGTCCATGAACATGTACTCAAAATGTTTGGGTACTTGTCGGAGCTGGAGACTCTTCGGGCAACGATGGATGCAGACATGCAAGCTGACTTCATTCTGCTGTCATTGCCCAAATCTTTCAATAACTTTGTAGTGTCATTCCACATGAACAAGCTGGAATTGACAAGTGCTGCTATCCTTGCTGCATTAAAGTCTGCAGAAGACGTAATGAAGAAGGATGGTCCCACTGGCAGTGCAATGGTTGCACAAGTCAAAGGGAAGCGCGGTCGGAAGCATGGTTCTCGGAAGGGCCCGACCCAGAAGAGAAAGAAGAAGGGACAAAGTGTCGGCTCTTCTTCCAATGCATCCACTCTCATGGCGTCGAAGAAAACCGACATTTGTCACCACTGAAAGAAGCCGGGGCACTGGAAGCGTAACTGTCCAGAATACCTGAAATCCTCAGACAAAGGTAAAGCTCCAGCAGGTATGAAATCTACTTTCATCATTGAAACTAGATTTCTCGTCGGACGAGAAGGAAGTTGGGTTGTAGATTATGGTGCTTTTGTTCATGTATGCAATTTGTTGCATTTGTTTCAGGAAACTAGGAATCTTGAGGAAGGGGAGATAGTCATCCAGATGGGATCTGATGCAAGTGTTGCAGCAGTAGCCGTCGGGACTTGTAGACTATCATTATATAGTAGAAGAGTCCTTATACTTAAAGAATGTCTTTATGTACCTGAAGTCAGAAGGAACTTGATATCTGTATCTAAGCTTGTTAGAAGCGGATATTCTTTCCTTTTCTGTAATAAATTAGTCATAAGTCGTTATGATAAATATATTGCGGATGGTGTTTTGACTTCTGGTGGACTCTATGAGTTGTGCATTGATAAATGTATCATGAATGTGACAACCACTAATAAAAACCCTAAAAGATCCAGAGAGGATAAAAATATCTCAAATGAGCTATGGCATCAAAGGCTTGGTCATTTATCTGTTGATAGGATCAATAGATTGATAAAGGATGGACCTCTAGATTTTCTACAGGTTCAACCTTTGCCCACTTGCAAACATTGCATATAGGGTAAAATAACTAGGATGCCTTTCCGTAACAAGGTTACAAGATGCGAAGGTATTATTGATCTAATACATACCTACGTATGTGGTCCCTTCAGTACCGAGACTCGAAATGGATATCGATATTATTTGACGTTTATTGATGACCATTCGCGATACGGGTTTATCTTCCTACTACGTCATAAGTCTGTAACCTTTGAAAAGTTCAAAGAATTCAAGGCTTTGGTTGAGAACCAAACCGATAGGAAGATTAAATGGATTCGATCTGATCGAGGTGGCGAGTACCTGTCGGATGAATTCAAGGAATACCTTAAGGAGAATGGAATTGTTTCCAATATCACTCCTCTTGGAACTCCCCAACTAAATGGTGTTGCTGAAAGACGCAACAGGACCATCATGGACATGGTCCGTTCAAGGATGAGTAAAGCACATTTACCTCTTAGTTTCTGGGGATATGCAGTAGAGACTGCAATATATATCCTGAATAAGATTCCTAGCAAATCCGTGCCTAAGACTCCTCATGAGTTATGGTATGGAACCAAACCTAGTGTTAATCACTTGAGGGTTTGGGGTTGCTTGGTCCATGCAAAGAACGTGGACGCAAGTAAGCTAGAATCTCACTCTCGTGAGTGTTACTTCATTGGGTATGTTAAAGATGGTATTGGATACCAGCTTTATGACCCTGATACCCAAAAGGTTTTTGTTTCTAGAGATGTGAAGTTTCTGGAGAATGATTTCCTTAAAGGTCATGACAATAATGAAGTAGAGGAACTCATTGAATTCTCTGAGGATTCTGAGCTTCCTAGACCAGAAACTGAGGAGATAAATAAAGATGAAACACCCATACCTCTTCGAAGGAGTTCGAGGGTGGTTGCACCACCTGAAAGGTATGGATTCCATGTGTCAGGTGAAACTGACATTGATCCTACTTCATTTGATGAAGCACTCGCGGATCAAGACATGGATAGATGGATGCTAGCAATGAAGTCAGAAATTGACTCCATGCATAAGAATGGTGTATGGACCCTAGAGAATCCACCTAAAGGGGTAAAACCCATTGGGTGTAAATGGATCTTCAAGAGAAAGAGGGGACCTGATGGGAAAGTAGAGACTTTCAAGGCAAGGCTCGTAGCCAAGGGCTACACACAGAGAGAAGGCATCGATTATGATGAGACATTCTCTCCTGTGGCTATGCTTAAATCCATCCGGACATTGCTAGCTATAGCTGCATATCTTGACTACGACATCTGGCAGACGGACGTCAAGACGACTTTCCTCAATGGATACCTCGAGGAGGATATCTACATGGAGCAGCCCAGGGCTTCATGACAGAGGATGGTAAAGTATGCAAGCTGAAGAAATCCATCTATGGGCTCAAGCAAGCTTCTCGTAGTTGGAACATCAGATTCGACGAAACCATAAAGAGTTATGATTTTGTGCAGAATCCTGATGAGCCTTGTGTATACAAGAAGACTAGTGGGAGCGTCATTGTGTTCATCGTGCTTTACGTAGATGACATCTTTATCATTGGGAATGATACAGGGATGATGACCAGTGTAAAGATTTGGCAGTCCCATACCTTTGAGATGAAAGATCTTGGAGAAGCCTCTTACATCTTAGCCTGAAGCTGTTCAGAAACTGAGAAAAGAGGATTTTGGGATTGTCAAAACATGGATACATTAAGAAGATTCTTGAACGATTCCGTATGGATAGTTCTAAGAAAGGATTCCTACCCTTAAGACATGGTATCCACCTGTCTAAAGGAATGGCTCCTCAAACTGTTGAGAAAAAGAAGGCCATGGCTGGATGTCCTTATGCATCAGCTGTAGGAAGCTTAACGTATGCCATGATGTGTACTAGGCCAGATATCTGCCATGCAGTGGGAGTGGTAAGTCGTTACCAATCCTGCTATGGAGAGCAACACTGGAATGCAGTAAAGAACATATTCAAATATCTAAGACGGACGCAAGATTACATCTTGGTCTATGGAGATGGTGATCTTCAAGTCTTGGGATATACAGATTCTGACTTCCAATCGGATGTAGATGATCAAAAGTCGACATCGGGGTTCGTGTTCTTATTGAATGGTGGTGCTGTTAGCTGGAGAAGCAAGAAGCAGGACACTACTGTAGATTCAACAACAGAAGCCGAATACATTGCCGCATCGGATGCTGCAAAGGAGGCGGTGTGGTTGCACAAGTTTGTGTTGGAGCTTGGCGTAGTTTCCTCTGATACTCCCATTCCGTTACTCTGCGATAACATGGGAGCCATTGCCCAGGCAAAGGAACCCAGATGGCATCAAAAGAGCAAGCACGTGGAAAGGAAATACCACATCATTCGGGAGATACAAAAGCGTGGTGACATCATCATCACCAAGGTGGCCTCTACCAACAACGTTGTTGATCCTCTTACCAAACCTCTGACACAGAAGGTTTTCGACCAGCATGTAATGAGTATGGGTTTAAAGATTGTACCTGAATGTTTCTGAGGGCTAGTGGGATATTGTTAGCAATGTGAGCCTCATGCGAACCATTTCTACAATAAATGTTATTGTAATGAATAAATTATCAATGAAAGTTATTGATTTTTTTCACTCCCTTTTCTGAGATTAATGAATGAATGCACTATAGGGTCCCTCTGTACAATAAGGGTTATGTACCATGGCCAACTTGATGATCATACAGCTGTTGATTCATTGGATGGATCATAGAGGCTGATGCTTGGATGAATATCTAAGGAGTTAGATAGAGGACTCATCAAGCATCATCAAATGATCATTAAGTGATGATCTCCAGTCTGAGTAGGAGATGGCAATCCTATCTCATATGACTGATATCTGACTGACCTCTTGATGCAGGTCCTCTGCATGGGAATAGTGATTCAGAGGTGTCAGGTTAGTTGAGTCAATGGGTTGACTTGACGAGATCGAGATAACCAAAGACCTACGTTGAATACTGTCACAACATAGGCATGCATCCTCTGACTAGAGACAGATGTGTTGCTATATGTTTGAGTATGTACATTTGGCAGACCAATAGGTTGATGACCTAATCAAGGTCTATATACCGACGAGATGGTGTGCATGTAAGGACATATGAGTAATGCGATCTCTCAAAGGGATCATACAGGTTCACTTGTGAACCGGGAGACATGAGCTCACTCATGAGGTATTGGGATTGAACAAATTCCATGCATGGTCGTCGTGCTCTGGAAGCATGACATGAATTTGAAGGTAAGATATATGCTTTGTGAAAGCATATGATCTATACCAAATCCAAATGACCAAGATTGAGAAACTTAAATGATCTAACCCTGAAGATGACAGTGCAAAAGTGATCTTTATCTTCAGAATGATCATAAGTCTTCCAGTATGTAGGATGTACAGGTACTGGGAATACCTGAAGGGTGATTTGATCATATACGATTGTATAACCATGATGCTTCCATTCCGAGGGAGTGATGAAACAGGTTTGTATTTTAGTGACCACTCTCATTAGAGAAGTGACCTAATCTTAGTCCATGAACTGGACATTGATCTGAATGAGATTCAGATGCAATGAGAAGATTAAGTCTACGGTCTTGATTTGATCAAGCATCAGTGGGAGGTCCATGGGATATGGATTTGAGATATGATTTCAACATCCAAGTTACTATACATGGAACAATACAATCACCCTGTCCTTATCTCCAAAAATCTGAGGTGAAATAGCATTGTTCTTAAATGGTTTAAGAACAATTCCATAAGATCTAAGGAAAGAGAATTTATATTAGTAGATTAATTATTAATGTGTATTGGATACACATTGTCTAATTAATTGAAAATGTAAATTACATTTTGTTTTGGGTTGTGAATATGATTCACAATATTCCAATGTCAAGATTGCAATATTCCCAAAATTAATTGAGAATTATTTTGGTGAATTAAAATACCAACAAATTGTTGTTGGATAAATAAGTTGAGAGAAAAATAAGGAGATATGCAATCTCATGGAATCCATGAGATTGCCCTCCCATTAGGAAAGGAGGGGGCAGCACCAAATCCCTTGTGGGATTGGTGGCCGTCACCTCCCTCCAAAGGGGAAGGATGATCTCGTTTGTTCTCTCTCTCTTTATTTGGTTGGTTTAATTTGGTATTAATATATATTTGATTTATCAAATATATTTAATCAAAATTAAATCACAAGTTGTTGGTTTTACCAATAACAATCTTGACCATTGGATTGACATAAATCAATCTCATCCATTGATTTTATATGTCCCATGGATTGAGATCCATGGATCCCAAAACCCTATAAATAGAGAGGCATACCATGCTCTCTCTTGACATGCTATTATAGCACACAACTCTCTCTCTCTTTCTCCATACTCGACAGCCCTCTCTCCCTCTCTTCTTGGTGGCCGTCCACCATACCTTGGTGGAGAGAATTGTCGACGCCCGCGCCATCGTGCTGCCGCTTCGACGCTCTGCGGTTCTCCGTCTACTTGGAGTGCTTCACTCACGAAGGAGACATTCGATCTCGTGCGATGAGATTAGGAGCAACTGTGCTTGGATCATCTTGGATTGCGAGGACACCGCGACTCATCTCCGTGCTTGCAAGCCGTTACTCCGACGATCGGACTTGAGACAGGAGGTCTCTTCTCTTAGAGACTTGATCAACCACTCTTCAAGAGGTATTGCATTATACTTGTTGTGGTTATAGATGAAACGATTTGAGAATGGTTCTCGGATCATGTGGTTTCGTCGAATGAAATTTTTAAAATTCCGCTGTACCGAACAACTAGTACGACTAGTCATTCTTCATCGTATCCGATACGATGATCCCGCTTCCATGATGCACTTGAGGATAATTCTATATCCTTCAGAGGTACCGTTACTATTTATGGATTTTCAGTACATGCTTTATTTGATTCTGGTGCTTCAGATTCATTTATTGCTCGGTAGTTAGTACCCACTTTGGGTAAGATACCAGTAAAGGTACAACAGTCCTAACTGATCAAGGGACCAGGAGGAAAGATATTTACAATCCGAGAAATTCTGGATAATTGCATAATAGTGATAGCGGGACATCAGTTACCTGTTTCATTACTACTAATAGAAATGGAAGACTTTGATCTTATCCTAGGGATGGATTGGCTAGAAAGGCATCATGCATGTCTTGACTGTTTTCAGAAGACATTAACGTTTCACCTTCCAAACTCGATAGAGTTCCAGTTCATTGGAAAGACATCCAATGATAATATCAAATATATCTCTACATTGAAGGCACAACAGTTGTTAGAGCAAGGGTGCCAAGGTTATTCAGCTTATGTATCCACAACATCAGGGTCAGAAAGAATGATAGAAGATGTGCCTATAGTGTGCAAGTTTCCTGATGTATTTCCAGAGGAACTACCTGGATTATCGCCTGAGCGAGAGATTGAATTTGAAATCTCTCTCATACCTGATACTCAGCCTATCTCTATCCCTCCGTATAGGATGCCACCAGCTGAGTTACGAGAGTTAAAGGTACAATTGCAAGAACTATTAGATAAAGGATTCATTCATCCTAGTACTTCACCATGGGGTGCACCTATCTTATTTGTCAGAAAAAAGGATGGGTCGATGCGGTTGTGCATTGACTATAGACAACTAAACAAGAGGACAATAAAGAATAAGTATCCACTGCCGAGAATAGATGATCTCTTTGATCAGTTACAGGGTCCAACTATGTAGTCCAAGATTGATTTAAGATCTGGATACTATCAATTGAAAATTAAAGATACAGATATTCCCAAGACAACTTTTCGAACTAGATACGGGCATTATGAATTCTTAGTCATGCCTTTTGGACTAACAAATGCCCCAGCAGCCTTCATGGATCTCATGAATAGAGTATTCAAGGAGTTCTTAGATCACTTTGTAGTAGTCTTTATTGATGATGTGCTTATTTACTCCAAGGATAAGTATCTGCATGAACACCACCTCAGGCAGGCACTTGAAACTCTAAGGAAGAACAAACTGTATGCTAAATATAACAAATGTGACTTCTGGCTATCTGAAGTATCTTTCTTAGGCCATGTTATTTCTGGGGTAGGTATATCAGTTGATCCTACAAAAATTAGTGCGGTGATGAGTTGGGAACGCCCGAAGACTGTCACAGAAATACGATCTTTTCTCGGATTAGCTGGATATTATAGAATATTCGTGAAGGACTTTTCACGAATAGCATTGCCAATGACTAGACTAACTCAGATTGAGGTCCCATTCTTATGGTCTGATACATGTGAAGCTAGTTTTCAGACACTGAAAGAATGCCTAACATCTACACCAATCCTTACTCTACCCTCCGGGAGTGAAGGGTTTACAGTGTACACTGACGCATCTAAAGAAGGACTTGGGGCGGTTCTTGTGCAACATGATAAGGTAGTTGCGTATGCATCACGACAGCTCAGGACTCATGAGAAGAACTACCCAACACATGACCTTGAATTAGCTGTCGTAGTTTTCGCTTTAAAGATATGGAGACATTACCTGTATGGTATTACTTTTGAAATCTTCACCGATCATAAAAGCTTGAAATATCTATTTGATCAAAAGGAGCTCAATATGAGACAAAGACGGTGGCTAGAGTTGTTGAAAGATTATGATTGCACTATCTCCTACCACCCTGATAAGGGGAACGTCGTAGCAGATGCCCTTAGTAGAAGAACTTATTCACCTGAGTTAGTGAGTGCTATCCACTTCTGGGTTTACTATCAACGTTAAGTGAATGGAAACCATTTGATAGTAGTGTTGATACTATAACTATTCCTCATCGATACAAACCAGAGATCTGGGATAAAATAAAGAAAGGACAGGAGGATGATCCAGTCCTTAAAGACTTGAAACAACAACATGAGAAGAATGAGATAGAGGGATTTCAGATACAAGATGGGTTACTATATAACCATCACAGAGCTTGTGTACCGGACATACCTGAACTGTGGAAAGACATTTTACGTGAAGCTCATTGTTCTAGATTATCTATTCATCCAAGAATTACGAAGATGTATAAGGATCTTCATTCATACTTCTGGTGGCCAGGAATGAAGAAAGATGTTGCTGAGTTTGTGAATTCATGTTTCACTTGCCAGCAGGTATAGGCTTCACACCAAAAGCCACTGGGATTATTGCAACCCCTCCCTATACCTGAATGGAAATGGGAAAGCATTTCCATGGACTTCGTTACTGGCTTACCTCAGACGACTGGTAGTAAAGATAGTATATGGGTTATAATAGATCGTCTGACAAAGGTAGCACACTTTATTCCGATAAGCTTATCTTTCACTCCAGATCAGCTTGCTGAGTTATATATTACACATGTGATTCGCCTCCATGGTATCCCAAAAGAAGTAGTTTCCGATCGAGATTCACGATTCACCTCACACTATTGGGAGAACTTCATGAAAGCCTTAGGTACACAGTTATGCTTAAGCATAGCATATCATACCACAAACAGATGGTCAGTCAGAACGTACGATTCAGACACTAGAGGATATGCTACGAGCATGTGCCTTAGAATGGAAGGGATCGTGGATTAAACATTTGCCTCTTGCAGAATTCACCTGCAATAATAGTTACCATACAAGCATTGTCATGGCACCATTTGAAGCACTATAAGGACGAAGGTATACTACTCCTTTGTGTTGGAAAGAGGACAGAATAAAAAACCTTTATGATTCAGACAGACTTCAGGAGAAACGGTAAGCTGTAGAGCTTGTTAGAAAAAGACTATTAACTGCCCAGAGTCGCCAGAAAAGTTATAGTGATACCAGGCAAAGAGACCTTGAATTTGAGGTAGGTGACTTTGTATTTCTCAAAGTATCACCTATGAAGGGTGTTCAGAGGTTTGGCTTGCGTGGGAAATTCACACCCAGGTTCGTGGGTCCCTTTGAAATTATTCAACGGATTGGAAAAGTTGCCTATAGACTTGCGCTTCCTCCACATCTTTCAGCAATACATGATGTATTTCATGTATCAAATCTGAGAAAGTACATTAGGGATCCAACACATAAGATAAGTTATGATGATTTACATGTTGAGCCAGACTTAGACATACCAAGAGATACCTGTGCAAATACTTGAAAGGGATATCAAGAAGTTGAGAAACAAAGAGGTGCCTCTAGTTAAAGTATTATGGCAGAACCAAGAGTTTGAAGAAGCCACATGGGAACCTGAGGCAGAAATGAGAGAGAAATACCCGCACTTGTTTGAATGATAACACTATGTATTATGTATATGTTCATTATAAAGGACGTTCATTCTCTTTAAGGTTGTTATGGTTTCAATCCTCTTTAAGGTTGTTATGCCTGCATTTCTAGTCTCGAGGACGAGACTTCCTTTAAGGTTGTTATAATTGTAAAGCCTTGAACTTGGCATATCTCGGATCCTATATAATAAGATCCGGCTCGTCAAGAGAAAACCAACGAAGTTTGTTTCATGTGAATCAGACTTCGTTTCGAATTGTTATGATTTTCGGAAGAAAGAGAAGTAAGGAAGCTAAGATGTCATTAACCCATAATGACTGTCATTAAGACTAATTAAACATGATTAAAGAAACTAATGATGGATTGAAAACCGCTAATGATCATTAGTAAACACTAATCAATAGTTAGCAAAAGATAAGCGTAAACCGCAAAAGTTAAATCGCGATTAGTGAAAGTTAATCACGATTAGTGTTAATTAAGTGTCATTAGCGAATCTAGAATCCTCTGGAATGTTCTAACTTAAGCCCCAAGTTTGGGATAGGTTTTGACCAAAACCATGGGCCAAAACCATGGGCTGCTAAACCATGGTTAAGGTCTAAACCATGGTTTTCTAACCATGGTTAGTGGTTTTCCGGGGCCTATAAATAGACCCCCCTACCCATTCATTCTCTACAACTTCCACTACCACCACCACCCCAAGGGCTAGGGTCGAGAGGTCGGGAGGAGGAGTGGGAGGCGAGGGAGGAGCGCTAGCGAAGCGCTGCCGGGATAACGAGGAGGAGAAAGGTATGATCCTCTCTTAGTTTACTTCGTAAGCTAGGCTTTCAATTCATCCTTTTGTTCTTCCAAGTTTTGTTCTTGATTCATCTTTCTTTCCGATTTGTTTTCCTATTGTGGTTCGAGGAGAAATCTGTGTAACACCCTACTTAGGTGCGGGCGGCTATGCACGTCAGTGACCCTGTGATTCATCACACGTTCACTCATCTAAGACACGTGGTGTCTACCGATTCTCCATCGTTTATGTTTATATTCTTTCTGTTATGCTTTTATAGTTATTTTGATGGAGAAATCTGTGTAATACCCTACTTAGGTGCGGGCGGCTATGCACGTCAGTGACCTTGTGATTCGTCACACGTTCACTCACCTAGGATGTGTGGTGTCTACCGATTCTTCATATCTTGTTGTCTGAGTATATTCTTTCAGTTTCGTTGTTATTTCCTCTCGATTGATTTTATAGAGGAAACTCTTTTCGTTTTTATTTTAAAATATGTCCCAATATAAGGGGAAACTCTGTCGAAATTTTCCGAGAAATATGTCCCGATATAAGGGGAAACTCTGCCGAAATTTTCCGAGAAATATGTCCCGATAAGGGGAAACTCCGCCGAAATTTTAAGAGAAAATATGTTCTTCGCATTCTTCACGTTCTTCGTCTTCATGTTATTCGCGTTCTTCGTTCGTTCTTCGCGTTCTTGACACGTTCTTAACATTTTGATATGAAAATGAAATTCGATCTTTTCTGGAGCCTTAAAATAGCCTTTCTAAAAAACACGATAAAGCCTTGCATACACGAGAGAGAGCTCGATTAGGTAACGAAATCCTTCCTTTTACTGTTGGGTTTTCATACGAATTTATTGAAATTCTTGATTTTGTGTTCTTTGCTACGAAGAACCCTAATTTTGGCTATTTTTGAAAAAGTCTGAAGAATTGCTTTGTGATTCCCACTAAACTAAGGTTTAAGCATCAAATTGATGCGTTGGCTTTGAGAGCTAGGGTTTGGGAGTTAAAATAGGCACAAATACGAGTATATATGGTTATGAATAATATATATGTGAGTCTACACTAAGTGTTGTTGATTATGCAAGTCGAAGACTTAACGAAAGAATTACATCATGGGAATAGATGTGGCTTGAGTTGGATCCTTAAAAGGATCATGTGTCACGTTAAGGATGACTGGGAGTAGAACTACAGGTCGGGCATGCAACCTGTAGGTTTGTCGGAAGGAACCCGTATTGGCATTTCCCTACCTAGGTGGTACACGGTTGCCCTGTTATGTTAAGTGCGCACAAAATGAATGTTTTGCAATGCGTGGTATCAGGAGCCAATATCGTCGGGTTGAACGATGGAAGATGTGGTCGTGAATGTGGAGGCACGGGTGGTTCAATAGCGGCTGGGTCACGATAACATGTATTTAAAGCCGCTAGGTTATATGATTAAACGTTAGCCTGAGGTTTTAAGCAACCAAGTCCTCGAGGACGGTGTGCTCCTTTGTTTTGTAGACTGAGGGTTGAGACCCTGTTTAATAAAAGAAAAGGAAATTGTCAGGGTAGTATTGGAGGATTGGTTGAGGCGACGTGCGGCGGCATAAGCTTACCAAGATCAACACAATCTCCAATCCCGAAGTATCCATAGCTTCGGAGTCCAAGAATGGTGGGGTTCCCCTGGACTAATCCCTGATGTGGAATAAAAAGGAATATGACTTAAATTAATGAAAAGGAATGAAATTTTTGTGATATCAAGTTTTGAAAAAATTACACAATTTGTTTGCCTTTCTCTTCTTCGTTACTTAGCATTCGCTAATTTTTATCCTATGATTTATGGAAAACCCAACAGGTATCGGTGAGCCATCGCAAGGACTTTAAAAATTCATCCAGCTTACATACTAAACATCCAGCCAGCCACAATAGCTTTACTTTTTAAGGTAGTTAGTAATCTTTTGTATATTTTCCTTTGAAGCTGATGTACATGTAAATGGTTATAGTGGGACAGTGTATCATCTGAACTTTATTTAGTGAATGGAAAAGTGTTGAAATACTTTCTTCTGAGTATTTTATTTGCAGTCTATTTCTGAATGTTAGTTGTGATTGCTGAATAAATTATTGCTGAGTAACCAGATCCGGATATGGGAGGATCCGACGGCCCGGGAATCGGGGTCGCGACAGATTGGTATCAGATCAAGGTTACTCTAGTAATTTATTTAGTAATCATCAACTATGAGCGGTATTAAGAAAACTAAGGTTGTATTAAGATCCTTTGATCTTAATAACTCACAAGTCATTGTCCCTTATGTACATCATGCTAAGACATATAGGAACTGACCTTTGACCTTGACTCATCCCAGGATCATGGCAGACCAAGACGTGTCTAGACAATTAGCGGCTATGATGGCAATGCTCCAAGACATGGGGCAAAGGCAACAGGCATTGGAGGAGAGGCTCAATGCACAGGCTGAGAGACCCGAGGCATCTAAGCCTGCGGATGCCAGGATTGAAGGTCCTCTCCATCTTTCTGAGGAAGAATCTAGTTACCATCCTTCAACTGATTCTGCTCCTACCCCAACTGAAGGAGCAATGGAGAAGGCCCTTCTTAGAAGGCCATGGCTAGATGCCCGTATGCATCAGCTGTAGGAAGCTTAATGTATGCCATGATGTGTACTAGGCCAGACATTTGCCATACAGTGGGAGTGGTAAGTCGTTATCAATCCTGCTATAGAGAGAAACACTAGAATGTAGTAAAGAACATATTCAAATATCTAAGACGGACGGAAGATTACATCTTGGTCTATGGAGATGGTGATCTCCAAGTCTTGGGATATACAGATTCAGACTTCTAGTCGGATATCGATGATCGAAAGTCGACATCAGGGTTTGTATTCCTGTCGAATGGTGGTGCTGTGAGCTGGAGAAGCATGAAGCAGGACACTACGGCGGATTCAACAACAGAAGCCGAATACATTGCCGCATCGGATGCAGCAAAGGAGGCGGTGTGGTTGCGCAAGTTCATCTTGGAGCTTGGCGTTGTTTCATCTGATACTCCCATCCCGTTACTCTGCGATAACACGGAAGACATTGCCCATGCAAAGGAACCCAGATGACATCAAAAAAGCAAGCACGTGGAAAGGAAATACCACATCATTCAGGAGATTCAAAAGTGTGGTGATATCATCATCACCAAGGTGGCCTCTGTCGACAACGGTGCTGATCTTCTTACCAAACCTCTGATACAGAAGGTTTTCGACCAGCATGTAATGAGTATGGGTTTACGGATTGAACCTGAATGGTTCTGTGGGCTAGTGGGAGATTGTTGGACATGTGAGCCCCGGACGAACCATTCTTATAATAAATGTTATTGTAATGAATATATATGTTTTATCAATAAAAGTTATTGACGATTCATTCCCTTTCTGAAATTAAATGAATGAATGCACTATAAGGTCCCTCTGTACAATTAAGGTTACCATGGCCATCTTGATGATCATATAGCTGTTGATTCATTAAATGAATCACAGAGGCTGGTGTTTGGATGAATATCTAAAGAGTAAGATAGAGGACTCATCAAGCAGATGATTATCAAGAGATGATCTGCTGCCTGAGTAGGAGATGGCAATCTTTTTTCACAGAGGCTGATATCTGAATGACCTCTTGATGCAGGTCCTCTGCATGGGAATAGTGATTCGGAGGTGTCAGATTAGTTAGGTCAAAGGGTTGACTTAGCGAGATCGAGATAACCTAAGTCCTATGTTAAATACTGTCACAACATAGGCACACATCCTCTGACCAGAGACATATGTGTTACTATATGTCTGAATGTGTACATTTGGTAGACTAATAGGTTGATGACCTAACCAAGGTCTATACACCGACAAGCTGGTGTGCATGTAAGGGCATATGAGTAATACGATCTCTCAAAGGGATCACATGTTCACTTATGAATAAGAAGACATGATCTCACTCATGAGGTAATGGGACCGATCAAATTCCATGCATGGTCATTGTGCTTCGGAAGCATGACAAGAATTTAAAGGTATGATATATGCTTTGGGAAAGCATATGATCGATACCAATTCCCAATGACCAAGATTGGGAAACTTGGTGATCAAACCCAGAAGAAGACAACGTAAAAATTGATCTACATCTTCAGGTTGATCATAGGTCTTCCAATATGCAGGGTGTACATGTATTGGGAATACCTAAGGGTGATGTGATCATAAACGATTATATAACCATGACGCTTCCATTCCGAGGGAATGATGAAACAGGTTTGGATTTTAGTGGCTCCTCTCAATAGAGAAGTAATATGATCTTAGTCCAAGTGTTGGACATTGGTCTGAATGAGATTCAGATGTAATGAGAAGATTAGATTGCGGTCTTGATTTAATCAAGCATTTGTGGGAGGTCCGTGAGATCTGGATTTGAGATGAGATCTCAACATCCAAGTCACTATACGTGGAACAATACAATCGCCCTATCCTTAACTCCAAGTATCTGCGGAGAAAGCACATTATTCCTGAAGAAGTTCAAGAATAATTCCTTTGATGAATTCGGTATTAAAGCAACAAGATGTTGATAATTAAATGAGATTTAATTATCAAGTATAATATGAATAAGATTCATATTGTGAGAATGATTATCCAGGATAATTAAATGAGATTTAATTATCAAGGAAATGCAGATTGTGGATAGTGTTATCCATAATATATGCGTATATATTATAAATATGATTCATAATATATTAGAGAGAGAGCACCTTTGTAAATAGCATTTGTTAATTATTAATGTGAATTGGATTCACATTAAGCAATTAATTTGAAATGTAATTTACAATTTAGTTTGGGTTGTGAATATGATTCACATATTTTCAATGGCATGATTGAAATATTCACTAATTAATTTGGAATTAATTTAATGGATAATTTTACAATAAATGTTATTGCAAATAATTAAGAGATAATGATATAAAATAAAAGGAGGAGATAATCCACAAAAATATGAGGTGGCGTCACCCATGACTTGGTCATGGGTGACGCCCCCTATTTTTGGGATGGATTAATTATCCTTTTGATTATTATCATTATCTTATGATAATTGATTTTTAATGAACTAAATTATGTTGATGATAATGCAACATATATTTGATTTAATATAAATTAATAAATTGTTGTTTTGAACAACAATGATCATATCCATTGATTAAATACACATATCAATCTAACCATTGATTTTGTGTATGTCATGGATTGTGATCCATGGATTCCCAAACTAGTATAAAAAGAAGGCAACCCTAGCCCTTTAAAAAAACATTATTGTACACGTCTACTCTCTCTCTCTCTCTAATCTCTCATTCTTGCCATATCTCTCTCTCTCTCTCTCTCTAAGGTGGCCGTCCACCTTAGGTCTTGAGGGAATAGCAATCGCTTCTACGCTGTCGTGCTGTCGCTTCGATTGCTCATGGATCTCCATCTTCTTTGGGGCTTTCTGCTCTAGAAGGAGATGTCGGATTTCGTTGGAAAAAATCAGGAGATTCAAGGCTTGGATCTTCATCGAGGATTGCGGGAAACACGCGTCTCAACATCGCGCCCGCAAGTGCCATCTTCATAGATCGGAGTTGAGTTAGGAGTATCTCTTGCTTTAGAGATGTAGTGATCGCAACCACGCTTCAGGAGGTATTTCTAATACTTTGTGGTTAGATGAAACGATCCAAGAAATGTTCTTGTGATCATGTGGTTTCATCTCATGATTTAAATTTTTTTAAATTCTGCTGCACCTAGCGACTAGTGCGAATAGCCGCTCCGATCACACAAGATGCGATCATCACGCTTCGGTGATGCGCTTGAAGATTCATCATATCCTTCAGACCGAGCCACCTTGCAGCTCGAGCCTTGATCACACACATACCCCCACATGCCCTCTTTGGGTGAATTGCATAACAACTCGCTGGTTCTTCAATTACACTTCTACCAGTGCGCTCCTGCACATTTAGAGATAATCCCCTCACGGTTTACATATTTGCAATTCGACCCTCATTTGGACCATTATGTAAAGTCTTAAGTATATTTAATTAAGTTTTGTTTTTAAATAAACCCTTGGATTGTTTGTTTAATAACTTGAGCATATGTATTTTATTTGTAATGAAATTCGACGTGTTGGAAATGTATTTTCATGATCTATCCAATGGTGCACTGCTTGTTCTAATTTAAAGTATTGATATAGATGAAGTTACAGAACAAGTATCTTGATTGGTTAGTTGTGTTTAATTGGACTTTATTTCATTTTAACTTCTAAAATTAGCATGCAAGTAGGCAAATTAATCTTTGTCCATTTCTCCTACTGTAAATGAAGTTTAAGTATTGTAAATTGGTTTAAACTCTGGTTAAATAGGATTCGAAGTTCATCTACTTAAGGATTTATATGCCTTGATTACCACTAGGTTAATGAATTACTTGTTCAAACTTTGTTGACCAACTTGAGAAGTTTGAAAGTTTAATTTGAGAGTAATTTGTGTGTTTTTTGTTGTTTGTTCTGTAGTGCATATAATTCATTCTATGTCATTATTACTTGCATATAAGTGGATAAAAATATCATGCATGCATTCATATTGACCTAGATAACTTTAGATCATTTAGATTAGATATTTAAACCTTAATTGAACAGTTTAATAGCTTGTATCCTTGTGTTAGACCATGGACTTATCTTGATATAAATTTAAGCCACACTTTCTTCATCGGGATCTGTTAAGCGTGGTTTTGATTGACTTGTTTATCGCTCGTACTACCACTTTACCTATTTAGAGTAGCGTATTAGCGTCTCGTCATATGGCGCGGTTGTTAGGACATGGCTTATTTAGGTTGTTTAATTAAGTTCAAATATTCATCTTAAATGATTTTAGTAATATTTAGGTTAATCATTTTGTTTGTGATAGTTTGTTGTTGCATTGTCTTTGTTCATGTGTAGCATTTTCATTATGTAGTGTTATTGATATATCTCTTAGCTCATATTTAACTACGTTTTGTTGTGGACATGGCCAGAGGAGCCAAGGAATACCAAGGCTAGATAGAGGTGAGGTTCTTGGATCAGCTTGTTGAAAAGACCACATCCAACTATGTTGGATTAGAGAGATAGTGTAGCTTAATTCTTAATTGTATTATATTTGTGTACACTTAATTTGTAATTATTATTTGCTCATTTTTTGCAGTTCTCATTTGAGTTCCATGTATGTATTAACGGACGCAACTTTTATTATTGTGGTGTGTAGAGACTTGTTTGTGCTCGATTGAAGGGAGGGGCTCGACCTGAGTAGCCAAATTTTTAGGACAAGCACATGGCCCTTAGAGCTTACTTAGAACCTATGTGTCCCCTATTAATTTAGTCCACATAAAAAGATTCATTTAAATAGTAGCACCTTATCACGTTTGATTAGCTTAAAATAAGCTCATTTCTTCACTACTAATAGAACTTATTCTTAGGTATGACTCTTTGTCTACTTGCATCTCACATAGCTAGATCTTTATATATTCCGTTGAGCTTCCCACATGTAAAGTACTAGTAGTCATTGTAATTTTTTCTAAACTAAGCATTCATCATAGTTTCTCTGCTTGCATTCAGATATCTTGAATCCCTTTCTTGAGTTTTAACTTAGGTTTGAAGGAATTGGGACTGACATTAGGGGTACATTGTTGTGATAATTAAAGACTCAATGCAATAACCAAAATTAAAAGTGGGATTGTTAATGCAAGTTAACCTTAAGAACTTGGAATAAAATTCACCTTATCTTACAGGAGAATAAACTCCTCATTGCTCATAGGTACTTGCCTCCAAAAAGAGTGGGTGAGGACGCATCCTTAAGGATAGAGCCCAAAACCCTGGACATGCACCCTAAGTCCCTATTTCAGACTTTTACGGATTTAGGAGCTGCAAGTGTTCATCTCCAACCTTAGTTGACGTTTTGGTAGTATAAGTCAATTAGCTCCTTTAAGGGTGTAATATAACTCGACAACCCTAGCATATCATCCTTTCGATCGAGGACTAATAGAAGCACCATTAGGCATTATGGAGAAACACTGTGAGTAACATACTCCAAGATTGTTTTATCATCAATAAAATTGATAAGATAATTGACCAAACTCTTGCGGACTTCACATGTAAATGTGATGGAATAGGGGTTTTGTATTGCATTTGTATCGTGTGAGCTCTCATACCACACATTCAAGTGCCTTCTCATGAGATATCATCCTTTTATTGATATTCATGCTTGATTCATATCCTTATTTGACATCGAAGATGGATATAAAAGTTTGTTCGGACTTCATGAACCTCATTGAACTCCTCAAATGTCATGTCTTCTGAGGTCCATAATACTTCACTTCCTAGATCTCCCTGGAGTCAAGTTGACCCTCTTCTTGAGTCGAGGTTCACTTCCTTCTTAGGGAATTGTCATACCTCGACCAATTCCTTCCTCTCTTCTTTTCTCACTGAGGAAGACCTCTGCCTTAGTGAGATCGATTTGATTTCAACATATTCTTCTAATCTCAATCCATAGTCTAATGAAAGTGATTGATGAATCGGAAAGGCCAGATCTGCTAACCAAATAAGCTAGGTCAGCAACCGTCGTGATGACTAAGTATCTCCGAATTAATCAACAATTAAGCCATAATATATAGATAAATATCGAAGTGTGTGAGTCAAATTTATTAGAACTCTTTAAAGAAGTGTTTAGGTGTAAGTAGTGAAGAATGTCCAACACATGGAGAACGATTGGGGGTAGATGTTCACTATCAATTATTTCCAATTAACAATGTTTTTTGGTTTTATTCATACCTGTTTGTTTTACATGTTTTTTTGTGCTTTTTTAGTTATATGCATATTTTTATGAGTTTTTAATGTTTTATAATTTTTTATATTTTTTGCATTTTTTACATTTTAATTGTTTTTAATATATGAAATTGTAATTATTTTATTTTTTAAAACTATATAATAGCTAATATTAATAAAGAAAGGGAAAATATATTTTTGGATTTTCAAATAAGTTAAATAAAGTTGAAATAAAGGAAATAAAATATGTTTGTATTTTTTAAAATTTTTCTAATGTTTTTAGTATTTTATGGTTTTTTATATTTTTATGGATTTTTAAAGTTAGAAAAATGAAACAACGAAGAAGATAATTTCACAACCTTGTTCAGGATTTAATATGTATAAGTATAAACCCTAAATAGTGTTCAATATAAACTATATATAAGAAAGAAAACTCAGAAACATGAAACATAATTTTTGGATTTATATAGAATTTTTGCTAATTTTTATAAAATTTTTAGGTTTTTAAAGTTTCAAAGGTTTCTATTATATATTTTTTATTAATTTTTGAATATGCGGTAAAATATAATAAAATCTATCTAATATAATTTAATTTGAATTTTTAGGTGAATATTCGCATTTTTATGATTGTTATAATGCTAAATAGGGAAAATAGACATATTTTTAAATTTTTATAATTAGGAAACACAATAAAATACCAAGTGCGAAATACATGCAATCAACCAAGCATATACTATAATTCTTAGAAGTTTTTTAGACTAATCAAATAAATAAATAAAGATAAAATATAAAAAATAAATAAATGCAACAGGACAAGGGCATATTTACAATTTCTAGAAAGTTATCATGATTTAATAATGAGTCCAAGAAATAAAGGAGGATATTCCACAAAATTCCCAAACGTGGCTCAAGTGCACGACCATTTGAGGTGACCTGGATAGGTCTAAATTACAAATATACAAAGAGCAAGGGTTTAACATGCAAAATTCATAAATATACTACAAATAATGTTATGGTTATATGAATAAATATAAAATACATAAGGTGAAAGGGGGTCATGTTGGACATGCGAGCCCACAACGAGCCATTATGCAATAAATGTTATTGCACATATCATTCCCTGATCTAAAATGAAGAATAAATAATTTGCATAATAGGTCCCTTAGTACAATTAGGGTTATGTACTATGGCTATCTTAATGATCATACAGCTGTTGATTCAATTATTGAATCATAGAGGCTGGTGCATGGATGAATATCTAAACAGTTAGATTGACGACTCATCAAGCACCGTCAAATGATTATTAAGATGTGATCTCCAACCTGAGTAGGAGATGGCAATCCTTTCGCACATAGGTTGATATCTGACCGACCACTTAATGCAGGTCCTCTCTATAGGAATAGAGATTCGGAGGTGTCAGATTAGTTAGGTCAAAGAGCTGACTTAACGAGATCGAGATAACCAAAGTCCTATGTCGTATGCTGTCATGATATAGGCACGCATCCTCTAATCGGAGACAGATGTGTTACTATATGTTTGAGTATGTACATTTGGCAGACCAATAGGTTGATGACCTAACCAAGGTCTATACACCGACACATTGGTGTGCATAAAAGGGCATATGAGTAATACGATCTCTCAAAGGGATCATACATGTTCACTACTGAGCCAGAAGACATGAGCTCACTCTTGAGATATTGGGAAGAATCAAATTCCGTGCACGGCCGTCTCGCTTTGGAAGCTTGACTGAATTTGTAGGTTTGATATATACTTTTGGAAAGTATATGATCAAGACCTAGGTATGATATATGCTTTTGGAAAGTATATGATCGATACCAACTCCCAATGATCAAATGAAAAACTTACTGACAAAACCCTGAAGTAGACAGTATAAAATTAATCTAATACTTTGAGTTTATTCTGGGTCTTCCAGTATGCAGGATGTACATGTGTTGGGAATACCTGAGGGTGATGTGTGTTAGACATGTGAGCCCTGGGCAAACCATTCTTACAATAAGTGCTATTGTAATATATATATATTCATTTATCAATAAAAGTTATTGATGTTTCACTCCCTTTCTGAAATTAAATGAATGAATGCACTATAAGGTCCCTTTGTACAATTAGGGTTATGTACCATGACCATCTTGATGATCATATAGCTGTTGATTCCCTAAATGAATCATAGAGGCTTGTGTTTGAAAGAATATCTATGGAGTTAGATAGAGGACTCATCAAGCATTGTCAAATGATTGTTAAGAGATGATCTCCAGCCTGAGTAGGAGATGGCAAGTCTTTCTTACATAGGCTGATATCTGACCGACCTCTTGATGCAGGTCCTCTGCATGGGAATAGTGATTCGGAGGTGTCAGATTAGTTAGGTCAATGGGTTGACTCAACGAGATCGAGATAACCTAAGTCCTATGTTGAATGCAGTCAAAGCATAGGCACGGATCCTCTGACCGGAGACAGATTTATAATATACATATATTGAAGAGAGAGAAATTTTATAAATAGCATTTGTTAATTATTAATGTGGATTGGATTCACATTAATTAATTAATTAGAAATGCAATTTACAAATTAGTTTGGGTTGTGAATATGATTCACATATTTATCAATGGCATGATTGAAATATTCACAACTTAATTTGGAATTAACTTGATGGATATTTTTTAGTAATACATTGAGAAATAATAATACAAAATAAAAGGGAGATAAATAACCTCCATATGAGGTGGCGTCACCAATGACATGGTCAAAGGTGACACCCCTCAATTTTAGGAGGAAATTGGTTATCTCCCCTTTATTATATTATTATCTCTTGATAATTAATTTATATTAAATTAAATTGTGTTGATAATGTTGCAACATATATTTTATTTAAATATAAATTAATGTTGTTGTTTTTAGCCAACAACAATCTTGGCCATTGATTAATACATAGATCACCATGGCCGTTGGATCTATGCGTCCCATGGATTGAGATCCATTGGATCCTAAACTAATATAAAAGGAGGGCTAACCTTGCCTTTCATGGTACATTATTAAGAGTTGTAGAAGCCTACTACTCTCCCTCTCTCATTCTCGCCTACCCTCTCTCTCTCTATTCAAGGTGGTCGTCCACTTTGTGCATTGAGAAGGAGAGACTCTCGCCTTCGCCTTCGACGACTCGAGAATCTCCTTCTTCTTTGAGGCTCCTTGCTCTAAAGTAAGACGGTGGATTTTATTTGACAAAATCAGGGGATTCATTGCTTGGATCTTCATCGAGGATTGAGGGAGGTTCGTGTCTCATCATCACGCCCGCAAGTGCATTCTTTGTGGATCGGACTTAAGACAGGAGGATCTCTTGTTTGGGATCTCATGATTACAACCACGCTCCAAGAGGTATTCCTTATACTTTATGGTTTGATGATATGATTCGAGAAATGTTCTCGTGATCATGTGGTTTCATCACTTGTTAAAAAATTTTAATTTCCGCCGCATCTAGCAACTAGTGCGACTAGTTGCCCCGATTGCATATGATGCGATCGAAACGCTTCCATGATGCGCTTAACGATTCTCTATATCCTTCAAGTGGTATCAAAGCCTTAGGTCGAATAAGTTTTTGGATATGATCCATAGACCTAGGATGACTTGGGTTTGAAAGGGTCACGAAAGTTTTGTTACATTTCAATTTTCACACCTCTGTCTAATTGAAATTTTCAGTACTACTTAAATTATTTAAACACTAAATTTGCAATTGGATTTTGTTCCCCATTAATTAAGGAAACTATAGGATCTGAGTTTAGGAAATTTAAATTTCATTTGCTCAAGATATGGCCTTTTAAATATGCATATATTCACTGTTGCGGGAACTGCGGATCTAAACGTGATTAATGAGTTAATTACTGTATTGATCCGCCTCAAAATGCGTGAATTATCACTTGGATTCTTTAATAAACTAAATTGGCAATCTTAGGAAACTGATTTTTCAAGTTTTGGATTTAAATTGATCAAGATAAGTTAATTTTAGTGATTGGGGGTCACTGCTGGAAATTGACATCTTTTGATCATGAACCTTGTGATAAGTCATTCAAATATGATGATGAAAATTAATTGTTAATTTTCTGAAATAACCAGTGATAAATATTTGTGAAATATTTAAAGAGATAATTGTTTCATTGAATGCCATTTTCCTAAAACATAATGATAAGATAATTGATCTTGATCATTGGTTAACATGAAATCATCAACAAACATTTTTCATGAAAAACCTTAGTTTATCCTACAATAGTTGTAGGACAATTTTTACATGAAAACCATCTTGCTTGAATAGGATTGGGGATTTGTTTAGCAAATCTCCTTATAATATAATCAAAATTGTTTTGATGTATATTATATGGTATAATTTCGGTTGAAAAATCGATGAGCATCTCAAAGTACATGATGATCTATCTGGCATTATCCTTTCCTGAGGTGGATATGGTGCCTAGTCAGATAGCATTGGGGTTGCGGGTTGCAACGTATGTGCTCCGTCCCACTCTCGTCGGTGCTGGCCATGACAGCGGGTAGGGACTCGATAATTCCAGAGAAGTTAAAGTGTATTTTTCTAATTATTAAAATTCGAATAATATGTACTTTGAGATTATACCTACTATTCAAGTAATAATCAAGTTTGTTGATTGATGATTGGATTAATGATTAATTTAATGTGATTAAATTAACTGTATCTAATTAACACTCTATTATGAATAGATGTGTATTTCCCTTGGAAGAATTAATTATGTGAATATGATTCACGATAATTGATTATAAAATTTGAATATGAGATGAGGATCACATAAGTGACATCCATGGTCTCCCATCAAGGCGAAGGGTTTTGTCGCCAGGGATTGTATGTAGGAGACGCCAGTCCGAAGTGACCGCTCCTGTATGCAAGCACATCTGGATCGAGCTCTTTGCTTCTCGAAAGAGTAAGGCCGTATGCGTAGTGACCCCAATATCGAGTCCTCATATTATTGGGGCAATATTGGATTGTGCATAACGAGTTTTAATCCTGTTGACGGTTGGTTCAATTAGCAACGGGTCAACATCATCTTAGGGGTGGTGGGCCCGGGTGTTGAAGACCCAATTGGGAAATGCAAGTTGGACTTGTAAGGCGGAATGAGTTCCCGCTTCTTTTTATCGGAGTCGCAAGTTCTCATATTATTGGGATGTGACAAAGATAGGAAATGAGATCCCAGATCTTGCTTGAGATATAGCGGTAAGTGTATCTCTTACTTTGAAAGAAAATAAGGGAATAATCTTTCAAAGTTGACATTGCAAGATGAATTTGATTTAAAATATCTTAATCAAATATCTTAAAATGAATATATATTTATTTATGTATTCTAATATAGTGCATTCTTAATTTCAGAAAATGAAGTCCAAGAACCCACTTAGCAGGCTCCTGGAGGTCAACCAATTGATCGGGCCAAATTATTTGGATTGGATCCGAAATTTGGATCTTGTCCTATCTACGGAGCGCATCTCTTATGTGCTGACCAAGGACAAGATAGCAAACCCTAAGACTGCTGAAGATAAATCATATAATGAGAAATATGATGAAGACTATAATCTGACAAGGTGTTACATCCTTGGGTCATTGTCCAATGTGCTTCAGAAGAAACATGTGGAAATGAACCTTTGCAAAGAGATTATGCTGAATCCGAAGGAAATGTTCAGTGACATAAACCGCACATAGCGTTACAACGTGATGAAAGAGCTTATTCGCTGCAAGATGCAGGATGGGACCTCTGTCAGAGAACACGTACTCAAAGTGTTTGGGTACCTCTCTAAATTGGAAACCCTGGGAGCCTACATGGATTCTGACATACATGCTGATTTTATTCTCCTGTCGCTCCCTAAGTCTTTCAACAACTTTGTCGTATCTTATCACATGAGAAAGGTGATTTCACTAACACTGGGCTGTTAGCTGCATTGAAGTCTGCAGAAGGCGTGATGAGGAAGGACAACCCCTCTGTTAGTGTAATGGTTGCACAAGTGAGAGGAAATCGCGGGCAGAAGCAAGGTTCTCGGAAGGGCCCGACCCAGAAGAGAAAGAAGAAGAATCAAGGAGTTGGTTCGTCTTCTAGTGCTTCCACACTGATGACATCGAAAAAGTCTGATGTCTGTCACTACTACAAGAAGTCGGGGCACTGGCGGCGTAACTGCCCAGATTACCTGAAGTCTACTGATAAAGGTAAAGCCCCAACATGTATGAAATCTACTTTCATCATTGAAACTAGCTTTCTCATTGGACGAGAACGAAGTTGGGTTATAGATTCTGGTGCTTCTGTTCATGTATGAAATACGTTGCATTTGTTTCAGGAAACTAGGAATCTGGAGCATGGGGAGATAGTCATACAGATGGGGTCTAATGCAAGTGTTGCAGCAGTTGCCGTCGGGACCTGCAGACTATCATTATCTAGTGGTTGAGTCATAGTACTTAAAGAGTGTCTTTATGTACCTGAAGTTAGAAGGAATCTGATCTCTATATCTAAGCTAGTTAGAAATGGATATTCGTTCACTTTCTGTAATAAATTAGTCTTAAACCGTTATGATAAATATATTGCGGATGGTATTTTGACTTCTGGTGGACTCTATGAATTGTGCATTGATGAATATGTCATGAATGTTACTACCACTAATAATGAAAGCCTCAAGAGATCCAAGGAGGATGGAAATCATTCGAATATGATTTGGCATCAAAGGCTTGGTCATTTATTTGTTGATAGGATCAATAGATTGATAAAGGATGGACCTTTAGATTTTCTACAGGTTCAATCTTTACCTACCTGCGAATACTGCATTCGAGGTAAAATGACTAGAGCACCTTTCGTTACAAGATTACAAGATGCGAAGGTATTCTTGACCTAATACATACTGATGTATGTGGTCCCTTCAGTACCACGACGAGAAATGGATATCGATATTACTTGACGTTTATTGATGACCATTCACGATACGGGTTTATCTTCCTACTACGTCATAAATCTGAAACCTTTGAAAAGTTCAAAGAGTTCAAGGCTTTGGTTGAGAACCAAACCGATAGGAAGATCAAACAGATTCGACCTGACCGAGGTGGTGAGTACCTCTCAGATGAATTCAAAGAATATCTTAAAGAGAATGGAATTGTCTCCAATCTCATTCCCCCTGGAACTCCCCAACTTAATGGTGTTGCTAAAAGACTCAACAGGACCATCATGGAGATGGTCCGTTCAATGATGAGTAAAGCACATTTATCTCTTAGTTTCTGGGGATATGCAGTAGAGACTGCAATATATATCCTGAACAAGATTCCTAGCAAGTCTGTACCCAAGACTCCTCACGAGCTCTGGTATGGTACCAATCCCAGTGTTAAACACTTGAGGGTTTGGGGATGCTTGGTCCATGCAAAGAACGTGGACGCAAGTAAGCTAGAATCTCGCACTCGTGAGTGCTACTTCATTGGGTATGTTAAAGATGGTATTGGATACCAGCTTTATGACCCTGAGACCCCAAAGGTTTTTGTCTCTAGGGATGTGAAATTTCTAGAGGATGATTTCCCTAAAGGTCAAGATGGAAATGAGGTAGAGGAACTCATTGAATCCCCTGAGGATTCTGAGATTCCTGTACCAGAAACTGAAGAGATAAATAAAGATCAAACACCCATACCTCTTCGAAGGAGTTCGAGGGTGGTTGCACCACCCGAAAGGTATGGATTCCATGTGTCAGGTGAAACTGACAATGATCCTTCTTCATTTGTTGAAGCACTAGCGGATCATGACATGGATAGATGGATGATGGCAATGAAGTCAGAAATTGACTCCATGCATAAGAATGGTGTATGGACCCTAGAGGATCCACCTAAAGGGGTAAAACCCATCGGGTGTAAATGGATCTTCAAGAGAAAGAGGGGACCTGATGGGAAAGTAGAGACTTTCAAGGTACGACTCGTAGCCAAGGGCTACACATAGAGAGAAGGCATCAACTATGATGAGAAGTTCTCTCTTGTGGCCATGCTTGAGTCCATCAGGACACTGCTAGTTATAACTGCATCTCTTGACTACGACATCTGGCAGATGGACGTCAAGACAACTTTCCTCAATGGATACCTCGAGGAGGATATCTATATGGAGCAGCCTCAGGGCTTCATAGTTGAGGATGGTAAAGTAAGCAAGCTGAAGAAATCCATCTGTGGGTTCAAACAAGATTCTCGTAGCTGGAACATCAGATTTGATGAAACCATAGAGTTATGATTTTGTGCAGAATCCTGATGAACCTTGTGTGTACAAGAAGCTTAGTGGGAGCGCTATTGTGTTCATTGTGCTTTACATAGATGATATCCTTATCATTGGGATTGATACAGGAATGATGACCAGTGTAAAGATTTGGCTATCCCATACCTTCGAGATGAAAGATCTTGGAGAAGACTCTTACATCTTAGGCCTGAAGTTGTTCAGAAATCGAGAAAAGAGAATACTGGGATTATCACAACAAGGATACATCAAGAAGATTCTTGAACGATTCCATATGGATAGTTCCAAGAAAGGATTACTCCCCTTAGGACATGGTATCCATCTGTCCAAAGAGATGGCTCCTCAAAGTGTTGAGGAAAGGAAGGCCATGGCTGGATGCCCTTATGCATCAGCTGTAGGAAGCTCGATGTATGCCATGATGTATACTAGGCCAGACATCTGCCATGTAGTGGGATGGTAAGTCGTTACCAATCCTGCTATGGAGAGAAACACTTGAATGCAGTAAAGAACATATTCAAATATCTGAGACGGATACAAGATTACATCTTGGTCTATGGGGATGGTGATCTCCAAGTCTTGGGATATACAGATTCAGACTTCCAGACAAATATTGATGATCTAAAGTCGACATCAGGGTTTGTATTCCTGTTGAACGGTGGTGCTGTGAGCTGGAGAAGCAAGAAGCATGACACTACGGCAGATTCAACAATAGAAGCCGAGTACATTGCCGCATCGGATGCTGCAAAGGAGGTGGTGTGGTTGCGCACGTTCATCTTGGATCTTGGCGTAGTTTCCTCTGATACTCCCATCCCGTTACTCTGCAATAACACGGGATCCATTGCCCAGGCAAAGGAACCCAGATGCCATCAAAAGAGCAAGCACGTGGAAAGGAAATAACACATCATTCGGGAGATTCAAAAGCGTGGTGACATCATCATCACCAAGGTGGCCTCTGCCAACAACATTGCTGATCCTCTTACCAAACCTCTGACACGGAAGGTTTTTGACCATCATGTAATGAATATGGGTTTACAGATTGTACCAAAATGGTTCTGAGGGCTAGTGGGAGATTGTTAGACATGTGAGCCCTCGGCAAACCATTCTTACAATAAGTGTTATTGTAATATATATTTGTTTATCAATAAAAGTTATTGATGTTTCATTCCCTTTCTGAAATTAAATGAGTGAATGCACTATAAGGTCCCTTTGTACAATTAGGGTTATGTACCATGGCCATCTTGATAATCATATAGCTGTTGATTCATTAGATGAATCATAGAGGCGTTTGGATGAATATCTAAGGAGTTAGATATAGGACTCATCAAGCACCGTAAAATGATTGTTAAGAGATGATCTCCAGCCTGAGTAGGAGATGACAATCCTTTCTCACATAGGCTGATATCTGATCGACCTCTTGATGCTGGTCCTCTGCATGGGAATAGTGATTCGAAGGTGTCAGATTAGTTAGGTCAATGGGTTGACTTAACAAGATCGAGATAACCTAAGTCCTATGTTGAATGCTATCACATCATAGGCACGCATCCTCTGACTGGAGACAGATGTATTGCTATATGTCTGAGTATGTACATTTGGCAGACTGATAGGTTGATGGCCTAATCAAGGTATATACAACAGCGAGCTGGTGTGCATAAAAGGACATATGAGCAATACGATCTCTTAAAGGGATCATACAGGTTCACTTATGAACCAGAAGACATGAGCTCACTCATGAGGTATTGGGACTGATCAAATTCCATGCATGGTAGTCATGCTTTGGAAGCATGACATGAATTTGAAGGTATGATATATGCTTTGGGAAAGCATATGATCGATACCGACTCCCAATAACCAAGATTGAGAAACTTAGTGATCAAACCCTGAAGAAGACAATATAAAATTGATCTTAATCTCAGGTTGATCATGGGTCTTCCAGTATGCAGGATGTACAGGTATTGAGAATACCTGAGGGTGATGTGATCATAAACGATTGTATAACCATGACGCTTCCATTCCGACGGAGTGATGAAACAAGTCTGGATTTTAGTGACTCCTCTCAGTAGAGAAGCACTCTATTCTTGGTCCAAGTGTTGGACATTGGTCTGAATGTGATTCAGATGCAATAAGAAGATTAGATTTGCGGTCTTGATTCAATCAAGCATCTGTGGGAGGTCCGTAAGATCTGGATTTGAGATGAGATCTCAACATCCAAGTCGCTATACGTGGAACAATACAATCGCCCTGTCCTTATCTCCAAGCATCTGCAGAGAAAGCACATTATTCTTGAAGGGATTTAAGAATAATTCATTTGATGAACTACATATCCAAGCAAGAAGGACTTGATGATTAAATGAGATTTAATTATCAAGCATAATATGAATGAGATTCATATTGTGAGATTAATTATCCAAGATAATTAAATAGGATTTAATTATCAAGGATTGGAGAATGTGGATAATACTATCCATAACATTTGTGTATTATAAATGTGATTTATAATATACATATATTGAAGAGAGAGAAATTTTATAAATAGCATTTGTTAATTATTAATGTGGATTGGATTCACATTAATTAATTAACTGACAATGCAATTTACAAATTAGTTTGAGTTGTGAATATGATTCACATATTTATCAATGGCATGATTGAAATATTCAAAAATTAATTTGAAATTAATTTGGTAAATATTTTTTAATAATACATTGAGAAATAATAATACCAAATAAAAGGGAGATAAATAACCTCCAAATGAGGTGGCGTCACCAATGATATGGTCAAAGGTGATGCCCCCTCAATTTTAGGAGGAAATTGGTTATCTCCCCTTTATTATATTATTATCTTTTGATAATTAATTTATGTTAAATTAAATTGTGTTGATAATGTTGTAACATATATTTAATTTAAATATAAATTAATGTTGTTGGTTTTTAACCAACAACAATCTTGGCCATTGATTAATACATAGAACACCATGGCCGTTGGATCTATGTGTCCCATGGATTGAGATCCATTGGATCCTAAACTAATATAAAAGGAGGGCTAACCTAGACTTTCATGGTACATTATTAAGAGTTGTAGAAGCCTACTCCTCTCTCTCTCTCTCATTCTCGATTACCCTCTCTCTCTCTATTCAAGGTGGCCGTCCATTTTGTGCATTGAGAAGGAGAGTCTCTCGCCTTCGCCTTCGACGACTCGAGGATCTCCTTCTTCTTTGGGACTGCTTGCTCTAAAGGAAGAGACGGATTTAGTTTGACGAAATCAAGGGATTCATTGCTTGGATCTTCATCGAGGATTGCGGGAAGTTCGCGTCTCATCATGGCGCCTGCAAGTGCATTCTTCGTGGATCGGACTTAAGACTGTAGGATCTCTTGTTTGGTATCTCACGATTACAACCACGCTCAAAGAGGTATTCCTTATACTTTGTGGTTTGATGAAAGGATCCAAGAAATGTTCTCCTGATCATGTGGTTTCATCACTTGTTAAAAAAATTTTAATTTCCGTCGCATCTAGCAACTAGTGCGACTAGTTGCCCCGATTGCATATGATGCGATCAACACGCTTTTGTGACGCGCTAAAGGATTCTCAATATCCTTCAAATGTGATCATAAACGATTGTATAACCATGATGCTTCCATTCCTAGGGAGTGATGAAACGGGTCTGGATTTTAGTGACTCCTCTCAGTAGAGAAGTAATCTGATCTTGGTCCAAATGTTGGACATTGATCTGAATGTGATTCAGATGCAATGAGAAGATTAGATTTGCGGTCTTGATTTAATCAAGCATCTATGGGAGGTCCGACATATGGATTTGAGATGTGATCTCAATATCCAAGTCACTATACATGGAACAATACAATCGCCCTGAATTTATCTCCAAGTATCTGCGGAGAAAGCACATTATCTTTGAAAGAGATCATGGATAATTTCATTGTTGATATATGTATCCGAGCATCGATAAAATTGATAACTAAATGTGATTTACTTATCATGGATAATATAAATTTGATTCATATTATAAGGAGAGTTATCGGAGATAATTAAATATGATTTAATTATCAAAGATGTGAATAATGTGAATGTGATTCATATTATTTTGACACATGAGAATAGAGATCCAAGATGATTAAATACGATTTAATTATCATAGATATGAATAATATGGATAGCACTATCCATATTAATCATATATATTATAAATGTGATTTATAATATATAAGAGAGAGCTATTTGTGATTTATATTTGTTGATTAATTATTGATGTGAATTGGATTCACATTGGATGATTAATTAAAATATAATTTACATTTTGTTTTGGGATGTGAATGTGATTCACATTTTTCCAATAGCATGATCGCAATAATTCACAAGATAATTATGAATTATTTCATGAAATAATTTACAACAATTGTTGTTGTAAATCCTGGAGATATCATGAGATAATGTATCTCATGAAATAATGAGATCTCATGAGATGTTGGTTGCCATCCCCCCTTTTGAGAGGATATGATTTATCTCCTCATTATCTTCAAGGATAATTTATTGATTTAATTTGAAATTAAATATATTGATTTATCGATATATATTAAATTAAATTAATTGTTGTTGTGTTTTTACAACAAGATCATAACCATTGAAAGAAACACAAATCAATCTCAACCATTGATTGTGTATTGTCCATGGATTGGGATCCATGGACTCCCAAAACCCTATATAAGAAGAGGCATCCATTTCTCTTAATGATACATGATTAAAATGAATGCTCTCTCTCTCTTTTCTCTACACATTAAGTCTCTCTCTCTCTCTCTTATAATGGCCGTCCACCATGTAGCCATTGTGAGAGTCGTCATCGATGCAACATCGTCATTATGCTGCCGGATCATCTACTTGTGGATCTCCATCTCCTTCGGTGTGCATCACTCGTGAAGAAGATGTTGGATCTCTGTGATGAGATCAGGAGATCTGTCGCTTGGATCATCAACATGGATTGCGAGGAGCACGCAATTCATCCTCGCGCTCGCAAGGGTCTCCTCCGTCGGATCGGACTTGAGACAGGAGGTCTCTTGGTTTAGAGACTTGATCACAACTACTCTTCAAGAGGTAATCCTATTACTTATTTGTGGTTTAGACGAAACGATCCGATAAGTGTTCTTCGATCATGTGGTTTCATCACATGAAAATTTTAATTTCCGCTGCCTGGAGCAAATAGTGCGACTAGTCGCTCCCGTTCGCATTCGATGCGATCATCATGCTTCCGTGATGCGCTTGAGGATTTTTCCTGTATCCTTCAAGTGGTATCAGAGCTAGGTTGTCGAAGGATTTGGATTAGATCCATGAACCTACGAAGATTTGGGCTCGTTTGGATTCGTGAAGATTTTAGTATTTCAATGTTCGCAGCCCTGTCTTGTGATAAAACACTAAATTTTAAATTGTATAATTTTTCTCATTAATTAAAGAAACAATAGAATTTGAGTTTGCGTGATTTGAAATCCGATAACTCAAGATATGATCTTTTTAATAACCATATATCTACTATTTCGGGGACTACGGATCATGACGTAATTAGGATGTTAATTATGGATTTGAAACACCTTGAAATGAGTGCAAATCACTTAGGTTCTGTTATAAATCAAATTAACAAACTTTGGGAACTTATCTTGCTTAATTTGGATTTAATTTGATTGAGATATGATAATTTTAGTAAATGTGGGTCACTGCTGAAATTACTTTCCTAATCAAGAACCTAGTGATTGTCATTTAAGAAATTAGTGAAATTAAATTTTTTAATTTCCTGGAATAATTGTACATAAATATTTGTGAAATATTTGATGATAATTATTTCTATAAATGACATTGCTCTAACTAATTATTGATTAGATGTTATCTAGATCACAAATTGTTTACATGATCTACATTCAAACAAATATGTTGCTTGAATAGGATTTTGGATTTGTTTAGCAAATATCATTATAATACTAATCAAAATAGTTTTGATTATTATTATATGGTATAATTTCAGTTGAAAAACCGATGATCATCTCAAGTACAAAGTGATCTATTTTGCATTATCCTTTCCCGAGGCGGATATGGGGCCTAGTCGGAGAGCGTTGGGGTAGCAGGTTGCACCGTGTGTGGTCTGTCCCACTCCCGACGATACTGGCCATGACAAAGAGTAGGGTTGATATAATGCTTAAGAAATCATGATGTATTTATAATTATTAGAATTCGAAATAACACGTATTTGAGATAATACCATATTTCAAGTAACAACTAAGAATGTTTGTTGGATATTAAGTAGATCATTAATTTAATATGATTAGATTAATTGGAATCCAATTAAAATTAAGACACTCTATTATAAATAGATATGTTATTTCCCTTGAAAGAATTGATCATAATGAATGTGATTCAAATGATTAATTAGAATTTGAATATGATATGGAGGATCACATTAGTGACATCCATGATCTCCCGTCAAGGCGAAGGGTTCCGTCACCAGATATTGTATGTAGGAGACGCCTGTCCGAAGTGATAGCTCCTGCATACAAGCCATTTGGATCGGGCTCTTCGCTTCTCGAAAGAGTAAGGACGTATACGTAGTGACCCCAATATTGAGTCCTCATATTATTGGGGCGATATTGGATTGCGTATAGCGAGTATTAAGCCTGTTGACGGTTGGTTCAAATTAATGACAGGTCAACATCACCTTAGGGGTGGTGGGTCCGGGTATTAAAGACCGAATTGGGAGATGCAAGTTGGACTTGCAAGGTGGAATGTGTTCCCGCTTCTTTTTATCGGACTCACAAGTTCTCATATTATTGGGATGTGACAAAGATAAGGAAGGAGATCCCAGATCTTGCTTGAGATATAATGGTAAGTATATCTCTTACATTGAAAGTGATTAAGGGAATGGACTTCCAGTGTTCACAATGCAAGACAACTTTGATATAAAAACTCCTAAATCAAAGTAAAATATGTATATATAATATATATACACTTATGCAAATTTCTTATTTCAGATAATCCTTCATAAAACCCACTCGATGTTATACTAAAAAATAACCAGTAAAATACCATGGATCAGACTCATGATCTAGATATTGTACTTGTAGTTGGATACATAATGCATGTGGTTGCATTATGCAAGTTTCTCAACATAATGAGGTATGACAATTAAATAAGACAATAAGACATCACCTTAGGGTTCGTATGTCTCTATAGTCTTGATCTTTCATCAACTGTACTTTGGAAGTGATATGTCGATGGTGATCGTAATTGTCGAATAATCCTTATAAAATCAAAGAAGATGTTTTGGCATACATATGTGCTCTAGACATTTAATCATGAATGACATGGTTCTCTGCATTATGCAGAATAGTAGCTCGAAAGAGATGATGTATTCAAAATGTTTGAATACCTACCTGAACCAGTGTTTTAAGAGTCTAGATGGATGTAGACATGATGAGTGTCATCATTCTACTGTCTATACTCTAGTCATTCATTTTTTTGACTAAATACTCTAGTCATTCATGAAGCTTCATAATATTCATATTGTATGAATTTAATGAAGCATGTATAAATGTTGAAATGCTCTTACATAGGAGATCCTTATTCTTAAGCAATGGTTGTTTATATATAAAGGGAGCGTAGTGGAAGCATGGGTCAATACCAAGATGAGAATGATAGTCAAAGAGTTGACCGTACTTCTATGACTTCCATATGACATCCTAAGAATTGGATGAATGCCAATACTGCAATAAGTTGGTGTATTTACAGTATAACTATCAAGTCTGTCTAGAATCCTTAGAGAAGGACCCGGATAGAGCATCAGAATAATCTACATAAATCATTGATATTGACTTGCTTATTGAATATGTCTTATAATTGTATCTCAATCTTCTAACAGCACTTGCAATGGATTGCATATGTTTTAGAAGACTGGAAAATTTGATCATAAGGTTTATAGTTATCCGTATGGATATTGATGCAATTGTTGCAACAATATCTATTAGATAGATGGACTTCATATTTTTAGTGGGAGAGTCCTTTGTCTTAGAGAATGTCTCTATGACCTAGATACAAGAATACACTCATAGTTTGTTTCTAAATGTTGGAAATAAACATGAATTCTGGAATAAACCTATCATAAAGAGTTATGATGGATATATTTCAGATAGTAATCTGGCATCTAGTGGACTAAACTAAATTAGAAATTTAATGAATGGTTCATTAAGATTTCTAATACTGAAAGTTAAACCTTATAAGATCAATAGGAGGATAAAGATCATTTGACAATGATTTAGCATCAAGTTTTGGACATATGCCTGTTGATTTGATCAATAGACAAGTAAGAGATGAAACTTTAGAATGTTTAAAATTTTAAATCTTACATACTTGTGAATATTGTATTCAAAGTAAAATGTCCAATACACCATTCTCTGGGAATGGTGTTAGATGTCAAGGTATTCATGATCTCATACATATTGATGTAAGTGGATCATCTATATTATAATAAACATTATGGATATGTGATATCTATTGATGAGTATGTATGATATGAGATTTCTTATCTTCACCTAAGAAACCTTTGAAATTTTCAAAGATTTCACAATTTTGGTTTAGAACCAAAGTTTGAAGAAAGATGAAATGAATTTAATCTAACCTAGGTAGCTTGTACCTGTTAGATAAAATTCAAAGAATACCTTATGGAGATATGAATATCATTTCTATCTCACTCCTCCTGATAAACCTAAACTCAATAGAGTTGTAGGGAGATATAATTGGATCATGTGTGACATGATTTGATCAATGATGATTTTTTTAGCATAATTACCTGTTAGTTTCTTGGTATATATGTAGTAGAGACTACATTATATACCCTTAATAAGATTACATGCAAGTAAGCTGGAATTGAGCACTAGAGAGTGCTACTTCATTTGGAAAATAAATGATGGTATTGGATACCTACTTTATAACATTGAGATTCTTAAAAGACCTCATCTCTGAGAATGTTATTCTTAGAGGATGACTCTCTTGAGAATCAAGATGAAAATGAAGTATAGGAATTCATTTAATCTAGAGAAGATAATGAGGCTCCTGAAATCAAGAACTAAAAGGACAATTAAAGATGAAACACTAATACTTCTTCAAATAAGTTTAAGGATGTATTCCATGTGTCAATTAAGTTTGACAATGATCGGACTTCATATGATGAAGCTCCTGAGGATCATGACATGGAAAAATGGATTTTAGCAATAAAGTCTAAAGTAGACTTCATATACAAGTGTTGTATATGGACCCTCAAGGATCCACCTATAAGGGTAAGACCCGTTAAGGTATAAATGGATCTTCGAGAGAAAGAGGGAATCTGATGAGAAGGTAGAGACCTTCAAAGCATGGTTCGCAGCCATGAGATACACACTAGAAGGGAAGACATTGCTTGCAATGAGACTTGCTCTTCACTAACCATGCTTAAGACCATCGGATTATTGCTCATTATAGCTACACAACTTGGCTTTGACATCTTCAAGATGGAAGTCAAGATTGCATTCCTATTTGAGGATATTCACATGAAGTAGCCCCAGGGATTCATGGTTGAGGAAAGCAAGATGTGCAAGCTAAAGAAATCCATCTATGGACTCAAACAAGCTTCTTGTAGTTGGAACATAAGATTTGATGAAATTATAAATGTTATGATGAACCATGTGAAGCTTAGTGGGAGTGCCATTGTGTTCATCATGCTAAATGTAGATAATATCCTAATCATTTTAAAATGATATAAGGATGATAATAAGTATTTTATAGACTGGCTATTCCATATCTTGAAATATGATTTCAAGGACACCTCGTAGATATTAGTTCTAAAGTTGTTCATAAGCAAAGAGAAGATGGTATTAGGACCGTCACATTTGGACAAGTTCCATTCTTGGAAAATCCCAAGGAAGGCTTCCTTCCCTTAAGATATGGTATTGACCTGTCTAAAGGGATAACAACTTAAAGTGTTGAGGAAGTGATGCTAGAACTGCTTGCACTTGTGCATCAATTACAAGAAGCTGAGTGTATGCTAGATGTATACAAAAGCCAGATATCTGCTATACATTGTGAGTATTAAAGTGTTGCTAATCCTACTATGGAGATAAAAATGCTTGATTGCAGTAATAACAAAATCTTCAAATATGACAAGACTTTCGAGATAATGATCTCTAAGTCTTATCTTCAAGAAGTTTAAGACATTGTAAGATAGTGATCTATAAGGGTCTTAACTTTAGATGCCTTAGGAGATAGAGATCTCCAGGAATAAAGGCATTCTGATAAGGATTATGGAAAAACTGGTTATAATAATTACTGAGCAATACTGTCATGGACACTATAATTACTTTATCAAGATTTAGTATTGGTTGCATAAAATGCAACATTATGCGAGCGCTGTTGCTAGGAGATATGCAAGTGTCGTAAAATGACTTGGTGTAGTGTCGCGGAAACAGAGTTACTGATCATCTTACCTAGCTATTGTTCTAAATAACCTATGATTGTCACATGAGTGTGGGTTTAAATGATTAGACCATTAATGGCTCTTTGGACTAGTGGGAGATTGTTTAACATGCGAGCCCACAACGAGCCATTACGCAATAAATGTTAGTGCACATATCATTCCCTGATCTGAAATTAAGAATAAATAATTTGCATAATAGGTCCCTTAGTATAATTAGGGTTATGTACATTGGCTATCTTAATGATTATACAGTTGTTGATTCAATTATTGAATCATAGAGGCTGGTGCTCGGATGAATATCTAAAGAGTTAGATTGAGGACTCATCAAGCACCGTCAAATGATTGTTAAGATGTGATCTCCAGCCTAACTAGAAGGTGGCAATCCTTTCTCACATAGGCTGATATCTGACCGACCTCTTGATGCAGGTCCTCTGCATAGGAATAGAGATTCGGAGGTGTCAGATTAGTTAGGTCAAAGTGTTTACTTAACAAGATCGAGATAACCAAAGTCCTATGTCGTATGTTGTCACGATATAGGCACGCATCCTCTGACCGGAGACAGATGTGTTACTATATGCCTGAGTATGTATATTTGGCAGACCAATAGGTTGATGACCTAAATAAGGTCTATACACCGGCGCACAGATGTGCATATAAGGGCATATGAGTAATACGATCTCTCAAAGGGATCATACAGGTTCACTACTGAACCGGAAGACATGAGCTCACTCATGAGATATTAGGAAGAATCAAATTCCGTGCACGGTCGACTCACGTTGAAGCTTGACTGAATTTATAGGTTTTATATGTACTTTTGGAAAGTATATGATCAAGACCTAGGTTGAAGGATATTGAGAATCCTTAAGCGCGTCACGGAAGCATGTTGATTGCATCGTATACGATCGGGGCGACTAGTAGCACTAGTCGCTAGATGTGACGGGAATTAAAATTTTTTAATCTAGTGATGAAACCACATGATCACGAGAACATTTCTCGGATCGTTTCATCAAACCACAAAGTATAAGGAATACCTCTTGGAGCGTGGTTGTAATCATGAGATCCCAAACAAGAGATCCTCCTGTCTTAAGTCCGATCTACGAAGAACGCACTTGCGGGCGCGATGATGAGACGCGAACCTCCCGCAATCCTTGATGAGGATCCAAGCAATGAATCCCCAGATTTTGTCCAACGAAATCCGTCGTCTTCCTTTAGAGCAAGACGTCCCAAAGAAGAAGGAGATCCTCGAGTCGTCGAAGGCGAAGGCGAGAGTCTCTACTTTTCAACACAAAGTGGACGGCCACTTCTTGGAGAAGAGAAAGAGAGAGGGCAAGAATGCGAGAGAGAGAGTAGTAGGCTTCTACAACTCTAAAAATAATATACCATGAAAGGCTAGGTTAGCCCTCCTTTTATATTAGTTTAGGATCCGATGAATCTCAATCCATGGGACACATAGATCCAACGACCATGGTGATTTATGTATTAATCAATGGCCAAGATTGTTGTTGGATAAAAACCAACAACATTAATTTATATTTAAATTAAATATATGTTCCAACATTATCAACACAATTTAATTTAACATAAATTAATTATCAAGAGATAATAATATAATAAAGGGGAGATAACTAATTTCCTCCTAAAATTGAGGGGGCGTCACCTTTAACTATGTCATTGTTGACGCCACCTCATTTGGAGGTTATTTATCTCCTTTTTATTTTATATTATTATTTCTCAATGTATTATTAAAAATACTCACCAAATTAATTCCAAATTAATTTGTGAATATTTCAATCATGCCATTGATAAATATGTGAATCATATTCACAACCTAAACTAATTTGTAAATTACATTTCCAATTAATTAATTAATGTGAATCCAATCCACATTAATAATTAACAAATGCTATTTACAAAATTCTCTCTCTTTGATATGTATATTATAAATCATATTTATAATACACAAATATCATGGATATTATTATCCACATTCTCTTATCCTTGATAATTAAATCCTATTTAATTATCTTGGATAATTATTCTCACAATATGAATCTCATTCATATTATGCTTGATAATTAAATCTCATTTAATCATCAAGTCCTTCTTGCTTGGATATGTAGTTCATCAAATGAATTATTCTTGAACCCCTTCAAGAATGTGCTTTCTCCGCAAATACTTGGAGATAAGGATAGGGCGATTGTATTGTTCCACGTATAGTGACTTGGATGTTGAGATCTCATCTCAAATCCAGATCTTATGGACCTACCACAGATGCTTGATTAAATCAAGACCGCAAATCTATTTTTCTCATTGCATCGGAATCACATTCAGACCAATGTTCAACACTTGGACCAAGATCAGATTGCTTCTCTACTGAGAGGAGTCACTAAAATCCAGACCTATTTCATCACTCCCTCGGAATGGAAGCGTCATGGTTATACAATCGTTTATGATTACATCACCCTCAGGTATTCCCAATACCTGTACATCCTGCATACTGGAAGACCCATGGTCAATCTGAAGATTAAGATCAATTTTACACTGTCTTCTTAGAGTTTAATCATTAAGTTTATCAATCTTGGTCATTGGGAGTTGGTATAGATCATATGCTTTCCCAAAGCATATATCATACCTTCAAATTCATGTCTTGCTTCCAAAGCACGACGACCATGCATGGAATTTGATCGGTCCCAAAACCTCATGAGTGAGCTCATGTCTTCCGGTTCATAAGTGAACCTGTATGATCCCTTTGAGAGATCATATTACTCATATTCCCTTATATGCACACCAGCTCGCCGGTGTATAGACCTTGGTTAGGCCATCAACCTACAGGTCTGCCAAATGTACATACTCAGACATATAGTAATACATTTATCTCCGGTTAGAAGATGCGTGCCTATGATGTGACAACATTCACCATAGGACTTAGGTTATCTAGATTTCGTTAAGTCAACCCATTGACCTAACTAATCTGACACCTCTGAATCACTATTCCCATGCAGAGGACCTGCATCAAGAGGTCGGTCAGATATCAACCTATGTGAGAAAGGATTGCCATCTCCTACTCTGGCTGGAGATCATCTCTTAATAATCATTTGACGATGCTTGATGAGTCCTCTATCTAACTCTTTAGATATTCATCCAAACACCAGCCTCAATGATTCAATTATTGAATCGACAACTGTATGATCATCAAGATGGCCATGGTACATAACCCTTATTGTACAGAGGGACCTTTTATGCAAATTATTTATTCTTTATTTCGGATCAGGGAATGATATGTGCAATATCATTTATTGCATAATGGCTTGCCGTGGGCTCACATGTCCAACAATCTCCCACTAGCCCAAAGAGCCATTAATGGGCTAATCATTTAAACCCACACTCATGTGACAATCATAGGCTATTCAGAAAATAGCTAGGTAAGCTGGTCAGTCACTCTATTCCCAAGAGACTATGCCAAGTCATTTTACGGTACTTGCATATCCCCAGTAACATTGCTCGCATCCAATGCGAATGTTGCATCTAATGCAATCAATACTCAATCTAGTCAAAGCAGTTATAGTTTCCTTGACACTATTGCTCAATTATTATTATAATTATAACCAGTATTTCCATAATCCTTATCAAAATACTCTTATTCCTGGAGATCTCTATCTCCAAAGGTATTCATAGTTAAGAACTTTTAGATCTCTATCGATAAAGTTTAAAGATTTTGAAGATATGAATTTGAGATCACTATCTCAAAAAACTTGTCATCTATGAAGATTTTGTTATTACTGCAATCAAGTGTTTTCTCTCCATAGTAGGATTAGCAATACTTTACGACTCCCACTGCATGGTAGATATCTAGTTTTTGTACACATCTAGCATACACTTATCTTCTCGTAACTGATGCATAAGTGCAAGCAGTTCTAGCATTCACTTCCTCAACTCTTTAAGGTGTTATCCCTTTAGATAGGTTAGTACCAAATCTCAAGGTAAGAAATCCTTTCTTGGAATTTCCAAAAAAATGGAACATGTCCAAGGTGTACTACAAATGTGATAGTCCCAATACCCACTTTTCTTTGCTTCTGAAAGCCTTCAGAACTAAGCTCCAAGAGGCATCTTTGAGATCATATCTCAAGGTATGGAATAGCCAGATCATAAAACACTAATTATCATCCTTATATCGTTCCAAATTATTAGGATATTATCTACATTTAGCATGATGAACAAAATGGCACTCCCACTAAGCTTCACATGGTTCATCAAGATTCTATTTGAAATCATAACATTTATAATTTCATCAAATCTTATGTTCCAACTACAAGAAGCTTATTTGAGTCCATAGATGGATTTCTTTAACTTTCACACCTTACTTTCCCCAACCATGAAGCCCTGGGGCTACTTCATGTGAATATCCTCAGAGAGGTCTTCTTAGAGGAATGCAATCTTGACTTACATTTTGAAGATGCAATAGTCAAGTTGTGTAGCTAAGGTTAGCAACATTATGATGATTTTAAGCATTGTCACTGAAGAACAAGTCTCATTGCAAGCAATGTCTTCTCTTCCTCTGTTAGCTCATGGCTATGAACCATGCATTAAAGGTCTCTACCTTCTCATCAGGTTCCCTCTTTCACTTGAATATCCATTTACACCTTAACGGGTCTTACCCTTATAGGTGCATCCTCGAGGGTCCATATACAACACTTGTATACGAAGTCTACCTTAGACTTTATTGCTAATATCCATCTTTTCATGTCATGATCCTCAGGAGCTTCATCACATGAAGTCCGATCATTGTCAGACTTAACTGACACATGGAATACATCCTCAAACTCATTTGAAGAGATATTTGTGCTTCATCTTTAATGGTCCTTTTAGTTTCTGATTTCAGGAGCCTTATTATCTTCTCAAGATCAAATGAGTTTGTACACTTCAATTTCATCTTGATTCTCAAGAGAGTCATCCTCTAAGAATCACATTCTCAGAGATGAGATCTTTTAAGAATCTCAGGGTCACAAAGTAGGTATCTAATACCATTATTTATTTTCCTAATGAAGTAGCACTCCCAAGTGCTAGATTCCAGCTTACATGCATGGAACCTTATTAAGGATATATATTGTAGTCTCTACTACACATATATACCTGGAAACTAAGGGATAATTATGCTAAAATTCATCGTTGATCAAATCATATCACACATGATCCAATTGTATCTCCCTACAACTCCATTGAGTTCAGGTGTGTTAGGAGGATTGAGATAGAAATGATATTCATATCTTCATAAGGTATTCTTTGAATTCCTCTAATAGGTACTTGCTACCTTGGTTAGATCAAATTCATTTAATCTTCCTTCAAACTTTGGTTCTAAACCAAAATTGTGAAATCTTCGAACATTTCAAAGGCTTTTCAAGTGAAGAGAAGAAATCTCATATCATACATAATCATCAATAGATATCACATATCCATAATGTTCACTATGATATAGATGATCCACATACATCAATAAGTATGAGATCCAGAATACCTTGACATATCACACCTTTCCTAAGAGAAGGGTGTATTGGACATTCTTCAGATACAATATTCCCAAGTATGTAAGATTGGAAATTTTAGACATTGCAAAGTTTCATATCTTACTAGTCTATTGATCATTCAATAGACACATGTCCAAGACTCGATGCCAGATCATTGTCAAATGATCTTTATCCTCCTATTGATCTTATAAAGGTTTTAGTTTTCAATATTAGGAATCTTAATGAACCATTCACTAAATTTCTAATTTTGTGGAGTCCACTAGATGTCAGATTACTATCTGAAATATTTCTATCATAACTCTTTATGATAGTTCTATCTCAGAATTCATGTTTATTTCCAACATTTAGAAAGAAACAATGAGTGTATTCTAATATCTAGGTCATAGAGACATTCTCCAAGACTAAGGGCTCTCCCACTGAGAATATGAAGTCTATCAATCCAATAGAGATTGTTGCAACAATTGCACCAATATCCATGTAGATGACTATTAAACCTTAAGATCAAATTTCCAATCTTCTAATATATATATGAAACCAATTGCAAGTGTCATTAGAAGATTGGGATACAATTACCAGACTTTATCTTATGAAATAGGTAAGTCAAAGTCAATGATTATATGTAGATTATTCGGATGCTCTATTTGAGTCCTTCACTAAGGATTCAGACAGACTTGATAGTCATACTATCAACACATCAACTTATTGCAGTATTGGCATTCATCCAACTCTTTGGATGTTATATAGAAGTCACATAAGTACAATCAACTCTTTGACCTTCCTTCTCACATGGGTCTGACCCACGCTTCCACTATGCTCTCTTCATCTATAAATAACCATTGTTCAAGACAAAGAATCTCTTATATTAAATTCAAAAGATTTCAATACAAGAGGACTTCAACATTTATACATGCTTCATTAAATTCATACAAAATGATTATTATGAAGCTTCATGAATGAATTGAGTATAGATAGTAGAATGATGTCACTCATCATATCTACATACATCTTAACTCTTAGAGACTTAGGTTCAGGTAGGTATTCAAACATTTTGAATACATCATCTCTTTCGAGCTACCATTCTTCATAATGCAGAGAACCATGTCATTCATGATTAAATGTCTAGAGCACATATATGTATGCCATAACATCTTCTTAGATTTTATAAGGATTATTTGACAATTACGATCATCATCGACATGTCACTTCCAAAGTACACTCAATGAAAGATCAAGACTATAGAGACATACAAACCCTAAGGTGATGTCCGATTGTCTTATTTAATTGTCGCACCTCATTATGTTGAGGAAACTTGCACATTGCAACCACATACATTATGTGTCCAATTGCAAGTACAATATATGTATCATGAGTCCAATCCATGATATTTTACTGATTATCATTGAGTATAACATTGAGTGGGTTTAATGAAGGATTATTTGAAATAAGAAATTTGCATAAATGTATATATTTATATATATACATATTTTACTTTGATTTAGGATTTTTTATATCAAAGTTGTCTTGCCTTGTCAACAATGAAAGTTCATTCCCTTAATCACTTTCAATGTAAGAGATATTCTTACCATTATATCTCTAGCAAGATATGGGATCTCCTTTTCTATCTTCGTCACATCCCAATAATATGAGAACATGCAACTCCGATAAAAAGAAGCGGGAACACATTCCGCCTTACAAGTCCAACTTGCATTTCCCAATTCGGTCTTTAACACCTGGGCCCATCACCCCTAAGATGATGTTGACCTGTAATTAATTGAACCAACCGTCAACATGCTTAATACTCGCTATATACAATCCAATATCGCCCCAATAATATGAGGACCTGATATTGGGGTCACTACGTATACGGCTTACTCTTTCGAGAAGCAAAGAACCCGATCTAAATAAATCATATACAGGATCTGTCACTTCGGACAAGCGTCTTCTATATACAACATCTAGGGATGGAATCCTTTGCCTTGACGGGAGACCATGGATGTCACTTATGTGATCCTCCACCTCATATTCAAATAATAATAATTAATTATCGTGAATCATATTCACATAATTAATTCTTCCATGGGAAATACACATCTATTCATAATAGAGTGTTTCTAATTGGATATAACCAATTTAATCACATTAAATTAATTGTCAATCCAATTATCAATCAACAAACTTGATTATTACTTGAATAGTAGGTATAATCTCAAAGTACGTATTATTTGTATTTTAATAATTAGAAAAATACACTTTGACCTCTCCGGCATTATCGAGTCCCTACCCGCTGTCATGGCCAGTACCGACGAGAGTAGGACGGACCACATACGTTGCAACCCGCAACCTCAATGCTCTCCGACAAGGCACCATATCCACCTCAGGAAAGGATAATGCCAGATAGATCATCATGTACTTTGAGATGCTCATCGGTTTTTCAACAGAAATTATACCATATAATATACATCAAAACAATTTTGATTATATTATAAGGAGATTTGCTAAACAAATCCCCAATCCTATTCAAGCAAGAGGATTTTTCATGTAAAAGTTGTCCTACAACTATTGTAGGACAAAATAAGATTTTTCATGAAATCAATGTTTGTTGATGACTTCATATCAACCAATGATTAAGATCAATTATCCTATCATCATGGTTAGGCAAATGTCATTCAATTTAATAATTATCTCTTTAAACATTTCACAAATATTTATCACTAGTTATTTCAGAAAATTAACTATTAATTTTCATCATCATATTTGAATGACTATCACAAGGTTCATGATCAAAGTTGTTAATTTCCAGCAGTGACCCCCAATCACCAAAATTAACTTATCTTGATCAATTGAAATCTAAAAATTACAAAATCAGTTTCCTAAGATTTCCAATTTGATTTATGAAAGAACCAAGTGATAATTCACACATTTCGAGGCATATCAAAATAGTAATTATCTCATTAATCACGTTTAGATATGTTGTTCCCCCAACAGTGAATACATGTATATTCAAAAGGCCATATCTTGAGCAAATGAAACCCAAATTTTGTAAACTCAGATCCTATGGTTTCCTTTTTAATAGGGAACAAAAATAAATTGCAAATTTCGTATTTAAACAATTTAAACAGTACTGAAAAATTCAATTAGACAGAGGTGCGAAAATTGAAATACGACAAAACTTTCGCGACCCTTTCAAACCCAAGTCGTCCTAGGTCTATGGATAATATCCAAAACCTTATTAGACCTAAGGCTCTGATACCACTTGAAGGAAATTGAGAATCCTTAAGCGCATTACGGAAGCGTGTTGATCGCATCGTATACGATCGGGGCGACTAGTCGCACTAGTCGCTAGATGCGGGGGAAATTAAAATTTTTTAATCTAGTGATGAAACCACATGATCACGAGAACATTTCTAGGATCGTTTCATCAAACCACAAAGTATAAGGAATACCTCTTGGAGCATGGTTGTAATCGTGAGATCCCAAACAAGAGATCCTCCTGTCTTAAGTCCGATCTACGAAGAACGCACTTGCGGGCGCGATGATGAGACGCGAACCTCCCGCAATCCTCGATGAAGATCCAAGCAATGAATCCCCTGATTTCGTCTAACGAAATACGTCGTCTTCCTTTAGAGCAAGCCGCCACAAAGAAGAAGGAGATCCTCGAGTAGTCGAAGGTGAAGGCGAGAGTATCTCCTTTTCAACACAAAGTGGACGACCACTTCTTGGAGAAGAGAAATAGAGAGGGCGAGAATGAGAGAGAGAGAGAGAGTAGTAGGATTCTACAACGCTAAAAATAATGTACCACGAAAGTCTAGGTTAGCCCTCCTTTTATATTAGTTTAGGATCCAATGGATCTCAATCCATAGGACACATAGATCCAACAGCCATGGTGATCTATGTATTAATCAATGGCCAAGATTGTCGTTGGCTAAAAACCAACAACATTAATTTATATTTAAATTAAATATATGTTGCAATATTATCAACACAATTTAATTTAACATAAATTAATTATCAAGAGATAATAATATAATAAAGGGGAGATAACCAATTTCTTCCTAAAATTGAGGGGGCGTCACCTTTGACTATGTCATTAGTGACGCCACCTCATTTGGAGGTTATTTATCTCCCTTTTATTTTATATTATTATTTCTTAATGTATTATTAGAAATATCTACCAAATTAATTCCAAATTAATTTGTGAATATTTCAATCATGCCATTGATAAATATGTGAATCATATTCACAACCCAAACTAATTTGTAAATTACATTTCCAATTAATTAATTAATGTGAATCCAATCCACATTAATAATTAACAAATGCTATTTACAAAATTCTCTCTCTTTGATATGTATATTATAAATCATATTTATAATACACAAATATCATGGATAGTATTATCCACATTCTTTAATCCTTGATAATTAAATCCTATTTAATTATCTTGGATAATTATTCTCACAATATGAATCTCATTCATATTATGATTGATCATTAAATATCATTTAATCATCAAGTCCTTCTTGCTTGGATATGTAATTCATCAAATGAATTATTCTTGAAATCCTTCAAGAATAATGTGCTTTCTCTGCAAATACTTGGAGATAAGGACAGGGCGATTGTATTGTTCCACGTATAGTGACTTGGATGTTGAGATCTCATCTCAAATCCAGATCTTACAGACCTACCACAGATGCTTGATTAAATCAAGACCACAAATCTAATTTTCTCATTGAATCTGAATCACATTCAGACCAATGTCCAACACTTGGACGAAGATCAGATTGCTTCTCTACTGAGATGAGTCACTAAAATCCAGACCTATTTCATCACTCCCTCGGAATGAAAGCATCATGGTTATACAATCGTTTATGATCACATCGCACTCAAGTATTCCCAATACCTGTACATCTTGTATACTAGAAGACCCATGATCAATCTGAAGATTAAGATCAATTTTACACTGTCTCCTTCAGAGTTTAATCACTAAGTTTCTCAATCTTGGTCATTAGGAGTTGGTATCGATCATATGCTTTCCCAAAGCATATATCATACCTTCAAATTCATGTCATGCTTCTAAAGCACGACGACCATGCATGGAATGTGATCGGTCCCAATACCTCAGGAGTGATCTCATGTCTTCCGGTTCATAAGTGAACCTGTATGATCCCTTTGAGAGATCGTATTACTCATATGCCCTTATATGCACACCAGCTCACCGGTGTATAGACCTTGGTTAGGCCATCAACCTACTGGTCTGCCAAATGTACATACTCAGACATATAGTAATACATCTGTCTTCGGTCAGAGGATGTGTGCCTATGCTGTGACAGCATTCACCATAGGACTTAGGTTATCTCAATTTCGTTAAGTCAACCCATTGACCTAACTAATCTAACACCTCCGAATCACTATTCCCATGCAGAGGACCTGCATCAAGAGGTCGGTCAGATATCATCCTATGTGAGAAAGGATTGCCATCTCCTACTCAGGCTGGAGATCATCTCTTAATAATCATTTGACGGTGCTTGATGAGACCTCTATCTAACTCTTTAGATATTCATCCAAACACCAGCTTCTATGATTCAATTATTGAATCAATAGCTGTATGATCATGAAGATGGCCATGGTACATAACCCTAATTGTACAGAGGGATCTTTTATGTAAATTATTTATTCTTCATTTCAGATCAGGGAATGATATGTGCAATAACGTTTATTGCATAATGGCTCGCTGTGGGCTCGCATGTCCAACATAGGTATGATATATGCTTTTGGAAAGTATATGATCGATACCAACTCCCAATTATCAAATGAGAAACTTACTGATAAAATCCTGAAGTAGACATTATAAAGTTGATCTAATACTTCGGATTTATTCTGGGTCTTCCAGTATGCAGGATGTACAGGTGTTGGAAATACCTGAGGGTGATGTGATCATAAACGATTGTATAACCATGACACTTCCATTCCTAGGGAGTGATGAAACGGGTCTGGATTTTAGTGACTCCTCTCAGTAGAGAAGTAATCTGATCGTGGTCCAAATGTTGAACATTGATCTGAATGTGATTCAGATGTAATGAGAAGATTAGATTTGCGGTCTTGATTTAATCAAGCATCTATGGGAGGTCCGACATCTGGATTTGAGATGGGATCTCAATATCCAAGTCACTATACATGGAACAATACAATCGCCCTGCCCTTATCTCCAAGTATCTGCTGAGAAAGCGCATTATCTTTGAAAGAGTTCATGGATAATTTCATTGTTGATATATGTATCCGAGCATCGAGAAAATTGATAATTAAATGTGATTTAATTATCATGGATAATATGAATTTGATTCATATTATAAGGAGAGTTATCTGAAATAATTAAATGTGACTTAATTATCAAAGATTTGAATAATGTGAATGTGATTCATATTATTTTGGCACATGAGAATAGAGATCAAAGATGATTAAATACAATTTAATTATCATCGATATGAATAATATGGATAACACTATCCATATTAATCACATATATTATAAATGTGATTTATAATATATAAGAGAGAGCTATTTGTGGTTTATATTTGTTGATTAATTATTGATGTGAATTGGATTCACATTGTATGATTAATTAAAATATAATTTACAATTTGTTTTGGGATGTGAATATGATTCACAATTTTCCAATGGCATGATTGCAATATTTCACAAGATAATTATTAATTATTTTTGTGAAATAATTTACAACAATTGTTGTTGTAAATCCTGTAGATATCATGAGATAATGTATCTCATGAGATAATGAGATCTCATGAGATAATGAGATCTCATGAGATGTTGGTAGCCATCCCCCCATTTTAGGGGATATGGTTTATCTCCTCATTATCTCCAAGTATAATTGATTGATGTAATTTGAATTTAAATATATTGATTTATCGATATATATTAAATTAAATTAATTGTTGTTGTGTTTTTACACAAAGATCATAGCCATTGAAAAAACACAAATCAATCTCAACCATTGATTGTGTGTTGTCCATTGATTGGGATCCATGGACTCCCAAAATCCTATATAAGAAGAGGCATCCATTTCTCTTAATGATACATGATTAAAATGAATGCTCTCTCTCTTTAATCTACACGCCAAGTCTCTCTCTCTCTCTTAATGGCTGTCCACCTTGGAGCCATTGTGAGAGTCGTCATCGACACAACATCGTCGTTATGCTGCCGGATCATCTACTCGTGGATCTCCATCTCCTTCGGTGCGTCTCGCTTGCGAAGAAGATGTTGGATCTCGTGTGACGAGATCAGGAGATCGGCCGCTTGGATCATCAACATGGATTGTGAGGAGCACACGATTCATCCCCGCGCTCGCAAGCATCTCCTCCGTCAGATCGAACTTGAGACATGAGGTCTCTTGGTTTAGAGACCAGATTGCAACCACGCTTCAAGAGGTAATCCTATTACTTGTTTGTGGTTTAGAAGAAATAATCTGAGAAGTGTTCTTCGATCATGTGGTTTCATCACATGAAAATTTTAATTTCTGTTGCCTGGAGCAACTAACGCGACTAGTCTCTCCCGATCGCATTGGATGCGATCATCACTCTTCTGTGATGCGCTTGAGGATTTTTCCGTATCCTTCAGGTCAGTGCAAAATTCTCAATGAGCTCGTATGTGGGGTATGTAGGGCATGTTTGATCTAATGGTTGCGAGCAATTCACTTAAGCGCAATGAATGGTTCTAGTTGCACATCGGTTCACTCAGATATGACGACTCTAATTAAACCTGGGCAGAGCTCCTCATCCAACAACTACAAGGAGGTCTCGAAGAACATGGAAGAATACTCGCCTAGGCAAGATTCTTCCCTTTGAGTCTCAATGCTCTGATAAGCTCTTCGAGCTGATCATGGTACCAAAATCTTTCTGGAAGCCTTATACACCTAATGGAGGTGCTCAAATTGGCTAGACCTCGCCGGAGGAGGCTTGGAGCTTGGGAAAGAGCATGCGAAATGGGGGTGAAGTTCTGAGATCGAGGGCAATGCTCCTCAATAAATGTATTAGTAGAATAGGGTCAAAAATGAATGGGGGCAGAGGTCTCTGTTGATGGGCTAAGGATGGGGACATGGGAACTCAATTCTTGTAGATTCGAGGTGATCTGGGCGCATGGATTAATGCAGAAGGTGATGTTGTGCTTTACGAGTCGGAATGAGGTGTTGATCACGGTGGACTGAGGATGGATCCCAATGCTCTGGTGTACTAAAGATCTTGGAAACTAAGAGAAATGACTGGAAATAATTGGAAATAAAAGACTGACATTAGAAATCAAAAAGTGAAGCTAATGGACTAATCTAACCTATGCCTTGACATGTGTATGACCTGGACGTGACAAGTCATCTGAGTTGAGATCTGATGACATGGAACCTCACCTCCATTCTCCTCGTCATTCACTGATGCGGTACGCCTCCTATCACTAGGTTTCCGCTCCAGCTGAGGGTTCATGGGGTTATGGGTGGTCGAAGACAGATTAGACCGAGGTAGAGGGTGAAATTGGGGATTTATAATAGAGAAGAATGGTTTGACTTTGATTGAGGATAGCATGCACCACGATGGTGGTTGGTGGGATCTAGATGTAGGGCGTAGTGGAGCGTAGCGTAAAAATATGGAGAAGAGAGAGGTTCACATAGGTTTTGACAGTACTTCGTCCTAAGGCGAGTATGGGGGAGTGTTGGTCGGGGGATCAACACTCCATCACCTCCCATTACTCCATGTGGACTGCTAGAAGATAAAATGGAAAATATAAAATGAAAGGGGATGCAAAATAAAATTGTAAATGAAGTTATCTTCAAAAACTCAAAAGATAAAAAATGTTTCTTATTTTTAACTATGTTTTAGTGATTTTTATTTATTTATATAACCTTATTTAATAAAGTTTATAATTTATGAACTATTATTTATAGGTATTTAGACCTATATATTATGTATTTACATTCTATATATTAATAATTTATTTATTTACAACATTATTTAATACATATTTACATATTTTAGTGCATTCTTATGGTTTTGTTTATATGTACAAATAATTACATAGATTTATAACATGTGTACACTATACCTATATGAAACTTTATTTATTCTTTTTAGATTTTTGAGTGCTTTTAGTTTGTATTTGTATTTTTTATAAATGTTTTATAAGATGTACAATGGTTTAAAAATATAAGGAGACTAAAAATGTGCAAATTAAATTAAATTATTATACTGACATACAAGCACGTAGTATCCCAATTAGACGGCTTTTGTATCTTAACTCCAATTTAGATGAAAGCCTTAATTTTAAATATAATTGAATTTTTAATACAAAGTAGGTGAGTTTGGTTCATTTTGAGTTCATATGGGGAATATATTGATCAATGAAGTTCTGTTTGTGGCTTTTTAAATTGAGTTTACTGAGTTGTTTGTGCATGATTTATTATGGCCAATATTTTTATTATTTTGTGTATATGATTATGTACAAGTTTGATGTCGAACACATTATTATTTGGGGATGTGTATGCTGATAAATAAATTAGTGTAAGTTTGATGTTGAACTCATTATTATTTGGGGATGTGTATGCTGATAAATAAATTAGTGTAAGTTTGGGTTATTTACACAGTATATTGTATTTAGAATAATTAGGGTTTTCTTGATAATTGTGCACATTGTTTCACCCTATCCCCCCCTACTTATTCATGATCGATCTAGTCAATATTTGACTTTGTCTCGAGGTTCAGGTTTAGTCTATACCATAGACATCTCCTTTGTTTTTCTTTTCTTTTCTTTATTCTTTTATTTTGAGTTTAAATACATGTATTTATACACTATTTACTAACAGATGTTAGGATGTTAATTCATGCAATTTTGTAGTCTTTACATGTATTTTACTGGAGATTTAAAGACAATATGAAAGAATAAAGGTGAATGAATGGGTATTCATCAATGACTTAGAAGATTCAGTAGAAACAATGCCTCCAAAGAAGCAACAAAAGGAGGATGATCGTGATGATCCCTTGCAGGAGATTTTAGCCGAACAAACCGCAACTGAGCAACCGAATGCCTTAGTTAGATTGCATATGGGTAAGTTTAATGTGGGAGTTGATGCCTTGATGGAAGCAACCTACAATCCATAATAATATTAGAATCTGAATTAATTGAGTCCAGCTACACCGGATGTAGAGTATGAGATGAAGCCTCATTCCATTTCTTTACTACCAAAGTACAATGGGAATGCTACTGAAGAACCTTATGCATTACTTAGAGACTTTGAGTTAGTTTGTGATAACCTTAGTCATGGTAGGGTTAGTCGAGACTATATCGGGCTCAAAGTTCTTCCTTTTGCCATAAGAGGTAAGGCAAATTATTTGTTAATGAACTCTGAGGTATATAACTACCTATACTCAATTCGAAGATATTTTCCTAAAGAAGTCTTGAGTAGGATAAATTACATGCATGATTATATCACAAGATTGACCCAACTACTTAATGAACCATTATATTATACCTGGGAGAGGTTTAAAGAGTTGCTACAGAAGTGTCCTTGCTATGGAATGGAAAACACTACCTTGGTTCATGCTTTATTCAGTGATATCACTTTTGAGATGCTGGGGGTTAGTGAGTGCTGCCTATGTATGCAACTATACATCCAAATGGAACAAACATCATATGGAAGGTATTTGAGTAGATGGCTGGCACTGGCCGCTTACAGACCACCAACATGGCATACTTAGATACCCTTATTGCATTCCTATCTAAGGAGAGAGGAAAGCAGGATGCTGTTGAGATAGTAGGAGACTTGATTCCTAGCATGGGAATCATAACAAATAAGTTGACACTAGTCGAGCAAATCAACAAGAGAGTAATTGAATTGGAGAGCATGTCCAAGATATTATACAAAAGTCCAAAAATTGTCATTTCACTTCCCGTTTGTAGATATTTGCATACAGTTTGTCATAAAAATAATTGCAGGAGTTTTGGGTACTTCAAATATTTTTAAGTTGCAAATTACTCCAGGCTGTGCATAATTTTGCATTTTCCCACTATTTGATTTTTAGAAAAATATAAAAACATCTGAAAATTCCACAAAAATTCCCAAAGATATTTCAAAACTTTTAAAACGCAAAAATATTTTCTCTGAATTTTTCTGAGCATTTTTGATAAATTAAAAAATTACAAAAAGATTTGGTGTGCGCATTTTTGATCTTGTGAATATTGCTCCATTATTTTTGAAAATAAAAAATGTAAAACTAAAAACCATTAAAATTTTGAAAAACAGAAAATATAAAAAAATCAGAAATAAAAAATAAAAAAATAATTAAAAACAAAAAAATCACAAAAACCAAGGATAGTTGTCCTTTGAAATTCCTATTTTTCTCTTAATTGATTTTTGATTAATTGAATAACCCTCGGGATTTGTAGCCTCCCTGAGTTCGACCATGTCCGCTATATAGGTTAATAAGTAGCAAAAATAAAAAATTGTTTGTTTGTCATGGGATTTTTGGGGATAGCAATGACAATACTTTACCATTAGTTTTCGACTCTCGAGATTCCGTGCTCAACAAAGCGTCATGTTTACACAATCATTTACGATCACATTACCCTCATCTAGTCGCAATATCTGTACATCCTGCATACTGGAAGACCTAGAATAAACCCAGAGTATAAGATCTATTTTACACTGTCTACTTCAGGGTTTTATTAGTAAGTTTCTCATTTGATCACTGGGAGTCGGTATCGATCATATACTTTCCAAAATCATATATCATACCTAGGTCTTGATCATATACCTTCCAAAAGTATATATAAAACCTACAAATTCAGTCAAGCTTCCAAAGAGAGACGACCATGCACGTAATTTGGTTCTTCCCAATATCTCATGAGTGAGCTCATGTCTTCCGGTTCAGTAGATGAACCTGTATGATCCCTTTGAGAGATCGTATTACTCATATGCCGTTGCATGCTCACTAGCGCACCTGTGTATAGACCTCGGTTAGGTCATCAACCTATTGGTCTGCCAAATGTACATACTCATACATATAGTAACACATCTGACTTCGATCAGAGGATGCGTTCCTATATCGTGACAACATACAACATAGGAATTTAGTTATCTCGATCTCGTTAAGTCAACTCTTTGACCTAACCTATCTAACACCTTCGAATCTCTATTCCTATGAAGAGGACCCGCACCAAAAGGTCGGTTAGATATCAACCTATATGAGAAAGAATTGCCATCTCCTTCTCAGGTTGGAGATCATCTCTTAATAATCATTTGACGGTGCTTGATGAGTCCTCAATTTAACTCCTTAGATATTCATCCAAGCACCTGCCTCTATGATTCAATTATTGAATCAACAGATGTATGATCATTAAGATGGCCGTGGTACATAACCCTAATTGTACTAAGGGAGCTATTATGCAAATTAATTATTCTTCATTTCAGATCAGAGAATGATATTTGTAATAACATTTATTTCATAATGGCTTGCTGTGGGCTCGCATGTCCAACAATCTCCTACTAACCCAAAGAGCCACTAATGGGCTAATCTTTAAAATTCACTCATGTGACAATTATAAGAAATTTAAAAAAAAATAGCTTGGTAAGCTGATCAGTCACTCAGTTCCCAAGAGACTACACCAAGTCCTTTTATGACACTTGCATATCCCCTAGTAACAGTGCTCGCATTCAATGCGAATATTGCATCTTATGCAACCAATACTCAATTTTGTCAGTTATAGTGTTCTTGACACTACAACTCAATAATTATTATAACCAGTATTTCCATAATCCTGGTCAAAATACTCATATTCCTGGATATCTCTATCTCCTAAGGAATCTACAGTTAAGACCCTCATAGATCACTATCTATTACATCTTAAACTTTTGAAGATAAGACTTTGAGATAACTATCTCTAAGTCTTGTCATCTTTGAAGATATTGTTATTACTGCAATCAAGTGTTTTATCTCCATGTAGGATTAGTAACAATTTACTACTCCTACTGCATGGTAGACATCTGGTTTTTGTACACATCTAGCATACACTCGGCTTCTCGTAACTGATGCACAAGGGCATTCAGTTTTAGCATTCACTTCCTCAACTCTTTGAGGTGTTATCCCTTTAGATAGGTCAATACCATATATTAAGGGTCGAAAGCCCTTCTTGGGGTTTTTCAAGAATGGAATATGTCCAAGGTGTACTATAAAGGTGATGGTCCCAATACCCTCTTCTTTGCTTCTAAATTATTTCAGAACTCAGATCCAACCGGTATCCTTGAGATCATATCTAAAGATATGAAATAGCAAGATTATAAAACACTTATTATTATCCTTATATCATTCTAAATGATTAATATATCATCTACATTTAGCACGATGAACACAAAGGCATTCCCAGTAAGCTTCATATGGTTCATCAAGATTCTATCTGAAATCATAAAATTTATAATTTCATCAAATCTTATGTTCCAACTACAATATGCTTATGTGAGTCCATAGATGGAGTTCTTTAGCTTGCACACCTTGCTTTTCTCAACCATGAAGCCCCAGGGCTACTTCATGTGGATATCCTCAGAGTGGTATTCATAGAGGAATGTAATATTGACTTTTATCTTGTAGATGTCAAAGTCAGGTTGTGTATCTATATTTAGCAATGTTCTGATGTGTTTAAGCATGGTCACTGAATATTAAGTCTCATTTCAAGCAACGTCTTCTATTCGGGTGTGTAGCTCATGGCTACGAGCCGTGCTTTGAAGGTCTCTACCTTCTCGTCAGGTTCCCTCTTTCTCTTGAAGATCCATTTACACCTTACTGGGTCTTACCCATATAGGTGGATCCTCGAGGATCCATATACAACACTTGTATATGAAGTCTACTTTATGCTTTCATTGCTAAAATCCATTTTTCCATATCATAATCCTCAGGAGCTTCATTACATGAAGTCCTACATGAAGTCCGATCATTGTCAGACTTAGCTGACACATGGAACACATCCTCAAACTCATTTGAAGAGGTATTAGTGTTTCATATTTAATTGTCCTTTTAGTTTCCGATTTCAGGAGCCTTGCTATCATCTAAAGATTAAATGAGTTCCTTTACTTCATTTTTATCTTGATTCTCAAGAGAGTCATCCTCTAAGAATCATATCCTTAGAGATGAAATCTTTTAAGAATATCAAGGTCATAAAGTAGGTATCCAATACCATACTTTATTTTCCCAATGAAGTAGCACTCTCTGGTGCTAGATTCTAGCTCGTATGCTCGAACCATATTAATAATATATATTGTAGTCTCTACTACATATATACCTGGAAAGTAAGAGGTAATTATGCTAAAATTCATCATTGATCAAATCATGTCACACATGATCAATTGTATCTCCCTACAACTCTCCCGAGTTTAGTTGTATTAGGACGATTGAGATAGGAATGATATTCATATCTCCACAAGGTATTCTTTGAATTCATCTAACATGTACATGCTACCTAGGTTAGATCAAATTCATTTCATCTTTCTTCAAACTTTGGTTCTAAACCAAAACTGTGAAATCTTTGAACATTTCAAAGCTTTCTAAGGTGAATGGAAGAAATATCCTATCACAAATAATCATAGAATGACATCACATATCATCAAATGTTTATTATGATATAGATGATCTACATACATCAATATGTATGAGATCTTGAATACCTTGTCATTTTACACCATTCCCAAAGAAGGGTGCATTGGACTTCTTCTACTTTGAATACAATATTCAAAAGTATGTAAGAATTGAAATTTCAGACATTCTAAAGCTTCATATCTTACTAGTCTATTGATCAAATCAACAGACAAATGTCCAAGGCTTGATGCCAGATCATTATCAAATGATCTTCATGCTCTATTGATCTTTTAAGCTTTTAAATTTTCAGTATTAGGAAAGTAAATGAACCATTCATTAATATTCTAATTTAGCAGAGTCCTCCAGATGTCAGATTACTGTCTGAAATATATCTATCATAACTCTTTATGATACGTCTATTCCAGAATTCATGCTTATTTCTAACATTTAGAAATAAACAACGAGTGTATTCTAATATCTAGGTCATAGAGACAATCTCTAAGATATGGACTCTCCCACTGAAATTGAGAAGTCTATCAATCCAATAGAGATTGTTCCAATAATTGCATTAATATCCATGTAGATGACTTATTAAACCTGAAGATCAAATTTGTAGTCTTCTAATACATATGCAACCAATTGCAAGTGTTATTAGAAGATTGAGATACAATTATTAGACTTTTATCTTATCCAATAAGCAAGTCAATATCAATGATGATATGTAGATATAAATTATTTTGATGCACTATCCAAGTCCTTCTCTAAGGATCCTATATAGACTAGATAGTCACACTATCAATACATCGGGTTATTGCAGTATTGATATTCTTCCAACTCTTTATATGTCATATGGAAATTACAGAAGTACAGTCAACTCCTTGACTTTCCTTCTTACATGGGTTCAATCCATGCTTCCACTACGCTCTCTTCATCTATAAAAACCATTTCTCAAGACAAAGAATCTCTTATGTTGAATTCATAAGATTTCAATATAAGATTATTTCAACATTTATATGTGCTTCATTTTATTCATACAATATGAATATTATGAAGCTTCATGAATGTCTAGAGTATAGACAGTAGAATGATGACACTCATCGTATCTGCATCCATCTATCCTTTAAAAGATTTTGGTTTAGGCAGGTACTCAAACATTTTGAGTACATCATCTCTTGTAGAGCTACCATTCTGCATGATGCAGAGAACCATGTCATTCATGATTAAATGTCGAGAGCACATATGTATGCTGGAAAATCTTCTTAGATTTTATAAGGATTATTTGACAATTATGATCATCATCGACATGTCACTTCCAAAGTACATTCAACGAGATCAAGCCATAGAGACACACAAACCCTAGGGTTGTAGTCCTATTGTCTATTAACTGTCATCCCTCATTATTATGAGGAAAATTGCACACTACAACCACATACATTATGTGTTCAACTGCAAGTACAATATCTTGATCATGGATCCAATCCATGATATTTTACTGGTTATTATTGAGTATAACATTGAGTGGGTTTAATGAAGGATTTTCTGAAATAAGAAATTTGCATAATTATATATAAATATATTTTTCTTTGATTTAAGAATTTTTATATCAAAGTTGTCCTGTCTTTTCAACACTGAAAGTTTATACCCTTAATCACTTTCAATGTAAGAGATATACTTACCATTATATCTCAACAAGATATGGGTTCTCCTTCCTTATCTTTGTCATATCCCAATAATATGAGAACTTGTAACTTGGATAAAAAGAAGCGAGAACACACTCCGCCTTGCAAGTCCAACTCGCATTCCCAATTCAGTCTTTAAAACCCTGGCCCACCACCCATAAGATGATGTTGACCTGTCGTTAATTGAACTAACCGTCAACACGATTGTTACTCGCTATGCGCAATCTAATATCGCTCCAATAATATGAGGACTCGGCATTGGGGTCACTACGCATACGACCTTACTCTTTTGAGAAGCAAAGAGCCCGATACAGACGCACTTGCATACATGAGCTATCACTTCGGACACGCGTCTCCTGCATATAATCCTTAGCGACAAAACCCTTTGCCTTGATGAGGGACCATGGATGTCACTTATGTGATCCTCCATATCATATGTTCAAATTCTAATTAATCATCATGAATCATATTCATTATGATGAATTCTTCCAAGGAAAATAACAACTCCATTCATAATAGAATGTTTTAATTTTAATTGGTTTCAAATTATTCTAATCATTTTAAATTAATGTTCCAATTAATATCCAACAAATATTTTTTATTGTTACTTGAAATATGGTATTATTTCAAATACGTATTATTTCGAATTTTAATAATTAGAAAAATACACAGTGATATCTCCTGCATTATCGAATCCCTACCCGTTGTCATGGCCAGTACCAGTGGGAGTGAGATAGACTGCACACGGTACAACCTGCTACCCCAACTATCCCTAACTAGACATCATATCCACCTCAGGAAAGGATAATACCAAATTGATCATTGTGTACTTGAGATGATAATCGGTTTTTCAACCGAAGTTATACCATATAATAATAATAAAAACATTCTTGATTAACATTATAAGGAGATTTGCTAAACAAATCCCCAATCTTATTCAAACAACTATGTTTGTTGGAATGTAGATCATGTAATCAATTTGTAATCTAGATCATATCTAGTCAATTATTAGTTAATACAATTCATTTAAAGAAATAACTATCATAAAATTTTTTACAAATATTTATCCATAATTATTCCATAAAATTAAACCATTTAATTTCACTAATTGATTAAATGACAATCACAAGATTCTTGATTAAGAAAGTAATTTCCAGCAGTGACCCTCACTTACTAAAATTAGCATATCTCAATCAATTTAAATCCAAATTAAGCAAAATAAGTCTCAAAGTTTGATAATTTGATTTACAATAGAATATAAGTGATTTTCATGAATTTCTAAGTATTTTAAATCAGTAATTAACTCCTTAATTACGTCATGATTTGCAGTTCCCGAAACAGTAGATACATGTTCACTAAAATGATCATAACTTGAGCAAACGGATTCGAAATCAAGCAAACTCAGATCCTACAGTTTCATTATTTAATGGGGAACAAAATACAAGTTTTAATTTCGTGTTTAAATAATTTTAACAGGGATGAAAATATTTACTAAATAGAGATGCGAAAAATGAAATGCAAGAAAACTTTCTCAAACACTAACGAACCCAAGTCGTTCTAGGTTTATGGATCACATCTAAAACCTTCGACCTAAGGCTCTGATACCACTTGAAGGATATGGTAAGATCCTTAAGTGTATCATGGAAGCATGAGGATCACATCATATGCGATCGGGAGCGACTAGTCGCACTAGTTGCTCGAGGCAGCTGAAAATAAAGGTTTTTTCATGCGACCAAACCACATGATCCAAGAACACTTCTTGGATCATTTCATCAAAACCACAAACAATTTTAGGATTACCTCTTGAAGCGTGATTGCGATCGAGTCTCTAAATGATGAGACCTCCTATATCAAGTCCGATCCGATGGAGGAGACGCTTACGAGCGCGCTGATGAAATGTGTGCTTCTCACAATCCATATTAATGATCCAAGAGCAAATCTCTTGATCTCGTCACATGAGATCTGATGTCTTCTTCACGAGTGAGGCGCACAGAAGGAGACGAAGATCCACGAGCAAATATTCCGACAGCATAATGACGATGCTGGACGAGAACGACTCTCTCTAGGGCTCCATGATGGACCGCTACAAGAGAAAGAGAAAGAGAGGGGGTGTAGATAATGAGAGAGAGAGTTGTTGTCTTCAACTTGTGTTGTGTGTGTGTGTCTAAAGAAGAGAAAAGGAGGTGCCTCTCCTTTTATAATAATTTGGGATCCATGGATCTCAATCCATGGACAACAAAAATCCAATGGCTCACATCGATTTGTGTTTCTTTTAATGTCCAAGATTTTTGTTGTAAAAAACACAACAAGAATTAATTTAATTTAGATGAAATATATATATTTGTAAATAAATATAAATCAATCCTAAAATTAAATCAATCAAACATAGAGATTATGGAATGAAGATTGCCTCCTTCCATAATAAGGGAGTTGGTGGCAATCTAACGTATCTCATGAGATTACATTATTCCATGAAAATCTCGAAGATTTCCAACAACACTTATTGTAAATTATTCTACAAAAATAAGTCATAATTATTTTATGAATATTGCAATCTTGCCATCAAAAATTTGTGAATCACATTCACAACCCAAAATAAAATGTAAATTAAAATTTTAATTTAATATCCAATGTGAATCTAATTCACATCAATATTTAATTAACAAATGTAAACTACAAATAGCTCTCTCTTATGTATTATAAATCACATTTATAATACATATGAATAATATAGATAATGCTATCCACATTATTCTTATCCATGATAATTAAATCACATTTAATCATCTTAGATCTCTATTTTCATGTTCCCAAATAATATGAATCACATTCACAATATTTACATATTTGAAAATTACATCACATTTAATTATCTATGATAACTCTCTCTATAATATGAATCAAATTCATATTATTCATGACAATTAAATCACATTTAATTATCAATTTCTCAATGCTTGGATACATAATATCAACAATGAAATTATCCTAAACTCTTTCAATGATAATGCGCTTTCTCCGCAGATATTTGGAGATAATGACATGCGATTATATTGTTCCACATATAGTGACTTGGGTATTGAGATCACATCTCAAATCCAGATCTTGGGCCTCCCATAAATGCTTGATTAAATAAAGACCGCAAATCTAATCTTCTCATTGAATCTGAATCACATTCACATCAATATCCAACAATTGGACCAAGATCAGATCACTTCTCTACTTAGAGGAGTCACTAAAATCCAGACCCGTTTCATCACTCCCTAGGAATGAAAGCGTCAAGGTTATACAACTGTTTATGATCACATCACCCTCAGGTATTCCCAATACCTGTACATCTTGCATACTGGAAGACCCATAATAATCCCGAAGTATAAGATCTATTTTACACTGTCTATTTCAAAGTTTTATCGGTAAGTTTCTCATTTGATTATTGGGAGTTTTATCGATCATATACTTTTCGAAAGCATATATCATACCTAGGTGTTGATCATATACTTTCCAAAAGTATATATCAAACCTATAAATTTAGTCAAGCTTCCAAAGAGAGATGGTCGTGCACAAAATTTGATTCTTCCCAATATCTCATGAGTGAGAACATGTCTTCCGATTCATTAGATGAACATGTATGGTGTTGGAAATGCAAGCCCACGGCGAGCCATTATGCAATAAATGTTATTGCACATATCATTCCCTGATCTGAAATGAAGAATGAATAATTTGTATAATAGGTCCCTTAGTACAATTAGGGTTATGTACCATGGCCATCTTAATAATCATACAGCTGTTGATTCAACTATTGAATCATAGAGGCTGGTGCTTGGATGAATATCTAAAGAGTTAGATTGAGGACTCATCAAGCACCGTCAAATGATTGTTAAGAGATGATCTCCAGCCTGAGTAGGAGATGGCAATCCTTATCTCTGAAGGCTGATATCTGACCGACCTCTTGATGCAGGTCCTCTGCATAGGAATAGAGATTCGGAGGTGTCAGATTAGTTAGGTCAAAGAGTTGACTTAACGAGATCGAGATAACCAAAGTCCTATATCATATGCTGTCATGATATAGGCACGCATCCTCTGACCGGAGACAGATGTGTTGCTATATGTCCAAGTATGTACATTTGGCAGACCAATAGGTTGATGACCTAATCAAGGTCTATACACCGGCGCGCTGGTGTGCATATAAGGGCATATGAGTAACACAATCTCTCAAAGGGATCATACAGGTTCAGTTACTGAACCGGAAGACATGAGCTCACTCATGAGATATTGGGAAGAATCAAATTCCATGCGCATGGTCGTCTCGCTTTGGAAGCTTGACTGAATTTGTAGGTTTGATATATACTTTTAGTATATGATCAAGACCTAGGTATGATGTACACTTTTGGAAAGTGTATGATCGATACCAATTCCCAATGATCGAATGAGAAACTTACTGATAAAACCATGAAGTAGACTAGTATAAAGTTGATCCGATACTTCGGGTTTAGTCTAAGTCTTCCAGTATGCAGGATGTACAGGTATTGGGAATACCTGAGGGTGATTTGATCATAAACGATTGTATAACCATGACGCTTCCATTCCTAGGGAGTGATGAAACGGGTATGGATTTTAGTGACTCCTCTCAGTAGAGAAGTGATCTGATCTTGGTCCAAGTGTTGGACATTGATCTGAATGTGATTCAGATACAATGAGAAGATTAGATTTACGGTCTTGATTTAATCAAGCATCTATGGGAGGCCCGCGATCTGGATTTGAGATATGATCTCAATATCCATGTCACTATACGTGGAACAATACAATCGCCCTGTCCTTATCTCCAAGTATCTGCGGAGAGATTGCATTATTCTTGAAGGGTTCAAGAATAATTCCATACGATCTAAGCAATGAAGAAATAATGATTAAATGTGATTTAATCATCTTGAATGTGTGAAGAAATTATCCAATTTAATTAAATGTGATTTAATTAATGTGGATAAGAATAATGTGGATAGAAATATCCAATTATTCATAATATATTATAAATGTGATTTATAATGTATTAGAGAGAGCTAATTATAATTTATATGTGTTGATTAATTATTATGTGTATTGGATACACATTGTGTAATTAATTAACAATATGAATTATGTGTTGTTTTGGGTTGTGAATATGATTCACAATTTTTTCCATGGCAAGAATGCAATATTCTCAAAGATAATTGTGAATTATTTTTTGGAGAATAAAACCCAATAAATTTGTTGCAAATAAATAAGAGAGAATATCAAGGAGATATGCAATCTCATGGGAATCCATGAGATTGCCTCCATGGACTCCCATAGTGGGCGGCACACCACTCCTATATGGAATGGGTGGCCGTCCAACATGGAAGGTGCATGGAGATGAAATCTCCATGCACATTCTCTCCTTATTTGTTGGGTTTATTTAGGACTAAATTATATTTGATTTTTTCAAATATATTTTAACCTAAATTTGTTGCTTTTGACAACAACAATCTTGGCCATTGGATTGACACAAATCAATCTCACCCATTGATTTTATGTGTCCCATGGATTGAGATCCATGGATCCCAAAACCCTATAAATAGAGAGGCATACTATGCTCTCTAAGGACTTGCAATATTTGGAGCTCTCTCTCTCTCTTTCTTCTCTACACACGTCAGCCCTCTCTCCCTCTAATTGGTGGCCGACCACCAAACCCTAGAGGAGAGAACCGTCGTCGCCTTCGCCACCGCGCCGCCGCTTCGACGTTCTTCGGTGCTCCGTCTTCTTGGAGAGTTCCTCTCACGAAGGAGACGTTTGATCTCGTGTGACGAGATCAGGAGCAACCATGCTTGGATCATCTTCTTGGATTGCGAGGACAACACGGTTCATCCCCGCGCTCGCAAGCGGTCTCGCCGACGATCGGACTTGAGACAGGAGGTCTCTTTCTTTAGAGACTTGATCAACCACGCTTCAAGAGGTATTGCATTATACTTGTTGTGGTTATAGATGAAACGATCTGAGAATGGTTCTCGGATCATGTGGTTTCGTCGAATAAATTTTTTTAAATTCCGCTGCACCGAACAACTAGTACGACTAGTCGTTCTTCGTCGTATCCGATACGACGATCACGCTTCCGTGATGCGCTTGAGGATAATTCCATATCCTTCAAGTGGTATCAGAGCCTTAGGTCGACGGTTTCGAATATGATTCGAAAAACCGAGGACGACTTGGGTTCGTTAAGGTCGCGAAAGTTTTTATCGCATTTGATTTCGCAGATCTGTTTAGTAAATAAATTCGGCACTGTTTAAATTGTTTAAACACGAATTTAATACTTGTATTTTGTTCCCCATTAAATAAGGAAACCATAGGATCTGAGTTTACGTAAATCGGATTTCGTATGCTCTAGATATGGTTGTTTTAATGAACATGTATACACTGTTGCGGGAACTGTAGATCTGAACGTGATTAAAATGTTAATTACTGTTTAGACTTGCCTCGAAATGCGTGTACCATCACTTGGGTTCTGTCCTAAATCAAATTAGCAATCTATGAAAATTGATTTTGTCTAATTTGGATTTAATATGATTGAGATATGCTAATTTTAGTAAGAAGGGGTCACTGCTGAAATTACAGTCCTAATCAAAAACCAAGTGATTGTCAATTAGTGAAATTAATTGTTAATTTCGTGAAATAATCATGAAAAATATTTTTGAAATATTTGAAGATGATTATTTACATAATTGACTTGGCCTCAACCAATTAATTGATTAGATTTGATCTAAATCTTAATTGGAAGCACATTCATCAAACTTAATGTTTGATTGGTGATTGTCATTTAATCATTTAGTGAAATTAAATTGTTTAATTTCCTAGAATAATTGTACATAAATATTTGTGAAATATTTGATGATAATTATTCCCTTAAATGACATTGCCTTAACCAATAATTGATTAAGATGTGATCTAAATCATAATTGGAAACCACAATCTTTCAAACTTGATGCTTGAATAGGATTTGGGAATTTGTCTAGCAAATTTCCTTATAATCAAAAATGTTTTGATTATTACTATATGGTACAATTTCGGTTGAAGAACCGATGATCATCTCAAGTACAAATTAATCAATTTGGCATTATCCTTTCCCGAGGCGGATATGGTGCCTAGTCGGAGAGCATTGGGGTTGCGGGTTGCAACGTATGTGGTCCGTCCCACTCTCGTCGGTACTGGCCATGACAGCGGGTAGGGCCGGGATATTGTCCGAGGGATTAAGATGTATTTTTCTAATTATTAAAATTCGAATTAATACGTATTTTGAGATATTACCATATAGATATTCAAGTAAAATAATCAAGTTTGATTGATTGAATTGGATTGATAATTAATTTAATATGATTAAATTGATTATGTCCAATTGAAATACTCTAATATGATTAGAGATAATAATTCCCTTGGAAGAATTAATTATGTTAATATGATTCACGATAATTAATTAAAATTTGAATATGATATGGAGGATCACATAAGTGACATCCATGGTCTCCCGTCAAGGCGGAGGGTTCCGTCGCCAGGGATTGCATGTGGGAGATGCCTGTCCGAAGTGACAGCTCCTGTATGCAAGTGCATCTGGATCGGGCTCGTCGCTTCTCGAAAGAGTAAGGACGTATGCGTAGTGACCCCAATATCGGGTCCTCATATTATTGGGGCGATATTGGATTGCGCATAGCGAGTTGTATTCCTGTTGACGGTTGGTTCAATTAATGACGGGTCAACATTGCCTTAGGGGTGGTGGGCCCGGGTGTTAAAGACCGAATTGGGAGATGCAAGTTGGACTTGCAAGGCGGAATGTGTTCCCGCTTCTTTTTATCCGAGTTGTAGGTTCTCATATTATTGGGATGCAACAAAGATAAGGAAGGAGATCCCAGATCTTGCTTGAGATATAATGGTAAGTATATCTCTTACATTGAAAGTGATTAAGGGAATGAACTTTCAATGTTGACATGGCAAGACAACTTTGATATAAAAATTCCTAAATCAAAGTAAAATATAAATTTATATATTTATGCAAATTTCTTATTTCAGATAATCCTTCATTAAAACCCACTCAATGATATACTCAATAATAACCAGAAAGATATCATGGATTGAACTCAATGATCCAGATATTGTACTTGCAATTGAACACATAATGTATGTGGTTGCAATGTGCAAGTTTCCTCATAATATTGAGGAATGACAATTAAATAGATGATAGGACTACAACCCTAGGGTTTGTATGTCTCTATAGTCTTGGTATCATCAAATGTACTTTGGAAGTGACATGTTGATGATGATCATAATTGTCATATAATCCTTATAAAATCTAAGAAGATATTATGGCATACATATGTGCTCTTGACATTTATCATGAATGACATGGTTCACTGCATCATGCAGAATGGTGGCTCTGTAAAGAGATGATGTATTCAAATTGTTTGAGTACCTACCTGAACCTTTGTTTTTAAGAGTTTAAATGGATGTAGATGATGAGTGTCATCATTCTACTGTTTATACTCTAGTTATCCATGAAGCTTCATAATATTCATATTGTATGAATTTAATGAAGCATGTATAAATGTTAAACAACTCTTACTTTGAATTCTTTTGAATTTAAAATAAGAGATCCTCTGTCTTGAGCAATGATTGCTTATAGATAAAGGGAGCGCAGTGGAAGCATGGGTTGGACCCAAGAAAGAAGGAAAGTCAAAGAGTTGACTGGACTTCTATGACTTCCATATGACATCCAAAGAGTTGGATGAATGCCAATACTGCAATAAGTTGATGTGTTGATAGTATGACTATCAAGTCTGTTTAGAATCCTTAGAAAAGGACTCGGATGGAGCATCAGAGTAATCTACATAAATCATTGATATTGACTTACTTATTGAATAAGATAAAGTCAAATAATTGTATCTCAATCTTCTGATGACATTTGCAATGGGTTGCATATGTTTTAGAAGACTGGAAAATTTGATCTTAAAGGTTTATAGTTATCCACGTGAGTATTGATGCAACTGTTGCAACAATCTCTGTTGGATTAATAGACTTGTTAATTTCAGTGGGAGAGCCCTTAGTCTTAGAGAATGTCTCTGTGACCTAGATATTAGAATACACTCATTGTTTATTTCTAAATGTTGGAAATAAACATGAATTCTGAGATAGAACTATCATAAAGAGTTATGATGGATATATTTCAGATAGTAATCTAAAATCTGGTGGACTCCACTAAATTAGAAAAATTAATGAATGGTTCATTAATATTTCTAAATACTGAATTAAAACCTCTGTAAGATCAATAGGAGGATGAAGATCGTTTGACAATGATCTAGCATCGAGCCTTGGACATTTGTTTATTGATTTGATCAATAGACTAGTAAGAGATGAAACTTTAGAATGTCTAAAATTTCAAAAGTTACATACTTATGAATATTGTATTCAAAGTAAAAATGTCCAATACACCCTTCTTCGGGAATGGTGTAAGATGCCAAGGTATTCAGGATCTCATACATATTGATGTATGCGGATCATCTATATCATAGTAAACATTGTGGATATGTGATATCCATTGATGATTATGTATGATATGAGATTTCTTCTCTTCATCTAAGAAACCTTTGAAATGTTCAAAGATTTCATTAATTTTGGTTTAGAACCAAAGTTTGAAGGAAGATAAAATGAATTTGATCTAATCTAGGTAGCAAGTACCTACTAGATAAATTCGAAAAATACCTTATGGAGATATGAATATCATTTCTATCTCAATCCTCCTAACACACCTTAACTCAAAAAGAGTTATAGGTAGATACAATTGGATCATGTGTGACATGATCTTATCAATGTTGAATTTTAGCATAATTATCCCTTAGTTTCCAGGTATATATGTGTAGTAGAGACTACAATGTATATCCTAAATAAGGTTCCATGTATCTTGGAATCTAGCACTTGAGAGTGCTGCTTCATTAGGAAAATAAAGGATGGTATTGGATACCTACTTTATGACCTTGAGATTCTTAAAATATCTCATCTCCGAGAATGTGATTCTTAGAGGTTGAGACTCTTGAGAATCAAGATGAAAATGAAGGGTAGGAACTCATTTATAATGAGACTCATGAAATTGGAAACTAAAAGGACAATTAAAGATGAAACATTAATACCTCTTCAAATAAGTTTGAGGATGGATTCCATGTGTTAGAGAAATCTGACAATGATCGAACTTCATGTGATGAAGCTTCTGAAGATCATAGCATGGATAGATGGATAGCAATAAAAGTCTAATGTAGACTTCGTATACAAGTGTTGTATATGGACCCTCGAGGATCCACCTATATGGGTAAGACCTGTAAAGGTGTAAATGGATCTTCAAGAGACAAGGGAACCTGATGAGAAGGTAGAGATCTTCAAAGCACGGTTCGTAGCCATAAGCTACACACTGAAAGAGAAGACATTGCTTGCAATGAGACTTGCTCTTCGGTGACCATGCTTAAAACTATCAGAATATTGCTAACCTTAGCTACATAACTTGACTATTGCATCTTCAAGATGTAAGTCAATATTGCATTCCTCTACGAATACCTCTTTGAGGATATTCATATGAAGTAGCCCCAGGGCTTCATGGTTGAGGAAAGCAAGGTGTGCAAGCTAAGGAATCCATCTATGGACTCAGATAAGCTTCTTAAAGTTGGATCATAAGATTTGATGAAATTATAAATGTTATGATTTCAGATAGAATCTTGATGAACCATATGAAGCTTAGTGGGAGTGCTTTTGTGTTCATCATGCTAAATGTAGATGATATCCTAATCATTTGAAAATGATATAAGGATAATAATTAGTGTTTTATAATCTGGTTGTTCCATAACTTGAAATATGATTTCAAAGATGCCTCTCAGATCTTAGTTCTGAAGTAGTTCAGAAGCAAAGAGAAGAGGATAATGGGACTGTCACATTTATAGTACATCTTGGACATATTCCATTTTATGGAAAATTCCAGTAATGGCTTCCATCCCTTAAGATATGGTACTGACCTATCTAAAGGGATAGCACCTCAAAGAGTTGAGGAAGTGAATGCTAGAACTGCTTGCCTTTGGGCATCAGTTCTGAGAAGTCGGGTGTATGCTAGATGTGTACAAAAGCCAGATGGCTGCCATGCAGTGGGAGTAGTAAACTGTTACTAATCCTACTATGGAAATAAAACACTTGGTTGCAGTAACAACAAAATCTTCATAGATGACAAGATTTTTGAGATAGTGATCTCAGAGTCTTATCTTCAAAAACTTAAGACTTTATAGATAGAGATCTAAAAGGTCTTAACTGTGGATACCTTAAGAGATAGTGATCTCCAGGAATAAGGATATTCTGATAAGGATTATGGAAATACTGGTTATGATAATTGTTAAGCTGTAGTGTCAAAGACACTGTAACTAACTAGATTGAGTATTGGTTGCATAAGATGCAACATTCGCATTGGATGCGAGCACTGTTACTGGGGATATGCATGTACCGTAAAAGGACTTGGCGTAGTCTCGCGGGAACAGAGTGACTGATCAGCTTACCTAGCTATTTTCCAAATAGTCTATGATTGTCACATGAGTGCGGGTTTAAATGATTAGCCCATTAATGGCTCTTTGGGCTAGTGGGAGATTGTTGGAAATGCGAGCCCACGGCGAGCCATTATGCAATAAATGTTATTGCACATATCATTCCCTGATCTGAAATGAAGAATGAATAATTTGTATAATAGGTCCCTTAGTACAATTAGGGTTATGTACCATGGCCATCTTAATAATCATACAGCTGTTGATTCAACTATTGAATCATAGAGGCTGGTGCTTGGATGAATATCTAAAGAGTTAGATTGAGGACTCATCAAGCACCGTCAAATGATTGTTAAGAGATGATCTCCAGCCTGAGTAGGAGATGGCAATCCTTATCTCTGAAGGCTGATATCTGACCGACCTCTTGATGCAGGTCCTCTGCATAGGAATAGAGATTCGGAGGTGTCAGATTAGTTAGGTCAAAGAGTTGACTTAACGAGATCGAGATAACCAAAGTCCTATATCATATGCTGTCATGATATAGGCACGCATCCTCTGACCGGAGACAGATGTGTTGCTATATGTCCAAGTATGTACATTTGGCAGACCAATAGGTTGATGACCTAATCAAGGTCTATACACCGGCGCGCTGGTGTGCATATAAGGGCATATGAGTAACACAATCTCTCAAAGGGATCATACAGGTTCAGTTACTGAACCGGAAGACATGAGCTCACTCATGAGATATTGGGAAGAATCAAATTCCATGCGCATGGTCGTCTCGCTTTGGAAGCTTGACTGAATTTGTAGGTTTGATATATACTTTTAGTATATGATCAAGACCTAGGTATGATGTACACTTTTGGAAAGTGTATGATCGATACCAATTCCCAATGATCGAATGAGAAACTTACTGATAAAACCATGAAGTAGACAGTATAAAGTTGATCCGATACTTCGGGTTTAGTCTAAGTCTTCCAGTATGCAGGATGTACAGGTATTGGGAATACCTGAGGGTGATTTGATCATAAACGATTGTATAACCATGACGCTTCCATTCCTAGGGAGTGATGAAACGGGTATGGATTTTAGTGACTCCTCTCAGTAGAGAAGTGATCTGATCTTGGTCCAAGTGTTGGACATTGATCTGAATGTGATTCAGATACAATGAGAAGATTAGATTTACGGTCTTGATTTAATCAAGCATCTATGGGAGGCCCGCGATCTGGATTTGAGATATGATCTCAATATCCATGTCACTATACGTGGAACAATACAATCGCCCTGTCCTTATCTCCAAGTATCTGCGGAGAGATTGCATTATTCTTGAAGGGTTCAAGAATAATTCCATACGATCTAAGCAATGAAGAAATAATGATTAAATGTGATTTAATCATCTTGAATGTGTGAAGAAATTATCCAATTTAATTAAATGTGATTTAATTAATGTGGATAAGAATAATGTGGATAGAAATATCCAATTATTCATAATATATTATAAATGTGATTTATAATGTATTAGAGAGAGCTAATTATAATTTATGTGTGTTGATTAATTATTATGTGTATTGGATACACATTGTGTAATTAATTAACAATATGAATTATGTGTTGTTTTGGGTTGTGAATATGATTCACAATTTTTTCCATGGCAAGAATGCAATATTCTCAAAGATAATTGTGAATTATTTTTTGGAGAATAAAACCCAATAAATTTGTTGCAAATAAATAAGAGAGAATATCAAGGAGATATGCAATCTCATGGGAATCCATGAGATTGCCTCCATGGACTCCCATAGTGGGCGGCACACCACTCCTATATGGAATGGGTGGCCGTCCAACATGGAAGGTGCATGGAGATGAAATCTCCATGCACATTCTCTCCTTATTTGTTGGGTTTATTTAGGACTAAATTATATTTGATTTTTTCAAATATATTTTAACCTAAATTTGTTGCTTTTGACAACAACAATCTTGGCCATTGGATTGACACAAATCAATCTCACCCATTGATTTTATGTGTCCCATGGATTGAGATCCATGGATCCCAAAACCCTATAAATAGAGAGGCATACTATGCTCTCTAAGGACTTGCAATATTTGGAGCTCTCTCTCTCTCTTTCTTCTCTACACACGTCAGCCCTCTCTCCCTCTAATTGGTGGCCGACCACCAAACCCTAGAGGAGAGAACCGTCGTCGCCTTCGCCACCGCGCCGCCGCTTCGACGTTCTTCGGTGCTCCGTCTTCTTGGAGAGTTCCTCTCACGAAGGAGACGTTTGATCTCGTGCGACGAGATCAGGAGCAACCATGCTTGGATCATCTTCTTGGATTGCGAGGACAACGCGGTTCATCCCCACGCTCGCAAGCGGTCTCGCCGACGATTGGACTTGAGACAGGAGGTCTCTTTCTTTAGAGACTTGATCAACCACGCTTCAAGAGGTATTGCATTATACTTGTTGTGGTTATAGATGAAACGATCTGAGAATGGTTCTCGGATCATGTGGTTTCGTCGAATAAATTTTTTTAAATTCCGCTGCACCGAACAACTAGTACGACTAGTCGTTCTTCGTCGTATCCGATACGACGATCACGCTTCCGTGATGCGCTTGAGGATAATTCCATATCCTTCATATGGTCCCTTTGAGAGATCGTATTACTCATATGCCCTTGCATGTACATCAGTACGCCGATGTATAGACCTTGGTTAGGTCATCAACCTATTGGTTTGCCAAATGTACATACTCAGACATATAGTAACATATTTGTCTCCTATCAGATGATGCATGCCTATATCGTGACAACATATGACATAGGACTTTGGTTATGATCTCGTTAAGTCAACTCTTTGACCTAACTTATCTAACACCTTTAAATATCTATTCCTATGCAGAGGACCTGCATCAAGAGGTCGGTTAGATATCAACCTATATGAGAAAGGATTGTCATCTCCTTCTTAGGATGGAGGTCATCTCTTAATAATTATTTGACAGTACTTGATGAGTCCTTAATCTAACTCCTTAGGTATTCATCCAAGCACCGGCCTCTATGATTCAATTATTGAATCAACAATTGTATGATCATTAAGATGACCATGGTATATAACCCTAATTTTCCTAAGGGACCTATTATGCAAATTAATTATTCTTCATTTCAGATAAGGGAATGATATTTACAATAACATTTATTGCATAATGCTCGCTGTGGGCTCACATGTCCAACACAAGTTTCTCGGGGCAACATAATTTTAAAAAATAATAAGATGAAACCACATGATTCGAGAATATTTCTCAAATCGTTTCACCATAACAATAAACAAGATATAGAATACCTCTTGAAGCGTAGTTGCGATCGTTGTTTCTAAAGAGAGACTGATGAATCTCCATTTCATCACCTTTATTCTATTATTTTGGCCTCAAAAATCGAAGCAAATGCATATAAATAAGGGTAACTTGTCTATAATAACATTCATTATTCATTGCATTTATTATACATAAAATAAGGTTTTTAATGCCAAAATTATAGAATAAAGAGAAGAAAAGAAAAAGGAATAAAATATTGCAAATATTTTATGACCCTAACCTCGAGACCAAATCCAGAATGGAATTGATCGACAAGGAATAAAGTAGGGAGAGATAAGGGCCAAGAATACAACAAATATTTCATTTATTCATTCTTGATTTATGCATTTTTGGCACCTATTTTGTATCTAATTATTTATTCATAAAATAAAGAAATTGTGTACATGAAAGTTGTGGATAATAATGTAAATAAAAATACAAAATTGAGTTTGTGCAAAAATGATACACAGTGTACATTTTATACACAGAATAAAAAGCCAGAATTTCAACTTCACAGACCCGTATATTGCAAATAAAAAAACTCAAAATCCATCAAAATCACTTTAATTGTATATAACTTTTCAAGAGCTCTTCAATAAAATTGGTTTCATAATTTTTGCAGTTCATGTGTGAAAGTTAAGTTTTTGGCCCTCATTGTACAATTCACCCGATTAAAATATTCTATTTATTTGTTATTTACTATTTTTACAAACTTATATTTTTAGAATTTTGTACATAATATACATAATGCATGTGCATATTGAAATTAGAATAAAACCAAAAAGAACATGTACAATAAAATAAGTCCGTAAACACATAGACAAAATACCTATGTTATATATGTGTAAAAATAAAAGGGGATTTCATCTTTTTTTCTTTATTTGTCTATATTTTTAGTAAATTGTAAACGCTATCTAGATTTTATTAAAAACAAAAATCCAAAATTAAAACCAATAAAAATCATTAAATAAATAAAATGTATATAAAATATAGGTAAAATAGCCATAAGTATACATGCATATTATATAATTATTTATTTAAATATGCAAATAAACTCATAAAAATAAAATAAAAATATATTTATACTCACAAAAATAAGTTATAAATATATAAAATAATATAATAAAATAATAAAATAAAGTACACAAAATAAAAATAAATTGTACAAAATACATGTAAATAAACCTATAAATACACCAGTGAAATAAACTCATAATAAAATACATAAAAAATTAAATAAAAATCATAAATAAATACCACATTATTTAATAAACATTTCTTATTTTAGAAGAAAAAATTAATAAAATCGTTTATTATGTTTAATCAAGGGGTCAATTCGACGCTGATGTGGACCAATCAGATTTTTCCCTTCGTTGACCGCCAAGTCAACACCTCTGCCACCAACCGCCTTGTGTCAGATGTCATTTCGGCCCATCTTCTCCGATTTTCCCAAACCAAACCAATGAGTAGATCGCCTCGGTTTCTTCATGAAAATCTTTCGTCAATAATCCATCTCTCACGCCAACATATCAGATCAATCCTAAGACCATGCGATTCTTTGTGGCACCCCGGTCAGTAAGGGTGCATCACCATGTACATAAATAAGTGCCTCGACCTCCGTCCCCATTTTTGTCTCCTTTTGAGCTTCTTCCACCCTTGCTTCCACTCTAGAGTGAATCCTCGTGATAGGGGGGTCCTTCCGGAGTCGTGAGCAGGTCAGAGGAGTCGAGGCAGCACCCACGGCGGAGCTCCGACGTCGCCCTGCTCCCTGGTGCTCCACCAAGTATAAGAGCTATTTTACTGCTTAATTAGTTAGGTTTTTCTTCCAGTAGTGTATGTATGCCTTTAGGATAGTAGTTAGAGTAGCGATTCGTGTAGGATTGGCCGAATCGAAGTTCGCCGGAGCTCCGCTCCGGCGACGATCCCCTTTGCGATCCTTCGATGATTCGACCCCTCTATTCACGTCCATCTCATTCCCCTCTGCGTTCTCCATCTCCCGAACGCTTCAGCTCAACCAGAGCCCTATTGGCTCTGCGAATCGAGGTCCACCTCCTCCGCGTCGCCGGACCTCGCCACCCACTTCATTTATTTGGCGCAACAGCTTCAATCTCTGGTCGAGGGGGACCCCCTCGAGCCACTCTTTCTTTTGGTGCAGGGTATACGCGAAGAGGAGCCCTTTGGGACTCAAATCCATCGACTGCCAGGTTCCCAGGACCTCCCTTCTTCATCGAGCTCGCCAGAACGATTCGTGGGGTCCTAGCACCTCATGAGCACCTCGAGAGCTGCGGAGCACCTTCCCGGACGAGTAGAGCTCACTACCAGCGTGCGTGGACGTTTGGTGGAGGAAGAGTCAACGATCGAAGGTGGGGAACCCCTGTGTTCTTCCCTGTTCTTCGTGGACAGCAGCAACCGTCGGATGGAGGAGGCGGCCCTAGTTCTAATCGTGATCGTTCGTTCAAGGCCAGCTTCAGCCGATCGATCACACCCCAGATGCAATCCAGACCGCCGATCGGTGAAGCGGTATCGTGCTTCCATAGCCCGCCACGTTGATAAGTGGCGCGCGAACCACCGTCCATCGGCGCGCCTGTGGGGGTAAATTGCTAAATCCTCCCCCATTTTTTTGGAATTATCATTTAATTTTGTAAAATAATTGTAACGTTAAAAATAATTGGGTTATTTGCATAAAACCCCTTGTATTAAATGTATATTACGTTTAAGCCCTTCCCAACCGAGTCACATGTAGTCCCATGTGCTCGGGAAACTTTGCACAGAGACCCCTGGAGTTATTGAGAATTTCATTTTGGTCCTTCCGAGTCTAGATCACGTGTACTCCCACGTGATGCATTGTAAATTTTGCATTTGAGCACCTGGAAGTTTTTGTATATTGTAGAACAGTGATTTAAATTTAATTAAATGTTTAATATGCTGGCATAATTGCAACATAGCCCCTGTACATTATTTTAATTATGTTTATGCCCCTGCTAGGCTGTGTGTTTTTATGTGCTTCATGAATTTATTAAAAATACCTAGCTTGCTCCTAAAAATCCACAAAAATTAGGATAAATGCGTTGTGCCTTGTAGATTCACGTGTATTTTTGTTTGGCCATTTTGTGCAATTTATCCATGTATTAAAAATTGAATTAGGAGCCACTTTTGCCCTGTTTAAAGTATAAAATATCAAAAAAATAGAAAATATTTTTGAAAAATTACAAAAAAATTAGATATGTTATGTTTTGTTGTTTATTGTGTCCAAAAAACAAAAACTCCTAAAAATGGGAAAAGATAATATAAAAATTTCAAGAAGCCCCAAAATCCTAAGAAATAAAAATATAAAAACTCTTCAAAAATACCAAAAATATGTTTTCCCATTTCATAATTATTTATATATTATTATTTACGTATTAAAATTAATTTGGTTAATTTTGAGATATATTTTATATTTTTAAAACCCAAATTATTTTCGGCCTATTTAATTAGTCCCATATTAGGGACATTTTTGGAATTAAAAAATTGACATACAAATTAGTAAAATTCCAGAAAAATAATAAAAAAATTAGAAAAATATAAAAAGCCTAAAAATATTATATCTAATATATTTTGAGTATTTATATCCATATGTACATATATATATCCATATATTACGTCTCTCTTACTTCTCTTATATATATCTCTTTACATATATATATACAATTAAAATATAAAAAAGAAATATAAAACATAAAAACAAAAAATATATAAAAAATATATAAAAAATATTAAAAACCCACAAAAAGAGGATTCATTTAAGGATGACTGGGATGTACATAAATACCTATAGGCTATCGATTTTTCTTGCTCTCCGTGGTTCGACCTCTACATGCTTATACACTATGCATTCTATGGTAGAGTTAATAATTTTAACTCACATTTTTGGGACTTAATTGATTTATTCGTTATTGTGGGTTAATCTCTGATTGACTGGGAGTATTGAGAGGTCACACATCGACTATCGATCCGCCTTGTGGATTAATACGACCCTTGATTTATCCCTTTCATCAGATGGCGCCGTTGCCGGGGAGCAATGAGCGTAGCATTTCATACCTTGTCATTCTTGTATAGAAATTCATTTATTCACCATTTATTCTGTGAATAAATATTTATTTGAAATTGCTTAATTATACATTATTCTTTGATTAGTGGCATATACATTCATTTATTTTGATTAATTAATTGATTCTTTATTTCATTGATTGAGCTGGTATATTAATTCTATCTCTTTGTGACCATGTTGCGAGGGCCTGCCACGCGAGGATGGTTTCTTAGGAAGTCAAGGCAGCCGAGCTTGGAGGAGGTTGGTCTTCACTTCATGACTAGCTGGAGAGAGCACCAAGGAGGCAAAGGGATGTGGATTAGCTAGGCCTTGAGTAATTAGGATCAATTTTGTAATTTATTGTGCGAGAGAGACAGTTTTGGCATGTAATATAACTTAGACTCTACTCTTCACAACGAGTCCAATGCCCGGGTGTCTGTTCACCTGGGGGCCTCGTCGCGGCTTTTTCGTGTTTTCCCACCTTGTTTTCTTTGTTTCCCGTAATTTTGAGCTTTTCGCCTTTTCTTTATTGTTTTGTGTGCATGGAGCCCCTATACTTAGACTTCTTGACTCGGTAGCTAGGTCCATACCTTAATAATAATGCATGTTCCTGTAGTCTATTACGCATGGATCTAGTCAAATCTAATAAATCTTAGTTGTTTAGAGTCAGACCCACGTGCCGTGAGAGATGTCGTACAACGCTGACAGGACCCGTTATGGTGGGCACCGAGACGTTTCCAACTGAATGAAAAACATATGGTTCTTCATGATTAATAGGAGCTATTGTTTAGGGCGATTTTGTCGCTTGCATACCGCCATGTAGTTAGGTTTAAAAATTTTGTTTTGCATACCGCATGGAGAGAGCTGTGATGCACTGTAAGTCTTCTAACTCAGCATGCATCATTCGATTCAATGGTGAGATTTCCATCATTGAACCAACTTGCACGACTTTTCTGCTATCTCCCTCTGATTTTGAGCACCTAGAACATAAATGAAAATCTACAAAAACGTTAGGCGCTGGTATGAAACAGACTCAAAAAAAGTGAAAACCCAAAAAACTAAAGCAAGGGGACTGCTAAATAAACTTTGACCTTAATTAAAACTTGTAATGGACTATCGTTGTACTGGGTTCAAATCCCTCATTGTTTTGAGGTACCTTTGGAGGGGGATCAAAACCCCACTCCCTTGAGCGAGGCACGTCCCATAAGGAATAGAGCCAAAATCCCAGTCTGCAACTACCTTGTGTATCGCCTGGATTTCTGAAGTATTGGCGTTTCTATCATACGTAGGCGAGTAGGGCTTGGCCGTCGTTGATTGCTCTCTATTGTGATAGAGCATTGACCTTGTCCGAAGTATCGAGCATAGGCCACGCCTTCACGGGGGTGTCTGTCTCATCGTCTTGCGTCCGAGTAGGTTCTTGCACGCTCACGGGTGATTCCGTTGCGAGCGAGAACCGAAGTATCGGTTTCGCCTATTGGCTTCCTCTCTCTATTTCTTTGGCTGAGTAGGGATCTAGGAAGGGTTACAAGGACCTTAAAAAGTACAGACTACATGTTACAAAGGAGGAGGACAAGTACGTGATACTTTTCTGGCAGTACTCTCTCTCCTATAGGGATAGCGTGCTAAGGACTTGTTCAAAGATATGCCTGAAATAACAACTCTAAAACTGAAAAGATAATAAGTAGCCGAACTTTCACGGCTTCACATGGCGTGAGCTGGTGAACCAAATCTTGTATTGTGTTTGTATGGATCTAGATTCAGGTTCAAAGATCAAGTCCCGTACCTTTGCACAAATTTTGTTGTGTCATTCCCCTTTGACCCCCGCTCAGTTTGAGCCTTTCTACTATATTGCACTCCTTTTTGCTCCTCGTTGACCATCGTATCCTTCTTCCGACATACAATCCTATCTTGCTTCGTGAATTCGATCCATGGATGGTTTCCGTCGGAACCCTGCGGACACCCACATCGATTCCATGGACTCGACTTCGCCAATAAATTTGAGGCGATTCCTGAGAACCCGATCCGGACTTTGCGGATCGATCTCCAGACTCCTCGTCTTCTACCCTCCTTTTGACCATCCAATAAATCGGGATCACTTTTGTCCCACCTTCGCCGTTGTGAATGGAAGTCGATCACAGTCCATATCCTTTTCCGTTCATAACATTCTGGGATTGACCTTGATCCCAAATCCATCTTGACAGCTAAATGATATTGTGAAGTGGTCTGATTAGGATTCTCTCATTCTGCAGATAGAAGACATACCAAGCCCTGGATCCTAATACGGAATTCATTTCATCAGATTCAGACCCTGACATGGCTCTTCAAGGGAAGGGCAAGAGTCAACAGCCACCCCAGCCAGAGCAAGGACAGATGCCTGATCAGAATCAGGTTAATGCACAATTGTTGCCATCCATCCAAGCTATTCAACAGTAGCTGACCGAGCAGGCCCTAGCACAGACTGCTTTCCAGGATATGCTGAATGATGTCATGAACAGACACGAGGGAGGAGGAGGAGGCCGAGGAGGTGATATCCCTTCGGATCAAGAGGGAGAGCCAGGACATGGGAGACCCAAACCTACACTGAAGGAGACTTATAGTCTGGAGACAGCCAGATGACCGAGTGGATCCTCATTCCACCGGTGCATGCTCACTTTGAGCTGAAGCCCCAGTTCCTCGCTCTTCTTCCTGCTTTCCATGGAAACACCAGTGAAGAGCCGTACATCCACCTGCAGTAGTTTTCACGCATCTGCCGCACTACTCACTAGCCCAATGTCCCTTTGGACATAGTCAAAATGATGGCATTCCCCTTCAGCCTGCAAGACAAGGCCCTTTATTGGGTCAACCATCTGGGGAAGGTTGTGACAACCTGGGAGGAATTGAAGTCAACATTCTTGCATAAGTTTTACCCTCTTGGTCGGCTCAACCAGATGCGAGCACGGATCAACAACTTCTCCCAAGGAGCCCACGAATCCATACATGAAGCATGGGAGAGGTTCACCGATCTGCAGGAGAAATGCCCTCATCACGAGATCCCAAAGACCAGTTTGGTCCAACACTTCTTTGGGGGCCTAAACATTGAGAGACAAAGGCTCATTGACGCAGCCTGTGGGGGTTCACACTTCAACAAGGATGAAGATGTAGTCTGGCAGATATTCGAAGAAATGGCCGAAGGAGAGGCCGCCCTCTCTTCATCAAAGGCATACCAAAAGCAGCCCCAGATCCTCTAGAAACAAGTACACATGGCAGCGTCCTGCGAGGCGGAGAGAGATGAGAGCTCCAACCTCAGTATCATCGGGGGCCATCTCTCGAAGTTTGATATCATTGAGAAGCGATCACAAGACCTTGAAAAACTTGCTGTGATCGAAAAGAGGACTCAAAATCTTGATAAGCTAGATCACATCACCAAACAGTTAGAACTGATAATGGGCACCATCAACTCTGTTCAGTCGGCAGTACCATCAGAAGCTTCAGCTGAGAAGAAAGACGACCTACCACCGCCACAACAGTCTCAGCCAAGCCAGCAGCCACTGGCAATCCAGCACGTGTACTACGTGCAGGCGCCCGATCAGGGCCAGCCGCAGCAGCAGATGGTTGTTTACCAACCAGATTTTGCAGCAGGATCTGATCCGGTCTTCCCACCATCACCCCTTATTCAAGAAGTCAACGGGGTATGGAGAAATGAAGCATAGCCGACCCGTCCTATGGGACAACCTCAGGGTCATCTACCAACCAACCGGCAATACCACCAGCCTCAGGGTGGTCGATTTGGGCAGTCCTCACATCCGCCGCCACAGTACCATCAATTTCCCCCATATGCAAATCAATGGAGGCAGAATCAACATTATCAACAGTCGCAGTACCATAATCCACAACCTTCCCATCAGTATGCGGCCGCTCCACCTCAGCAATACCAGCACTATCCTCCTCCCTCTTACCAGCAATTTCAGCTTCCTGCACCACCCCAGCACCACCAACAACAACCTCAGCACCAGTACATGCAACAACAGCGTGGTCTACACGCTGAATTTTCAGAGGTAACTCCTATGAACCCAACCATGGATTGCTTGGCCCAACTCGTCAAAGGGCTAGCGGATATGACCAAGAGGCTCGATGATCTGATTGCTGCCAAGACCACTATCCCATCTCAGGTCGAGGCCAACCGCAATAGCTTTAAAAAGAAAGAGCAGGTAGTATGTGATGTTCCGTCTGCGTCTGTAGAGTCAGAAAATGATAATCTTGTTTGTTCTAATGCTATCACTCTCAGGAGCTGTAGGGCCTTGCCTCTTCCTGCTATCAAGAATGGGGAGAATAAAAGACCAGGTGGATCGTCATCTTCTGCATCAGCCGTGCCAGCTACAGGGGTGGGTGAGGAGGAAGAAGAAGGAGAAGCCATTCCAGCAGTCATGCAACACCAACACCCTCAGCCAAAAATACAAAAACATCAACAAAAGCAAAAACAACAAAAAGAAGTTTGCAGCCGAAGCAAAGCCGTGCCAGCCTCGGAGGAGCCGCCAGCAGCAGCCAATCCCTCGCCAGCCTATAGAGCAGACGCCCTACTTTTTGCTCGCCCATCAGCACCAGTATCTCAGGATTCAGTTTGTACTCCCTTTTGTAGTCCGGATGTACAACAATTTATGGGTGATATTTATGATGTAGACAAAAACTCTACTTTGCCTATCAGTGATGTAAATATTCCTTTTCCTAATGCAATTGAAAAATCCAAAAAAATTGCAAAAAGAAAAAGTGCATTGTCTGATCCTGGAGTTGTGGAAATAATAGATAACTTAACTGTTGAGATTCCCTTAATGAAGGCCATGGAATACATGCCAGCTGTCAAGAAAGGTTTGAAAGAAGCATGTACCAGCAGGCGTCAACCAGAATGAAAGAACAGACGCCAACAAGTTGAGAAGCACGTACTCACCTTGGCCATAGTTGCGACCATCAGCAACCTCCCACAGAAAAAGCAGGACAATGGATCACCTCTTATCAGTTGTGAGATGTTCGATCAAGTCTTCGAGCGCACTCTCCTTGACAGCGGGTCTTCCATCAACCTTTTTCCATCATCAATAACGCAAGAATTTGGGCTGGGTCCGCTCAAGCAGACACGAATGATCATTCAGTTCGCTGACCGATCCATCAAGCGACCTCGAGGTCTGTTGGAAGACGTTGTAGTTAAGGTGCAGGAGATGCAATTCCCAGTTGATTTTGTAGTCCTTGATATGGACTCACCCGCACCCTTACTCGAAACCCGTATCATCCTTGGCCGACCATTCCTGCGCACCTCAAGTGTCGTGGTTGATTACGGGTCTGGCAAGATCACTTTTAGCTCGAACAACAAGCAGATCACTATAGACATGATCAGAGAGCTGAACGCCACGACTAATGAGAGCCATGCAATATCAGAAGCAGACTGTGACTTTATTGCAGAGATCAGAGATTCATCACTGTCATTGAATGATTCATGGACCCGGGAAATCCTCACTCTCGAGGAGGACATGGAAAGCATAGTTGATCCATGCTCCGATGATTCTTGGGAGACAGATTCCCAGATGCTGGCGCAACTATGTCATTCCGAAAATTCACTCCAGCCCGAACACAATGAGCATAGTACATAACAGTTCTGCACATCATCAGGGTCCTAACAGAATACCACGGATGGTAGCTCCGCCAAAGAAGTACATCCCTGCACCAGTATAGTGTCTGAAGTGACCAACAAGTTGGACATATCAAAACTAGAACTCAAGCCACTTCCTACAGGTTTGAAGTGTGCTTTTCTCGCGGGTGAAGAACACATGTATCTTGTCATCATCAACAGCAGGCTGAATCCGGAGCACGAATCTCGACTTCTCGAGGTTCTAGAAAAGAACCGCAAGGCATTGATTGGTACGTATCAGATCTCTGTGGGATGAATCCAGCCTTTTGTTCACACCACATTTATCTGGAAGAAGATGCCAAGCCGTCCCGCAAATTCCAAAGAAGACTGAATCCAAATCTCCGGGACATCGTCATGAAAGAAATCACAAAATGGTGTGATGCAGGCTTCATCTATCCCATCTCCGATTCAAAATGGCTAAGCCCACTGCATGTGGTTCCAAATAAATCCGGGCTTACCGTGGTTACCAATGACAAAGGAGAGGAAATATCCACTCGAGTACCAACATCCTGGCGGGTGTGTGTTGACTACCACCGTCTTAATGCAACAACTAAGAAGGACCACTTCCCCTTGCCATTCATTGATCAAGTTCTGGAAAGACTAGCAGGCAAGGAGTTCTTCTACTTTTTGGATGGGTATTCCGGGTACAACTAGGTGGCAATTGCTCCCGAAGATCAAGAGAAAACTACCTTCACTTTCCCGTTCGACACCTATGCCTTCAGGAGAATGCCCTTTGGATTATGCAACGCACCCGCGACATTCCAGAGGTGCATGTTAGAAGTTTTCGCCGAGATGATAGGAAGTTTTCTCGAGGTGTTAATGGATGACTTCTCTGTCTATGGTGAAAATTTTGATTTTTGTCTTGGGCATCTAGACAGAGTGCTTCAGAAATGTTGTGAAGTCAATTTAGTGCTTTCATGGGAAAAGAGCCACTTTATGGTCACCGAAGGGATTGTGCTGGGTCACGTCCTTTCCAAGCGTGGCATGGAAGTCGACCCGGCAAAGGTGGATGTTATTGCCAATCTAAATCCACCTCAGTCAGCCAAGAATGTAAGGTCATTCCTGGGGAATGTGGGATTTTACAGACAATTCATCAAGGATTTTAGCTGCATCGCCCGACCTTTAACAAAAATTCTATGCAAGGAAAACTGAGTTCAATATCGATCAGCAGGTTCTCCTTGCTTTCAGTCAGTTGAAGGAGCTTATCACTCAGGGTCCAGTCCTACAGCCGCCAGACTGGTCTCTTCCCTTTGAAATCATGACTGATGCGTCAGACTTTGCAGTCGGGGCTGTTCTGGGACAGAGAAAAGAAAGAGTGCCCTATGCCATTCACTACGCCAGCAAAACATTAGATGAGGCGCAAAGAAATTACACTGTGACAAAAAAAGAGTTGCTGGCTGTGGTGTTCGCCCTCGAGAAGTTCAGATCCTATTTGCTTGGATCAAGAGTTACCATTTTTACAGACCACTCTGCTATCTGGTACCTACAGCAGAAGAAGGATGCCAAGCCGAGACTGATTTGATGGATCCTTCTCCTCCAAGAATTTGATTTGGAAATCAAGGACAAGCCTGGAGTTCAGAATGTGGTAGCAGACCACCTCTCCAGAATTGAGAAACAAGGGCCTCCCCTGAACAGTGCACCTATCACAAAAACCTTTCCAGATGAATCAATTTTAGTAGTGGTTTCTCTCCATTGGTATGCTGATATAGTAAATTACCTCTCCTCGGGGGTAATACCATCGGATTAGACGAAGACTCAGAAGAATAAATTCATGTCGACCATCCGTTTCTATCAATGGGAAGATCATCTTCTATTCAGGGAAGGAGCGGATTGCATTTGGCGCAGGTGCATACCTCAGGAGGAGCATTATAGTGTACTCGAGCATTGTCACTCGCTCGAATCTGGTGGATATCACTCTGGAGACCGTACGGAAGCTAAAGTACTTCAGTGTGGCTTCTGGTGGCCCACACTATTCAAGGATGCAGCAGTATTCATTAAACGATGCATTGACTGTCAGAGATTGAAGGGTACACTCACTGCAAAAAAATCGATGCCCTTGAAGATCATTCAGATAGCAGATGTTTTTGATGTACGGGGCATTGACTTCATGGGACCTTTCCCTAACAGTCAAGGTTTTAAGCACATCCTTCTTGTTGTAGATTACATGAGTCGTTGGGTTGAAGCTATTCCCGCTCGAGCCGTTGACAGTCGGACGGTGTGCCGATTCTTGAGAGATAACATTATTGTGCGGTTCGGGATTCCGAAGATTCTCATATCAGATGGGGGTAGCCATTTCATAAACAAAGAGTTCAAGAAATTAATGAAGGATTACGGCATCGACCATCGTGTCGCATCCCCTTATCATCCTCAGACCAATGGCATGGCAGAATTGTCGAACAGAGAGATCAAGACAATCCTTCAGAAGCTTGTACGGCCGGACAGAAAGAACTGGTCTCAACTCTTGGACCTAGTCCTCTGGGCTTACAAAACCACCTACAAGTCTCCCTCGGGCATGTCACCCTATCGTCTTGTGTATGGGAAGCCGTGCCATCTTCCCGTCGAGTTAATTCACAAGTCTTTATGGGCAATTAATGTGTGCAATTTGGACTCTCAGAAAAGTGGTCAGAAAAGAAAGGATGATTTGAACAGACTCTTGGAGTTCCGAGACTATGCATACGATAACACATTGATGTACAAGGAAAAGGTTAAACGCTGGCATGATCAGCACATCAGACGAAAGACCTTTGAAGTAGGACAGAAGGTGTGGTTATTTGATGCAAAGTTACGGATCTTCCTGAGCAAATTAAAGAGTAAATGGACATGGCCATTTCGAGTTAATGAAGTGCGTGACAATGGAAGCATCGCAATATCAGAATTGTCTCCTGACGCAAAGCCATTCGTCGTTAACGGTCAACTTCTGAAGCCTTACCTCGAGCCTGATACATTCTTGGCCGTTGTCGACTCCATCCAGCTTCTGCACCTTGATGACATACCCACAACATTGTCGGCATCAGAAGATCCAGACGTTGCACCTCAAAACTATTCATCTGATTTCTTCTTTTCTTCTTTCTTCTTTTCCTTTTCTATCTTCTTTTTTTATCAAAAAAATAAAAAGGAAGAAGAAGAAGACGAAAAAGTGTCGCCCCTTGTTGACAGTCTTCGATACTTAGGTCGCACTTTGTCCTAAGTATAGGGGGGTGTGTATCCCGAGTTTCTCTATTCTTTGATCCTCTCCATTGTCTCCTCTTCTTGTCTATACTTAGGAGTATCTTATCTTAAGTATAGGGGGAGACAATCTGAGTACGATCTATTTATTCACACCCTTGACCCTCCCTGCTTTGTGTACAGTCTGCTATACTTAGGATTACTTGATCCTAAGTATGGGGGGGGGGGTCAACTTCTCATTCGTTCATCTCTTATTCGACTTGTCTATACCCAGTACGAGTAATGTCTTCTCTTATATCTTCTATCTATGAGGACATAACTCAAGCTAAGTATAGGGGGGTCGTATATACTGTGTATATAATATAAGCCATAACTCATATTGTAAATAAAATACTACCTCAAGCTAAAAGTAATGATAAAAGTATTTCTACTACTATAATAAAAGATGATTGTGAGCTCCTCAGACTCTTTTTACCCTTACTGATTAATAAATCAGGAAAAAATGCTTTGTGCAAAAATGTTCTCCTTGTGAAGAAATCTTTTGAAAAGCGTTTGAACAATATTTTGTAAAAAAGTATTCAACCTTTGTAAATAATTTTGTTTGCAAAATTTAGTTTCTTTGAGTGAAATAAAAATGTTTGAAAAGTGATTTGCAAATGGTTGGAATAATGGTTGTAAAAGTATTTTGAAAAATCTATCTATACTGTCGAAAAACCTTTGAAAAAATCAGTTCCAAATGCGTGTACATGTTTGTAAAAATATTTTGGACTATAGTCTTCAAAATCTTTAGAAAATGATTCTCAAATAAGTCTGAGGAGCATACACAAAAATTTCTCATGCAAAAATAAGCAATAATTCCAAATAAAACTTATAGGAGCTGGAACCATTCTGTACATAAAGTGTAGTTTTTTTGTATATACTGATTAATAAATCAGGTTAATTACCTTTACAGAATGATTTGAAAAATGGTGTGAACTGTTTGGAAAACTTGCTGTGAAATGTTTTCAACCTGTGTAAAATTGCTTTGTTTTTAAAATTTTCTTCTTAGCGTGAAGTAAAGGATTTGTAAACCTATGAGCAAATGGTTTGAAAAATGTTTGTAAAAATGCTTGTGAAAAATATATATACATAGTGTGACAAATCTTTGCAAAATTGTTTTCAAATGATTGCAAAAGTTATCGTGTACTATAGTTTTGAAAATGTTTTCAAATAAATGAATAACTAAAAATGGACAGATCTGTAAAGCCATTAAATAAAAAGTCTCTATCAATTGTATGTATGTACCTCGAACAAACAGGATAACACTTGTAAATTCTCTAAAATTCTTTGATCTTGTAAAATAAAGCGACACGTCCGTGTAAATAATTGTACCAACTTTTTGTGTGCCAAGATCTTTTATTTGCAAAAACTCTTTGTGCAAAAAGATTCTTTGAGTTTTAAATTCATTGTGAAAAATTGCATCATTCATTGTGCATAGCATGTGCATATCATTCATATCCTTTTTGAGTGAGCTTGATGATTGAACCAGTCCAATAAAGTCTAAAATTGGAGCTTGGTTGGACCTTACCGCACCTAACTGCACTGGAACCTTATGGGAACTAGGTTTAAGGTACTTCAGGTCTATTCAGACTTAATTCTTTGAGAAATCAGGGCTGGGTTCAAGTCACCTCAATTTACTAACTAGAACTTTTCGAGACACACGCATGACTCTTGTCGGCCGTGACCTAACTTGGACACTTGCATCTTTCACTTGGCTCAACTCAGTTGAAGCGGCGAGGGGGTTGGATTTGCCAGTCTGAGATGCACACGAGTGGAAACATTCGTCCTCGTCTAGGAAGGGAAGTGCACCCCAACCTGGTCTAGTTTCAATGAAGTCGAATGACAGGAGAGCGTGGGTTACGATAAAGCTTCAAAAGAGGGATAGTCTTCAGGCTCAAGAGGAAAAAGTCCTTATGTAAATGCTGTTGTAAATAGTATGTTTGGAAAAAAAACTCCAAAAAAAGGTGGACATGCGTGTAAATAAAAATAATAAAATGTCTGCCGGAGTATGTATATATGTTGTATAGAAAACAAGAAAGCTTGAGCATCAAAGTTATACCATGTGAGCCTGCAGCTGGATGACTTGACTACACTGGTCTTGCATCCCAGGATAGGTAGCTACACTGGCTACCATCCATTCTCTTCTTCCCCTCCTCCTCTTGATCAGATGCCACTTGAACTTAGAAGGGAATACCCTGCTCCTCGACGACAGAGGGCTGGATTGGGGAATCATTGGGTTGTCATTCTGGAGAAGTTAGTTCCTTTGTCATTTCAGCTGGGGAGAGCCACTATCACTCACACTGTACAATTTAGCTTCATAGTTATAAGGGCTTGCGTATGGCGTAGGCCAGTTCTGACCAGGCTATTGAGGTGGGTTGAACCGAGTTCTGTGACTCTCGAAAGCTCTTGTGTTTTAAAGTTGGTTCCCGACTAGGTTCTATACACATTCACACCCAAGGTCTAACAGAAGCTCCAAATTCTGATTTTGTAAGGACAAGATATTGCACTGAAAGCAATCATATTTACTCTATCCGTTTCAATCTTCTTTTTCTTTTCTTCTTCTTCTTTATTCTTTTTGCACTTATTGCATAAGTATTTGCTAGGGACTAGAAAAGGCAAGTATAGGGGGTGATGAATCTCCATTTCATCGCCTTTATTCTATTATTTTGGCCTCAAAAACCCAAGCAAATGCATATAAATAACAGTAACTTGTCTATAATAGCATTCATTATTCATTGCATTTATTATACATAAAATAAGGTTTTTAATGCCAAAATTATAGAATAAAGAGAATAAAAGAAAAAGGAATAAAATATTGCAAATATTTTATGACCCTGACCCCGAGACCAAGTCCAGAATGGAATTGATCGACATGGAATAAAGTAGGGAGAGATAAGGGCCAAGAATACAACAAATATTTCATTTATTCATTCTTGATTTATGCATTTTTGGTACCTATTTTGTATCTAATTATTTATTCATAAAATAAAGAAATTGTGTACATGAAAGTTGTGGATAATAATGTAAATAAAAATACAAAATTGAGTTTGTGCAAAAATGATACACAATGTACATTTTATACACAGAATAAAAAGCCAGAATCTCAACTTCACAGACCCATATCTTGCAAATAAAAACTCAAAATCCATCAAAATCATCTTTAATTGTATATAACTTTTCAAGAGCTCTTCAATAAAATTGGTTTCATAATTCTTGCAGTTCATGTGTGAAAGTTACATTTTTGGCCCTCATTGTACAATTCACCATTTAAAATATTCAATTTATTCATTATTCACTATTTTTACAAACTTATATTTTTAGAATTTTGTACATAATATACATAATGCATGTGCATATTGAAATTAGAATAAAACCAAAAAGAATATGTACAATAAAATAAGTCCGTAAACACATAGACAAAATACCTATGTTATATATGTATACAAATAAAAGGGGATTTCATCTTTTTATTCTTTATTTGTCTATATTTTTAGTAAATTGTAAATAGTATCTAGACTTTATTAAAAATACAAATCCAAATTTAAACCCAATAAAATTAATTAAATAAATAAAATCTATATAAAATAAAGGTAAAATACCCATAAGTATACCTACATATCATATACCTATTTATTTAAATATGCAAATAAACTCATAAAAATCAAATAAAAATATATTTATACTCACAAAAATAGTTATAAATATATAAAATAATATAATAAAATAATAAGATAAAGTACACAAAATAAAAATAAATTGTACAAAATACATGCAAATAAACCTATAAATACACTATTGAAATAAACTCATAATAAAATACATAAAAAATTAACTCAAAATCATAAATAAATACTACATTATTTAATAAACATTTATTATTTTATAAGCAAAAATTAATAAAATCGTTTATTATGTTTAATCAAGGGGTCAATTCAGCGCTGATGTGGACCAATCAGATTTTTCCCTTCATTGACCGCCAAGTCAACTCCTCTGCCACCAGCTGGCTTGTGTCAGATGTCATTTCGGCCCATCTTCTCCGATTTTCCCAAACCAAACCAATGAGTAGATCGCCTCGATTCCTTCATGAAAAAGTTTCGTCAATAATCCATCTCTCACGCCAACATATCAGATCAATCCTAAGACCATGCGATTCTTTGTGGCACCTCGGTAAATAAGGGTGCATCACCATGTACATAAATAAGTGCCTCGACCTCCGTCCCCATTTTGGTCTCCTTTTGAGCTTCTTCCACCCTTTCTTCCACTCTAGAGTGAATCCTCGTGACATGGGGGTCCTTCCGGAGTCGTGGGCAGGTCGGAGGAGTCGAGGCAGCACCCAAGGCGGAGCTCCGGCGTCGCCCTGCTCCCTGGTGCTCCACCAGGTATAAGAGCTGTTTTATCGCTTAATTAGTTAGGTTTTTCTTCCAGTAGTGTACGTATGCCTTTAGGGTAGTAGTTAGAGTAGCGATTCGTGTAGGATTAGCCGAATCGAAGTTCGCCAGAGCTCTGCTCCGTCGACGATCCCCTTTGCGATCCTTCGATGATTCGACCCCTCTATTCACGTCCATCTCATTCCCCTCCGCGTTCTTCATCTTCCGAACGCTTCAGCTCAACCAGGGCCCTACTAGCTCTGCGAATCGAGGTCCACCTCCTCCGCGTCGTCGGACCTCGCCGCCCACTTCATTTATTTGGCGCAGCAGCTTCAATCTCCGGTCGAGGGGGACCCCCTCGAGCCACTCTTTCTTTTGGTGCTGGGTATACGCAAAGAGGAGCCCTTTGGGACTCAAATCCATCGACTGCCAGGTTCCCAGGACCTCCCTTCTTCATCGAGCTTGCCAGGACGATTCGTGGGGTCCTGGCACGTCATGAGCACCTCGAGAGCTACGGAGCACCTTCCCGGACGAGTAGAGCTCACTACCAGCGTGTGTGGCTATTTGGTGGAGGAAGAATCAGCGATCGAAGGTGGGGAACCCCTGTGTTCTTCCTTGTTCTTCGTGGACAGCAGCAACCGTCGGATGGGGGAGGCGGCCCCAGAACTAATCGTGGCCGTTCGTTCAAAGCCAGCTTCGGTCGATCGATCGTACCCCAGATGCAATCCAGACCACCGATCGGAGAAGCAGTATCGAGATTCCAGAGCCTGCCACGTGGATAAGTGGCGCACGGATCGCCGTCCATCGGTGCGCTTGTGGGGGTAAATTTTTAAATCCTCCCCCGTTTTTTTGGAATTATCATTTAGTTCTGTAAAATAATTGTAACGTTAAAAATAATTGGGTTATTTGCATAAAACCCCTTGTATTAAATGTATATTACGTTTAAGCCCTTCCCAGCCGAGTCACGTGTAGTTCCACATGCTCGGAGAAATTTTGCACAGAGACCCTTGGAGTTATTGAGAATTTCATTTTGGTCCCTCCGAGTCTGGATCACGTGTAGTCCCACGTGATGCGTTGTAAATTTTGCATTTGAGCACCTGGCGGTTTTTGTGTATTACAAAACAATGATTTAAATTTAATTAAATGTTTTATATGCTGGCATAATTGCAACATAGCCCTTGTACATTATTTTAATTGCGTTTATGCCCCTGTGAGGCTGTGTGTTTTTATGTGCTTCATGAAATTATTAAAAATACCTAGCTTGCTCCTAAAAATCCATAAAAATTAGAATAAATGTTTTTTGCCTTGTAGATTCACGCTGCATTTTTGTTTGGCCATTTTGTACATTTTATCCATGTATTAAAAATTGAATTAGGAGCCATTTTTGCCCTATTCAAAGTATAAAATATCAAAAAATAGAAATTTTTTTTGAAATATTATAAAAAACTTATATATGTTATGTTTTGATGTTTATTGAGTCCAGAAAACAAAAACCCCTAAAAATGGAAAAAGAAAATATAAAAATTTCAAGAGGCCCCAAAATCCTTAAAAAAATAAAAATATAAAAACTCTTTAAAAATACCAGAAATATGTTTTCCCATTTCATAATTATTTATATATTATTATTTACGTATTAAAATTAATTTGGGTAGATTTGAGACTTAATTTAAATTTTTAAAACGCAAATTATTTTCGGCCTATTTAATTAGTCCCATATTAGGGACATTTTTTGAATTAAAAAAAATTACATAAAAATTAGCAAAATTCTAGAAAAAGAATAAAAAAATTAGAAAAATATAAAAAAGCCTAAAAATATCATATCTAATATATTTTGAGTATTTATATCCATATATACATATATGTATCCATATATTAAATCTCTCTCTCTCTCTTCTCTTATATATCTCTTTACATATATATATATATATATTATACAATTAAAAGATATAAAAAGAAATATAAAATATAAAAACAAAAATATATATAAAAAAATATATAAAAAATATTAAAAACCCATAAAAAGAGGATTGATTTAAGGATGACTGGGATGTACATAAATACCTATAGGCTACCCATTTTTCTTGCTCTCTGTGGTTCGACCTCTACATGCTTATACACTATGCATTCTATGGTAGAGTTAATAATTTTAACTCACATTTTTGAGACTTAATTGATTTATTCATTATTGTGGGTTAATCTCTGATTGACTAGGAGTATTGAGAGGTCACCACATTGACTATTGATCCGTCTTGTGGATTGATACGACCCTTGATTTATCCTTCTCATCAGAGACATTGCCTATCTCATGTCTAAACCGACGGAGGAGATGCTTTCGAGTGCGTTGATGAGATGTGTGCTTCTCATAATCCAAGATGAAGATCCAAGCAATGAATCTCCTAATTTTGTCACACAAAAATCGAAATCTTCTTCACATGCAAGGAGAACTAAGGAATATGGAGATCCATGAGCGGTCGAAGCGGGGACAGAACAATGTTGCGACGATGGTGGTTCTCTCTTGGTCAAGGGGGTGGACGACCGCACTTGAGAGAGAGAGAGGGGTGTATGTGATGAGAATGAGAGAGAGAGAGAGAGATTTCTCTTGTAATGTGTTGTGTAAAAGAAGAGCTAGGGTTGCCTCTTCTTCTAAAGTATTTTAGAAGCCCATGGATACAATCCATGTGCAATGATAGCCGCCCCGCACCCTTAGTTAATTCGAGCAAATTAATGTTAATCGTTCGTTGCAGTCGGATACGAGAGGCTAGTCAAAAACCATTTATCAATTAATGTTAAGTTAATTTTAAGCGGCAGATTTTTTTACTTGGTGGAAGTCCAAGGTCGAACTCAGGGAGGCATCTGTCTCCTTAGGTAGATTTTGAGCAAATATCCAAGTGTTAGATTGTCGAGGAGTAATTTTTTTGGTTCTTTTGTTTTTTATTTTCAATGCAGACTCGTGCAAAAATGCAGGCCAATATAAAGTTCAATTCAATTATGATATCAAATGAAGTCCAAAAATTCTAAAAATTGGCCAGATGATTAATTATGATGAAAATGATCTACACTATTTTTTTTGGAATTTTTAGACACTAAATGAATTTACTGTGAATTAAATATGCATACATGGTGATTTTCACAATTTAATTTTTAATAAATAACAACTCACATTTTTTTCAATAAATAAAATTATCCTAGATAGCACTAATGATGATGAATCCAAGAAAATTGACAGATCTGAATTTCATTGTGAAATGAATTTATTAAAATTAAAATAAGAAAATCACTCAACAATTTATTTAGGCCTCGATATGTGTGCAAATGACATGAAATTTTTATGACATGTTAAGAATACTGTCCTTAAGCTACTGTGAATTTTTGAGGATTTTTGGAACCACATAGAATTAACTAGAAATTGAAAGGTGTCACTGGGCAAAATATTCCAAAAATATACCAATTAATTCATTAATAATTCTACTGAAATTACAAAAATGTAACACGTGGCTCAATAGACAGAGGACAAGTTTCTCAACAAAATGCAACTTTTAGAATTGAAAAATGATGTAATATGCAACCTAGGGATGCGTGCAAACACAGGGGTGTAAATGCAATATAGGAAAATAAAAAATACATAAAGTAAATATGCTGACAGGGACTAAAATGCAATTACCTATTATGCGGGGGACTCAAGTGCAATTTCTCCAACAGGCACGTGCTCCTCACGTGGGCCCAGCTTCACAGGGACCTTTTTGCAATATCTGAAAGCTCCAGGGGCCTCTGTGTAAATTTCCCAGGCCGCACGTGCTCCTCACGTGGGCGGCCTAGGTTCGGATGGCTGCGGAGGCTCGGGGCTAGGCTCGGTCGCTTCTGGAGGTCTGGAGTGAGTCTCGGACGATCCGAGCTTAGGCTCGGAGAAGAGGCTCGGGCCGAAGCAACGTGGCAAGCTGTGGACCTTCGGATCGAGCTAGATCCGATGGATGGCGGTGAAGACGCGTGGCGTGACCTCATGCCGTTAGATCTGGGCGGATCCAACGGCTATTGGACTCGATGGAGACGGCAACGTGGCTGAAGATCAGCCGCTGGATCAGATGAGAGATCTCAACGGCTGAGAACTGCTGCAGAGGGGAGACGCGTGGCGCACTAGGGCGCCATTGGATCTAGATGAATCCAACGACTCCTGTGAATCCCGATGAAGAGGCGACGTGGCTCGCTGAGGGCCGTTCGATCGACGTGATCGAACAGCAGCTGTGCGTCTGCTCTGATGATCCTCCGCCGCCTGCGGAGGAGATGGCGGGGCTCCGGCGAAGACGCCTTAGCTCCGCCCGTCTTTCCTCGTGTCGCTGACGCTCTCCGACTTGTCGGAGATATCCCAGAAGACGCGTGGCGATGCGGCGACGATCTTGGTGGTCTCAGGAGCGACGGAGGGTGGTCTGAAGTCGATGGCGATGAAGCTCCGAGTCGGCTCCGGCGAACTTCCGTTCAATGAGCAGAGAGGCACCTGCAGGTGTTAGAGATAGAGCCGGAGCTCGTGCGTGCGCTCGTGAGAAGTGAAGGTGATCGGAGAGGCCTAAGGGGTACTGAGGGCGTATGGCGAAGGAGCTCCGGCCAAATGGCGGAGCTGGAGATCGGGGTGCTGTGATGTACATCGTCGGAGGTCGTGAAAGGTACCGCGAAGATGGGAGCTTCGACGCGAAGCTCGGCGGAATGCAATGGAGGCGTGGGAGTGACCAGAGGCGGAGAATAAAAAGCTAGAAATTCAAAGAAGAAATGAAGAGGAGATCGGAGAAGAATGGAGGGTTCACCTGGGGATTGGAACTCGTCGGGGAGTTCCAGGTCGTCGCTCGAAGGGCCGGTGGCTCCCTGAGCTCAAGCAACTGCTCGGAGATGAGGCTGCGACACGGCGGAGGAGCCGCGAATCTCGCCGGAGAAGACGCCTGTCTTCACTCGAAGAGACGGCCAATTGCTGTCAACAATCGAGAGCTCTAAGCTCGGGGGTTTTTCCTGTAATGGTGGATGTGGCTGAAGTTCGCCGGTGCTCGAGTATTTATAGGAAGAAGGTCTCGACAGGTCTGGTGATGGGGCGAAGTTCATGGAGGTTGTGGAGCATCTACGGTGGAGGTGGTGGCAAGTGGGGTAGCTGGCGAGGATGAGTTACGAGTGGGGAAGGTCGTGGGAGAGTTGGCGGACGGCGAAGGTGGCTGACGTGCGGCCGAAAATAGAAAGGGGGCGCCCCTCCCGCAAGGCAGAGAACGTGGGAGAGAGGGGTGCCAGAGGTAGGAGACGAGGCCTTAGCCGTTGGATCTTGTGATCCAACGGCCTAGATCAAAGCGCGAAGGGACGTATAGTATTAGATGAAGGCGAGGTGATAAGAAGCCGTGATGGCGCCACGTGGAGTGAGCTGGGCGAAGCGCGAGCGAGCGGCTGAGATCAAGTCAAGGCGACGCGATCTGAGGGTGCTGAAGCTGCCACGTGTCGTGGAGAGGCAGCGGCGCGAACAAACGGTTTGGATGAGGAGTTGAGGTTAATCGAAGGGACGAGGGGCGCCAAAGGAAGAGCGGCTGTGATGGAAGATCAGAGATGCGATCTAGCGGTGTACACGCCGCCACGTGGCGAGTTCTGGTGAGGGCGCTAACGGGTGGTTAGGATCGTTGGTGGAGATGATCAGATGGCCAAAAATTGAGGCGTACGTGGAAGCAGCTAAGCCGTTGGATCTAGAGGGCAATCCAACGGCTGTGGCTGCGGGCGGATGAGGCAAGGGCAGCGGGCCACGTGGCTCAACCAGAGGGCGCCACGTGGCCTGCTATGAATGGCTGGAAGAAAATATATGTGTTGAGAGAAGAGGGGGCCGAATTTGGAAAAACTCAAGACATGAAAGTTGTAGATCTCGATGAGATCTACAAGTTTCATGTTGACCAAAGATGGAGATGAGGTCAAGTATGATACAAAAATACAAAGATACAATTTATACATATATGTAGTATACAAAGTGGCCCAAAAACCCAACTTTCTCATACGAGTTCCAAATTGGATGAAATTAGTCTCATTTTAAAAGTCTTTTAATGTGGAGTATTCTAAGAGTGAGTAGACCTATTTTGGAGTTTGTGTGAGGGTCCTTTGTGTATTTTAGTGTACAGAGGTTCTAAGGCTTTATTGATAAATTTACAAGGGGAATTTTTGGCTTCTTATTTAAATGCAAATGCACTGCTAAAATGTATGCATTATGTATGTATGCATGAATGCTATTTATGCATTATAAAGGGAAATATGCCTCTATTTACTCGGGAACAAGGCTCTATTTTTGACTTTTGAAGTGATGAATCACAGATTCATCTACCCCCTATACTTAAACCTTGCTCGTCCCTGAGCAACTAAATGAAATGCAAGAGTGAAATGATTTTGGGTTACATACCAAGGTCATGAACAAAAGTTCAAAATAGAGCTTGACTCGACCTTTGGATTAATTATGTGTCGGAACCTTATTGGGATCTGAGTTTAAGACCTAACAGACTTCAAGTTCCACAAGTCTTCTATTCAAGACGCCTTAACAGTCAGGTCAAAACAAATCCTCAAACGCAAATTTCTGATGACTATGATTCTTACTTGTACTGTGTAAGTGATAAATAGCTCTCCACATCAAAAATGACTCGGAACCAGCCTCCTCTAACAAGGTAACTCAATAACCCGGTCCAACAACTCTTTCCTCGAGGAGCGGGGTATTCCCATCTAAGTTCAAGTGCGACCAACTCAAGAGGAGGGGGTAGAGAAAAGAATAAAGAATGGACGGTAGCCAGTGTAGCTAACCTATCCTGGGATGCCTGACCAGTGTAGCCAAGTCATCCAGCTGCAGACTTCTTGCTAGTATACATACTCCAACAGGCAATTTTTTTTGTGGCCTGTCTATTTTTTTTGCAGTTATTGCATTTTTTTCTTTTTTTTTCTTCTTTTTTTGTGGAACTATATACAAGGTGCAGCATGTACATCAGGAGTTTTTCCTCTTGAGCCAATAGACTATCCCTCTTTTGAAGCATTATTGCAACCCACAGCGTCCTGTCCTTAGACTTCAACACCACCAGACTAGGTTGAGATGCACTACCCTCCCTAGAGGAGGACGGATGTTTCCACCCGTGTGCTACTCCAAGCTAAAGGATTCTACTTCCTTACCACCCCATCAATGAAGAGCTACGTGCATTGTGCTTGTCCAAGTTAGGTCACTGTCTAAAAGAATCATGCATGTGCACGAGATATTCTACTTAGACTAATCAAGATGACATGTGAACATAGACTTGCGGACTCAAAGAATTAAGTCACTTGACCTGAGAAATCTTAACTCCAGTTCCTTTAAGGTTCCTCTGAAATTAGGTGGATTAAGGTCAAATCAAGCCCATCCTCAACATCTACTCATAACTTGGTTCAGAACCCACTAGCTTTTCACCTTGCATATGCAAGATATGCGGATGAGAGGTGCAGATGACATGCTATGAATGAAATGCAAGATTTTTTTTTGAAATGCAAGGATGATATGCAAGAGTAAATAAGAAGCCTTATTTTCAACATATATTTTTTTTGTATACAACAAATTTTATTATTTACAACAAGTTTTTAATTTACAAATAATATACATAGTATACGACATACATTTTTTTGGTTTACATCTTATTTTACAACAAATTTTACATGAGTATGTTTTACCATAATTTTACAACTTTTATACATATAGTACAGAAAAAAGTTTTTTTTTCAATTTTTACCCACCCCGTAATTATTGCATAATATATACAGAAAATACGCGAAAATACGCGAAAGTACGAGCTATGGGTAACGTATATATGTAATATATAAACACCCCTATACTTAGCGTGTGCTATGTCCTCAGAGCACGAAAAGCGACCAAAAAGACATAGCTCGGGCTAAGCGTAGGAGAGCTAAAATTACAAAAATGTATAGAAGTTGTTCCGCCCCCTATACTTAGGCTCTGGCAGCCTAAGTGTAGAAGAAGATCACAAATGAGGCAGACGAGGGCAAGAAGAGAAGTGGATGAGTATATACGTGACGGGCATCGGTCCCCCCTATACTTAGGCTCCGGTCAGTCTAAGTATAGGACAGGAGTGAGTATGAGAACCGATGTGATCTGTAGGATGTACAATGAATGGATGCGGGTCACTCTCCCCCCTATACTTAGGATCTGATTATCCTAAGTATAGTCTTAAAATGAAATGAGATGAGTCGGAGCGAGTGATTCGAATCACTAGGGAGGGAGGGAGAAAAAGTATATACAAGAAAGAGTGAGAATATACAAGGATTAAGAAGGTTTGTGACGAACCTTCTTGCGGACGCGAGGAGGTGGATAATATACATATGTGTCGCTGTCGGAATCGTCCTCAGATGAATAATAGTGAGGTGTAGCGATCGTCCAACGAGGGTCGACACACGGCTGCTTGCTTAGATAAGGCTTGAGAACAACCGAACTGAGCTCACTCATATAAATTACCTTGTCTGGGCCAGATGAGGACTCCTCAGAAAATTCCTTCTCCGGTGTATTGAAGGAAACTTTCTTAGTCGATTTTCTAGCACCTGAATCATTGAGAGGGAGATGAGAGAGACGCGCCTTGAGAGGTTCAGGGGAACTCCTCGAGGAATCAATTCTCGACTTCCTCTCACTAAATAGCCGACTAGAAGAGGGAACAAACGTGTTTTTATGTGGGGTCAATTTAGTCTTGGTTGTTTCCTTTGAAGGTCCGGGATGTGGTGTGGTGCTGACCATGGGTTCCTCATCAGACGAGTCACCATATAGATTGTAATATTCCTAAAGGGTCAACACACGGCTCGGGAAAGTGCTAATGGTCTCAGTTGGCTTGGCATTATTGGGCTCTTGTGTCGGATCATCAAAATGGTCAAGGCAATCAACAAAGGTCATGTCCGACTTAATGGTAGCCTCTGGTCGTGAGTCCTCCTTAGAAGCTGTCATGGTGGCGGTGCAAGCAGTTGATGAAGTGGAGGTGTGGGGAGTCTCAGAACCAATGGTCGTCCGGGCAGTCGGTCTCTCAGGTGTAGTAGAGAGGTGGAACTCATCTACCTCTCGATGGTCACGACTGTCAGCGGATGTGCGGGTTACCTTAGAGTAAAGTTTATCAAAGAATGGGTGAGGTCGGAGTGCTTCCAATGCTGAAAAATCGATCTCCCGAGTCTTGCAATCTATGTTCGCCTTAGCTGAGGCTAAGAACGGCTTCCCGAGAATAATCGGAGACTTGGTGAACTCTCCTAGGTGCTCGATGTCAATAATCGTGAAGTCCACCTGGAGTAGAGCACCTTGGAAAGTAACGATGACTGAAATATTTCCTCTAGACCGTTTGATGGATCGATCATCCAACTGAACGATCTCTCTCGACTTTCTGATTGGCCTGAGTTTGAGCTTGTCAAACACAGAGGTCGGGAGGATATTTATGGGTGAGTCATCATCGATTCTTGCATGGGTGAAGATGGTGTCTTTGATTTCACATTCAACCCTAGGCAACCGCTTCACTCTGCGGCTTTTGGTCTTTCTCCCCATCACCAAGGACGTGGCCATAGACACTGTGTCTTTCAGTCCTTGTTCTCTTCTTACCTGACCTATTGGGCATCAATTTACTCTTTACAAATCTTTTGAGGTCGGGGAAGTGATCTATGGCCTTTATTAAGGGAAGTTTAAAGATCAATTCATCATCAAGTGCTTCCCTTAGGGTGGAATCCAATTTTTTTAAATCATTTTCATTTTCAATTTTTATGTGAATTTTTGGTTTTTCAATTTTTTTGGTGTTTTTGATGGATGAATGATCAGACTCTTGATTGGAGGGCAAGTGGTTAGTAGAAGAGGGAGATAAAATGGACTCCAGTTGTACAGACGGTGTGGGTTTCCTGATGTTTGCTTTGTTTTCAACCTCAAAACTACTCATATCTTTTCTCACTTTTATACCCAGGCTGGCAGAAATTGATTGTAATATTCCCATGACATCTCTCAACTCGTTACCAAATGATTCATTTTTCTTAATAAGTCTAGAAATGTCATCCTCCACAAAATTCTCATGACAAATCATGGGAGAGTTCTGCTCAAGTGGAGGATACTGCTGAGATATTGGGGTCTCATACTCAACATACCTTTACTCTGGCATGTAATGCTGGGTTGAGTATGGACTATCCAAATGGCAAATATCCGTCGGAGCCTCATATGACGGAGTCAATGAAACAGGGACTGATAAGTCTAGGTCATGAGTCCAATCTTGTGAATGTATAGGCTCTCCAAATGAAGGCTGGTTAATGGAGGCTTGATCACTAAAGTCAATCAAGTCTGGGAAATCATGATGTTCAGGCCTCTCCATTCGGCTTGTTCGATTGACCGTGTTATACCCTAAGTTCAAGTCGGGATGTGTATATATGAGTTGTGGTATGGTCCCTACTTGGGGTGAAGTATGTGGGGGCATATAATTTTGCCAATCATCTGTCTCAGCAGTGGCTTGCTCTTCATTCGAGTCTTTGATTCCTGCAAGCTCTCGGGAGTAAGGATAGTCAGCCCAAGGTGGAAGTGGATCCGTGGTGCTAGAATATGGAGTAGGTGAGAAATGCGAAGAAGTGGAGAAGTCAGTCGAAGTTCTGACTTCATAATCAGATTGTGGTGGAGCTGACCACGGGTAAGGGTCTCCCGTGGGCGGCGGAGGATACATGGAAGAATGAGAAGGTGAAGATGATCGGTATATGATCGATGAGGAATGACGAGAGGTCTCAGGGTATGGAGACCAATATCCCGACATCTTGAAGAGAAGATAATGAATGTAAGTAGAGCGAGGTAGAAAATGCGCAATTACGCAGGATAACACACACGGACAGACACGAAGACAAACGTAAGAGCAAACCCTGAATTCACACTCAACACGGTGAAGGACCCGAAACCGAGTCCAATTAATCTTGTTAATTTTAAGTGTGATTTTTCAAGCAAGATAGCAAGGATTTACGCAGCCTATAGGGAAGTCGGCTCAGAGCCAGATGCGTCTTCCCTGTTTAACCTGTCGCCTAAGATACCGCCGATCCTCCCTTTCTTCGCTCCTATCTGGAGTTGGGGACTCAAAGACGTGCCCCTATCTACCTGCAAGCAGGCGGAGGCTGACAAAGCTAGGCCTTGTCGCAGAGTACCGCTGGTTCGCCCCTATCTACCCGCGAACAGGCGGAGGCTACTTGGTACTTGTCAATGAGCTAAAAGTATCCAACTCGTGATATTTTCTAGGATCAGTTGGCCCGTGATATGGAAGGCGGGGATTTGGGCTCTGCCTTATGGTGTTCACACACACTCAAGTACCCTCACTCAGCCTGAAAACAAGGTCGGGGTTACTCTCCCGCAAACAAGGGTTAATTTTAGTCAATTTTTTTGGTCCAATTCAATTAGCAGTCCCGATTTTAAAGATTAGTTGTCACTGATATTAATCCACACAAGCAATCACGTCTACCGTCCAATCCCAATTCCTTTATCCTAGGTTAGAGAACCGAGAGAGAGAGAGAGAGAATCGGAAAAAGCCGATGCAATCGAAAAACGATGATGAATGCTTGAGTAAGAAGACTTACAGTGCCTCCAGCTCTCTACAATGCAGGATGCAAGACTGAATTGAAATTTTACACTAAATGAATGCAGACGATGAATAGCCGCTCCTAGACAGGCATTTCTATCAGCGAGTGAAGAACAAGTTGATTTGGCTAAGTCCTGCGGTCTAAGTGCGTCTTTTATGTGTGATGTGTGGTCCTAAAGATTTACGAGCATAAGCAAATCCTAGAGTGGTTTGAGGAGCCGCTAGTGCAAGCCTAGTCTAAAATTCAAGCCACACAGCAGACGGGGACACGGTTCCACTATGTTTACACTCGCGAGAACCCAAACGGGAACCGCTGGAAATGATGCAAAAAAATGTGGAAATGATTGAAATTTACAAGTTCTCTCAATTCACTCAAAAAATGTCGATTCCTCGAAGCGTCTTCGACTCCTCGCGTTCCTCACACAGAAATAATTTCGATGTCAGAGAGAGAACGACTCGAAAACAATGATAAACATTAAAGAACAGAGAAATATTCACAAGAAAAACCGGGGGTCAGACTACCCGGGGAAAGAAAATCAAACACTCAAAAGTTCACCAAAAATTAACCTAAGCCGTGCCTCCCCGGCAACGGCGCCATTTTGATAGCCTCCCCGGCAACTGCGCCATTTTGATATCCTCCCCGGCAACGGTGCCATTTTGATATACTCCCCGGCAACGACGCCATTTTGATAGCCGTCCCGCACCCTTAGTTAATTCGAGCAAATTAATGTCCAAATTAATGTTAATCGTTCGTTGCAGTCGGATACGAGAGGCTAGTCAAAAACCACTTATCAATTAATGTTAAGTTAATTTTAAGCGGCAGATTTTTTTACTTGGTGGAAGTCCAAGGTCGAACTCAGGGAGGCATCTGTCTCCTTAGGTAGATTTTGAGCAAATATCCAAGTGTTAGATTGTCGAGGAGTAATTTTTTTGGTTCTTTTGTTTTTTATTTTCAATGCAGACTCGTGCAAAAATGCAGGCCAATATAAAGTTCAATTCAATTATGATATCAAATGAAGTCCAAAAATTCTAAAAATTGGCCAGATGATTAATTATGATGAAAATTATCTACACTAATTTTTTTTGGAATTTTTAGACACTAGATGAATTTACTGTGAATTAAATATGCAGACAGGGTGATTTTCACAATTTAATTTTAATAAATAACAACTCACAATTTTTTCAAGAAATAAAATTATTCTAGATAGCACTAATGATGATGAATCCAGGAAAATTGACAGATCTGAATTTCAATGTTAAATGATTTATTAAAATTAAAATAAGAAAATCACTCAACAATTTATTTAGGCCTCGATATGTGTGCAAATGACATGAAATTTTTATGGCATGTTAAGAATACTGTCCTTAAGCTACTGTGAATTTTTGAGGATTTTTGGAACCACAGAGAATTAACAAGAAATTAAAAGGTGTCACTGGGCAAAATATTCCAAAAATATACCAATTAATTCATTAATAATTCCACTGAAATTACAAAAATGTGACACGTAGCTCAATAGACAGAGGACAAGTTTCTCAACAAAATGTAACTTTTAGAATTGAAAAATGATGTAATATGCAACCTAGGGATGCGTGCAAACACAGGGGTGTAAATGCAATACAGGAAAATCAAAAATACATAAAGTAAATATGCTGACAGGGACTAAAATGCAATTACCTATTATGCGGGGGACTCAAGTGCAATTTCTCCAACATGCACGTGCTCCTCACGTGGGCTCAGCTTTGCAGGGACCTTTTTGCAATATCTGAAAGCTCCAGGGGCCTCTGTGTAAATTTCCCAGGCCGCACGTGCTCCTCACGTGGGCGACCTAGGTTCGGATGGCTGCGGAGGCTCGGGGCTAGGCTCGGTCGCTTCTGGAGGTCTGGAGTGAGGCTCGGACGATCTGAGCCTAGGCTCAGAGAAGAGGCTCGGGCCGAAGCTACGTGGCAAGCTGTGGACCTTCGGATCGAGCTAGATCCGATGGATGGCGGTGAAGACGCGTGGCGTGACCTCAGGCCGTTAGATCTGGGCGGATCCAACGGCTATTGGACTCGATGGAGACGGCGACGTGGCTGAAGATCAGCCGCTAGATCAGATGAGAGATCTCAACGGCTGAGAACTGCTGTAGAGGGGAGACGCATGGCGCACTAGGCTCCGTTGGATCTAGATGAATCCAACGACTCCTGTGAATCCCGGTGAAGAGGCGACGTGGCTCGCTGAGGGCCGTTCGTTCGACGCGATCGAACAGCAGCTGTGCGTCTGCTCTGATGATCCTCCGCCGCCTGCGGAGGAGATGGAGGGGCTCCGGCAAAGATGCCTTAGCTCCGCCCGTCCTTCCTCGTGTCGCTGACGCTCTTCGACTTGTCGGAGATATCCCAGAAGACGCGTGGGGATGCGGCGAAGATCTTGGTGGTCTCAGGAGCGACGGAGGGTGGTCTAAAGTCGATGGCGATGAAGCTCCGAGTCGGCTCCGGTGAACTTCCGTTCAATGAGCAGAGAGGCACCTGCAGGTGTTAGAGATAGAGCCGGAGCTCGTGTGTGCGCTCGTGGAGAAGTGAAGGTGATCGGAGAGGCCTAAGGGGGTATTGAGGGCGTATGGCGAAGGAGCTCCAGCCATATGGCAGAGCTGGAGATCGGGGTGCTGTGATGTGCGTCGTCGGAGGTCGTGAAAGGTACCGCGAAGATGGGAGCTTCGACGCGAAGCTCGACGGAATGCAATGGAGGCGTGGGAGTGACCGGAGGCAGAGAATAAAAAGCTAGAAATTCAAAGAAGAAATGAAGTGGAGATCGGAGAAGAATGGAGGGTTCACCTGGGGATTGGAACTCGTCGGGGAGTTCCAGGTCGTCGCTCGAAGGGCCGGTGGCTCCCTGAGCTCAAGCAGCTGCTCGGAGATGAGGCTGCGACACGGCGGAGGAGCCGCGGATCTCGCCGGAGAAGACGCCTGTCTTCGCTCGAAGAGACGGCCAATTGCTGTCACCAATCGAGAGCTCTGAGCTCGGGGGTTTCTCCTGTAATGGCGGATCGGGCTGAAGTTCGCCGGTGCTCGAGTATTTATAGGAAGAAGGTCTCGGCAGGTCTGGTGATGGGGCGAAGTTCATGGAGGTCGTGGAGCGTCTATGGTGGAGGTGGTGGCAAGTGGGGTAGCTGGCGAGGATGAGTTACGAGTGGGGAAGGTCGTGGGAGAGTTGGCGGACGGCGAAGGTGGCTGACGTGCGACCGAAAATAGAAAGGGGGCGCCCCTCCCGCAAGGCAGAGAACGTGGGAGAGAGGGGTGCCAGAGGTAGGAGACGAGGCCCTGGCCGTTGGATCTTGTGATCCAACGGCCTAAATTAAAGCGCGAAGGGACGTATAGGATTAGATCAAGGCGAGGTGATAAGAAGCCGTGATGGCGCCACGTGGAGTGAGCTGGGCGAAGCGCGAGCGAGCGACTGAGATCAAGTCAAGGCGTCGCGATCTGAGGGTGCTGAAGCTGCCACATGTCGTGGAGAGGCAGCGGCGCGAACGAACGGTTTGGATGAGGAGTTGAGGTTAATCGAAGGGACGAGGGGCGCCAAAGGAAGAGCGGCTGTGATGGAAGATCAGAGATGCGATCTAGCGGTGTACACGCCGCCACGTGGCGAGTTCTGGTGAGGGCGCTAACGGGTGGTTAGGATCGGAGGTGGAGATGATCAGATGGCCAAAAATTGAGGCGTACATGGAAGCAGCTAAGCCGTTGGATCTAGAGGGCAATCCAACGGCTGTGGCTGCGGGCGGATGAGGCAAGGGCAGCGGGCCACGTGGCTCAACCAGAGGGCGCCACGTGGCCTGCTGTGGATGGCTGGAAGAAAATATATGTGTAGAGAGAAGAGGGGGCCGAATTTGGAAAAACTCCAAACATGAAAGTTGTAGATCTTGATGAGATCTACAAGTTTCATGTTGACCAAAGACGGAGATGAGGTCAAGTATGATACAAAAATACAAAGATACAATTTATACATATATGTAGTATACAAAGTGGCCCAAAAACCCAACTTTCTCATACGAGCTCCAAATTGGATGAAATTAGTCTCATTTTAAAAGTCTTTTAATGTGGAGTATTCTAAGAGTGAGTAGACCTATTTTGGAGTTTGTGTGAGCGTCCTATGTGTATTTTAGTGTACAGAGGTTCTAAGGCTTTATTGATAAATTTACAAGGGGAATTTTTGGCTTCTTATTTAAATGTAAATGCACTGCTAAAATGTATGCATTATGTATGTATGCATGAATGCTATTTATGCATTATAAAGGGAAATATGCCTCTATTTACTAGGGAACAAGGCTCTATTTTTGACTTTTGAAGTGATGAATCACAGATTCATCATGCAACAAAATCAATGGTTGAGATTGATTGCATTTTTATTCAATGGCCATGATTTTGCTGCGTAAAAATTCAACAACAACTAATTTAGATTGAATTAAATATATTAAATAATCAACATTATTTAATTTAACTAAATTTATTAGCATAAAAGGATTAGGAAGGAGGCTTAACCACCTTCCATATATCGAGGAGATGCCCACCTTGAATTACTCAAGGGTGGGATGTCCACTGTCCATATAAGGAAGGTGACTTCCTCTTCCAATTATATTAGATTTGATATCTCGCATAATCATTTATTTATTTGAAAAAACTTTTGTTGGAAATTAATTCACAAAAATAATTCTAAATTAATTTGTGAATATTTAAATCATGCTACTTAAAATATGTGAGTCATATTCACACATCCACAATAAAATGTAAATTATTTTCAATTAATTATCCAATGTGAATCCAATTCACACCAACATTTAGTTTGTAAATACTATTTACAATTATCTCTCTCTAATATATTATAAATCATATCAGTAATATATATGATTAATCAGGATAGTTATATCCACATTATACATATCCTTGATAAATAAATCACATTTATTTATCTTAAATCTCAATTCTCATGTATCTAAAAAATAAGAACCACATTCATATTATTCATGATAATTAAATCACATTTAATTATCAATTTCCTAATGCTCGGATACATTATTCAACAATGGAATTATTATCAAACTCTTTCAAGAATAATTCACTTTCTCTATGGATACATGGAGATAAGGACAGAGCGATTGTACATTATGCCTATAGGGATTTAAATGTTGAGATCATATCTCAAATCTAGAGCTCGTGGACCTCTCATAAATGTTTGATTAGATCAAAACTGTGAATCTAATCTTCTTATTGCATCTGAATCGTATTCAAATCAATTTCCAACATTTGGACTAATATTAGATTACTTCTCTACTGAGAGGAGTCACTAAAATCCAAATCTGTTTCATCACTCCATAGGAATGGAAGCATCATGGTTATACAATCATTTATGATCACATCACCCTCGGGTATTCATAATACCCGTACATCCTGCATATTGGAAGACCTAGAATAAACCCAAATTTTTAGATCACTTTTAAACTGTCCTCTTCAGGGTTTGTCATTAAGTTTCTCATTTGATCATTTGGTGTTGGTATCGATCATATGCTTTCCAAAAGCATAAATCATACCTAAAATTTCTTATCATGCTTCCAAAGCAAGACAATCATGCATGGAATTTGATTGGTCCCAATGCCTCATGAGTACCTCATGTATTCTAATTCAGTTATGAACCTGTATGATCCCTTTGAGAGATCGTATTACTGATATACCCTTATATGCATACCAGCTCGCCATTGTGTAGACCTTGATTAGATCATCAATTTAACAGTCTATCAAATGTACATATTCATACATATAACAATACATTTGTCTTCGGTCAAAGGATTCATGCCTATATCGTGACAGTATATGACATGGGTCTTGGTTATCTCAATCTTGTTAAGTCAACTCTTTAACCTAACTTATTTGACACCTCTGAATATCTATTCCTATGCAGAGGACTTGCATCAAGATGTCGGTCAGATATCAGCCTTTAGGGAAGGATTGACACCTCCTTCTCAGTATGGAGATCATCTATTAATAATCATTTGATTTTGCCTGATGAGTCCTTAATCTAGATCTTTAGATATCATTCAACCACCAGCCTCTATGATTCAACCACTGAATCAACAACTATGTGATTATTAAGATGATCATGGTACACAGAACCTAATGTACTGGGTGACCTTATAAGTGCATTTATTCATTTAATCTCAGGAAAGTAGTGAAATAAATCAATAAATTTTATTGATATATCAAATATTACAATAACATTTATTGTATAAATGATTCACATCGAGCTCACATGGCTAACAATCTCCCACTAGACCTCATAACCATTCATGTACAATCTTTAAATCCATGCTCATTACATGTTGGTCGAAAACCTTTTGAGTCAAGGGTTTGGTAAGAGGATAAATACTGACAGAGGCCACCTTGGTGATGATGATGTCACCATGATTTTGAATCTCCCGAATGATGTGATATTTACTTTCCACGTGCTTGCTCTTTTGATGCAATCTGGGTTCTTTTTCTAGAGCTATGAATCCCATGTTATCGCAAAATAACATGATGGGAGTATCAGAGGAAACTACACCAAATTCCAGGATAAACTTGCACAACCATACCACCTCCTTTGCATCATTCGATGCGGCAATGTATTCAGCTTCTGTTGTTGAATCAGTGGTACTGTCCGGCTTCTTGCTTGTACTGCTCACTGCATCATCGTTCAACAAGAAAGCAAACTCTGAAGTTGACTGGAGGTCACAACATCAGACTGAAAGTCTGAATCTGTGCATCCTAAGACTTGGAGATCACCATCTCCATAGACCAAGATGTAATCTTATGCCCATCTTAGATACTTAAAGATGTTCTTCACTACATTCTACTATTGTTCTCCATAGCAGGATCGGTGACTGTTTACCACTCCCACTGCGTGGAAGATATCTGACCTTGTGCACATCATGGCATACATTAAGCTTCCCACAACTGATGCGTAGGGATATCTATCCATGGGTTTCTTATCCTCTACACTTTTGAGGAGCCATCCCTTTACATAGGTGGATACTAGGTCTTAAGGGAAGGAAACCTTTCTTGGAGTTCTCCATATGGAAACGTTCCAAGATCTTCTTAATGTATCCATGTTGTGACAATCCCAAAATCCTCTTTTCTCTATTTCTGAACAACTTCAGACTTAAGATATAAGAGGCTTTTCCATGATCTTTCATCTCAAAGGTATGTGACAGTCATATTTTAACACTGGTCACCATCCCTATATCATTCCCAATGATAAGGATGTCATCTACATAAGCATGATGAATACAATGGCGCTCCCACTAAGCTTCTTGTACACACATGGTTCATCAGGACTCTGAACAGAATAATAACTCTTTTTAGTTTCCTCAAATCTGATGTTCCATCTACGAGAAGCTTGCTTGAGCCCATAGATGGATTTCTTCAGCTTGCATACTTTGCATTCCTTAATTATGAAGCCCTAGGGATGCTCCATATAAATATCCTCCTCGAGATATCTATTGAGGAAACTCATATTGACATCCATCTGCCAAATGCCGTAGTCAAGATATGCAGCTATAGCTAGCAGTGCCATGATGGACTTAAGCATAGCCACATGAGAGAATGACTCATCGTAGTCAATGCCTTCTCTCTACGTGTAGCCCATGGCTACAAGCCATTCCTTGAAGGTCTCTACCTTCCCATTATGTCCCCCTTTTTCTCTTGAAGATTGATTTACAAACAATTGATTTTAACCCTCTATGTGGATCCTCTAGGGTCCATACACAATTCTTATCATGGAGTCCATTTCAGACTTCATTGCTGGCATCCATCTATCCATGTCATGATCTACGAGTGCTTCATCAAATGAAGCTGGATCATTGTCAGTTTCACCCTGAAACATGGAATATGTACCTTTAAGGTGGTGCAACCCCCCTCGAACTTCTTTGAAGAGGTACAAGTGTTTCATCTTCATTTACATATTCAGTTTCTGGTTCAGGAAGCTCAACATCCTCAGGGGATTAAATGAGTTCCTTTACTTAATTTTCGTCTTGACTCTTAAGTAAGTAATCCTCCAAAAGTTTTACATATCAAGAGACCAAAAGCTTCTGAGTCTCATGGTTGTAAAATCGGTATCATATATCCTCCTATACATACCCAATGAAGTAGCACTCTTGAGCACAGGATTTTATCTTACTTGCATCCACATTCTTCGCATGGACCAAGCAACCCTAAATCCTCAAGTGTCTAACACTAGGTTTAGTCCCATACCAAATCTCATGAGGAGTTTGGGTAGATACTTGCTAGGAATCTTGTTTAGGATATAGGTTGTAGTCTCCACTACATATCCTCACAAACTGAGATGCAAATGTGCTATACTCATCATTCAATGGATCATGTCCATGATGGTCCTATTGTGTCTTTCAACAACACCATTAAGTTGGGGAGTTCCAGAAGGAGTGAGATTAGAGACAATTCCTTTCTCTTTGAGGTATTCCATGAATTCATCTGAGAGGTACTTACCACATCAGTCAGATTGAATCTGTATAATCTTCCAATCGGTTTGGTTCTCAACCAAAGCCATGAACTCTTTGAACTTTTCAAAGGTTTCATATTTATGACACAATAGGAAGATAAACCTATATCGTGAATGATCATTGATAAACATAAAATAATATTGATATCTATTTCAAGTCACGATACTGAAGGGACCACACACATCGGTATGTATTAGGTCAAGAATCCCTCGCATCATGTAACCTTGCTACGGAAAGGCATCCTAGTCTCATTTCATCTCGAATACAATTTTCACATGTAGGAAAAGTTTGGACATGTAGAAAATCTAAAGGTCCATCCTTTATCAATCTATTGATCCTATCAATAGACAAATGACCAAGCCTTTGATACCAAATCATGTTTGATTGCTTTCCATCCTCTCTGATTATTTTAAGATTTTTATTAGTAGCAGTAACATTCATGATAGACTCATCAATGCATAATTCATAGAGTCCACAAGAAGTTAGAACACCATCCGCAATATATTTATCATAACGACTTATAACAAGTTTATTATAACTAGCTAAGATACCGATATAAGGTTCCTTCTAACATATGGAATATAAAGGCACTCTTTAATAACTAGGACTCTTCCACAAGATAATGATAGTCTACATGTATCGATGGTTACTACTGCAATAGTTGCATCAGATCCCATTTGGATGACTATCTCCCTTTCATCAAGACTTTTAGTTTTCTGAAATAAATGTAACCAATTGCATATATGAATAGAAGCACCAAAATCAATGATCCAACTACCTTCCCATCCTACAAGAAATTTGGTTTCATTGATGAAACTAGATTTTACACATGAGAGGGCTTTACCCTTCTCTATAGTTTTAAGGTAATCTGGGCAGTTACGCTTCCAGTGCTCCAACTTCTTACAGTTATGACAAACATCGATATTCTTCGATGCTATCAGTGTTGAAGCATTATAAGATAATCCAACAACTTGTCTCCTCTTCTTTTTCTTCTAGGTCGGACCAATCCATGATCCATGCTTCTGACAGTGCTTCCCCTGACCTGTGGAATCATTGCACTGCTAGTGGGATTTCCCTTCTTCATTAGGTCTTCTACATACTTTAATAAAGCAATTAACTCAGAATTAGATAATTTCAAATTGTTCATGTGGTAGAATTCCACGTAGTAATTGAAATACTGAAGTCAGACTGCATTTCCACATCCATCTCAGCCCCGAGAGTTTCTAGTTCATATAGATAACCAAACATTTTAATTACATGTTCTCTAACGAGAGTCCCTTCCTGCATTTTGTAGCAATTAAGCTCTTTCAGAACATTATAACACTGAATGCGGTTGACATCGCCGAACATCTCTTTCAGATTATGCATTATATTCTGACATATCCATATCCATGTGCTGCTTTTGAAGCACATTGGATAATGATCCTAGAATATAACACCTAGATTATGTATAATCTTTACCATATTTTTCACTGAACTTTATTTCTTCCAATGCTTGAGGGTTTATGTACTTGTCCTTAGAGAGCACATAAGATCTAAATTTCGGATGCAATCTGAATAATTTGGTTCGGTCAACTGGTTAACCTCTAGAAGCCTGCTGAGTGGGTTCATGGATTTCATTGTCTGAAATTAAGAATGCACTATATTAGAACATATAATAATTATATATTTAAATTTAAAATCTTTAATTAAGATTTATAATCAAATTATTCTTGCCTTTTCAACTTTGAAAGTCTATTCCCTTATTCATTTTCAAAGCAAGATATACACTTACCGCTATAACTCTAGCAAGATCTAGGATCTCCTTTTCACCTTTGTTACATCCCAATAATATGAGAAATTGTAAATTGGATAAAAATAAGCAGGAACTCATTCCACCTTGAAAGTTCAACTTGCATTTCCTAATTCAATCTTTAACACCCCAACCCACCACTCCTACGGTAATGTTGGCCAATTTTGAATTGGATCAAATGTCAAAATGAATAGAACTCACTATTCACAATCCAATATCACCCCAATAATATGAGGAACCGATATTTGGGTCATATTACATACGACCTTACTCTTTCGAGAAGCACAAGGCCCAATCCTTGTGCGCTTGTATGTAGGAGCTGCCACTTCGAACATACGTCTCCTACATATAATCCATGGGGACGGAATCCTTCACCTTGACGGGAGACCATGGATGTCATTTACATGATCCTCCATATCACATTCAAATTTTAATTAATTATTATGAATCATATTCAAATAATTAATTCTTCCTATAGAATTACAACTCTATTCATAATAGAATGTTTATTCTAATTGGATATAATTAATTTAATATGATTAAATTAAATATCAATCCAATTCAATCAACCAACAACAGTTAGGGTTTGCCTGATATTAATATTTCACAAGTACGTATTATTTTATACTTTAATAATTAGAGTGCAACTTGAATTACTCATATTGTTCTCTCATAAAAAATGAATTCGGCCAATACACTCGAGTTATGATTGGAGGGAGCATTTCATTGAGGCGCTAATTAAGAAATCAAGCCAGCATACCGACTAAGAACATTCACCATTCCGATTGAGAACAACACGAAATAATGACAATGTACTTGCATTTTTATCGATCAACTTTGATGATTTGCATTATACTATATACTAATAAATCGAAAATCATAGGCATCTTAAAATATTTTTGAGATTATAAAATTCTAAGCATATCAAGCAACCATATTTTGCATGTAAAAGTTGTCCTACAACTATTATAGGATAAATCATGATTTTCATAAAACATATATTCAATGGCTATTGATGTTTAATCAATTATTTTTATAAATATTAAGCACCAAATTTTAATTAAAGAAAATTCACAATTTCAATTATCTTCATTAAATGATAAACACATTAAGCAAGAATATTTGATGATCCAATCACTATCCTACCCATCTCCATTAAAAATGGAATATCTAGGGCAAACATAGTCAGTGTCACGTGAAATAAATTTGAGCAGTTTTCTGGTTTGATTCTCTGCCTAAAACAAGTGTTTATTTCAAGTTTAATAATTGTAAAATAGTAAGCAAAAATTTTTCTTACAGATCCATGAATACATACAAAAATATTTTCGTTGCGGGAACTCTTCGAATTTTAATTCATGCACTTTTGGTACCAACAATTGGATACTATTTTTGGACATAATTAAACATTATATATTTATTTTAATACCTAACAACATGCCAAAATAGTGCAAAAATAGGGGGGGGGGTTTAATTTAGCAAAAAAACCAACTCGAAACTTGCATCCCATGCAAATCAACGAGTCCATGCACATCTAAATACAAAACCTTATTCACCTAGGGGTTTGGATCATATACAAGACCTAGACCAAGGCTCTGATACCACTTGAAGGCTATAGGAAAAGACTTAAGTGCATCATGGAAGTAATATGATTGCATCTAATGCGATCAAGAGCGACTAATCATACTAGTAGCTCGGTGCAGCAAAATTTTAAAAAAATTAATAAGACAAAACCACATGATTTGAGAAAATTTTTGGAATCATTTCATCATAACCACAAACAATATATAGGAATAACTATTGATGCATGGTTGCGATCATTGTCTCTAAAGGAAGAGACACCTATCTCAAGTCTGACCCGACGGAGGAGACGCTTGCGAGCACGTTGATGAGACGTGTACTTCTCACAATCCAAGATGAAGATCTAAGCAATGAATCTCCCAATATTGTCTCATGAAATCCAAATCTTCTTCACATGCAAGGAGCATCGAGGAAGATGGAGATCTACGAGCGGTCGAAGCGACGACATGATGGTGTAGCGATGATGGCGGTTCTCTCTAAGTGACGAATCTGCAATTCATCATCTTAATACATGGATCTTAGCTTGAATCTTTGAACAATTACAAATAAAATTCCCTTAATTAAATAAATTAATAAAATATAACTCTTAATAAAATAGACTAATCATCTTATAAATAAGTCAACAAAATAATTCAAAATAAAAATCATAAAAAATTATAGAAAAATAGTGTTGAAAAATGTTTGTAAATAATCCTTTGTAAATACCCAAACTTCCTTGATTTTTAATAAATTCATATTAACTCCTTTTGAATTCATTCTTTTTCTATCTTGTACATAAAAATGTGTATAAAAATGCAAAATATTTTTTAACTCGAATAAATACTCTTATATCTTAAACCGAAAAAAAGTCATGAAATCCAACTTCTCGGTTAAATTCCCACTGTGTATGAACTCCAAATTCACTAAAGTCACTTTCAAAGTTCAAGTTGTAAAATTATATTTCTAATAAAAGTGATTTCATTAAAATTGGAGCTCGTTTGCAAAATATCAGTTTTGGGACCTAATTGTAACTGTATATTTTGTACATACTTTACTTTATTTATTTTATTTCACAATTTTTTAGTTATTAAAAAACCAATAAATTAGATTAATGTGTATTTATTTCATATTTTATCTAATTTTGTCTTGATTTTATCTTATTTAAAAAATTGCAAAAATTCACAAAATAGGAAAAATGCGATATTTTATTATTTCTAGAGTACCACTAAAAATACCTTTTTTACAAAGTTGTAGATCTCATCGGGACGGACAACTTTCATGTTTACCACTTTTTAATTTGACTTCATTTACGATTATATTTATTTTTTATATTAAATTTTTATATTTAATTTTTACTTGTATTTATTTAATATTTATTTTGTTTTATTTTTATTTTATTTTGTTTTATATTTATTTTTTTATTTTACCTTATTATTATTTATTTCTTTCTTTTCTCTCTTCTTTCTCTCCCCTCCCTTCTATCTTTCTTTCCTCTCTCCTATCCCTTTCTCTCTCCACTCCTCCCTCTCAGGTCACGTGCCCCGCACGTGACCTCCTCTCCTTCTCTTACATGTGTATTGCACGTGCTTTCTCTGCCATCTACCCGCACCCTCTACCTCCCGTAACAGCAGGCGATGCACATCCCTCTCCCGCACGTAACGGTTGGCCATTACTCCTCCTCTTCCACACTCGTTGCTCTCTCCCCCTTCAAAGATCCACCACCAAGTCCACAACTCAACATCCGCTGAACGAGAAGATACCCCAACCCCTTACTATGTTCTTGATGACATCTACGCAATGAATCGAGCAAAGATGAGGTGCTCGAACCTCGGACATGATCCACAAGGTACCCAACTTGTGTTGTTGCTCCGTTCGCAGCCAGTACAACTTTGAGCTATTTTGTCGAGCTTTGAGGGGAGAACCCTTCAAGATCAATAGATCCACAACCAACCCAAACAATCTACTTCCGGAACTGTTCACCCTTCACCTTCTGCACCACTTCCACGATTGTCGTCCACACTGATCGCCGCCACCTCCTTCTCCATCTGTGCTCCTCCCCTGCCTTATTATGCCTCGTGCCCTACCTTGACCCACGTCTTCTCACACTCCACCCTCATACAGGCTTTACATTTACACCGCCTGCCGCCCTCTCCATCGACCACCCTCCAGTCTGCTCCGCCCACCTGTGCGGTGGAACTCCTTCACCCATTGGATTTCAGGCCCTACTCTATCGAGGGGCACCACCATCGACCTCCTTTCTAGCAGCGAGGCCGCACAACGTTGGCCCTTGTGACTGAGAAGAACTAGAATGACCCGCTTCGAGAGTGACGCCATCGCCATTCGCCTAGTTGCCCCACCTCCCTCATGTGAGGAGCACGTGGGGTGGAGGGAGATTTATATCCATCCACCAAGATTCCTGAGTTTATAAGTGCACCCTTTGCCTTGACTGATGTTGGTGTCACATGCGCGACACGTGACACACGGAAATTTACAGTTTGCCCCCGTGGGTCTTGGTAATTACTTGTAGGACCTTGTTCACTGTATTCTCTTTTATTTTATTTAATTTATTTAATGCATTTAGAACTCTCACTTCATATCTTAATTTGAACAATCGTTTCACATCCAATTTTTCTTCCAAAAATAACGTGTTGCAGAACAATTTAATCTCTACATTGTGGTTGCTTGATGGTATTTTTGTGAGATGTGCTTAATTTGAGTTAATTAATTTGGTGGAAATTAACATAATTTATATACTATACGCATTTTAATTCATATTAAATTATTTTGTTCTCTAAAAATTGCTAAAAAACCAGACTAGGTAGATTTAATTTCTCTCTATCGCATGCCAAAAAATCATTGCATTTGCATCACATCTAGGTCAAAATAAATTATTTTTGTGATTCAAGTAATCGATTTTTAGTTAATTATACACTTAGTATTTTAAGGAAATCAAAGTTATTTTAGATACCTCTCATATAGACCTATCTAGGATAATTTAATTTTACAGAAATATTTAGGTTTTCTATTTATTAAAATTAAATTACTAAAAAATCACATAGTATGTATTTTTAATTCATAATAAATTCATTGTGCATCCAAAAAATACAGTAGTTTAATTTGGAATATTTTCATATTCTGGCCAACTTTCAAGATTTTCTTAGATCATTTGATTGAAATTTGCATTTTAGTCCTCAAACTTTATAAAAAATTACATTTCATCATTAATTACATGAAAATACAACAAATCCGCTTTGAAAATCGTGCACTAAGTTTGATAAATTGATCTTTAAGTTGTTCCTTTTCCTGCTTGTGTTGACCCTGGAGCTTGGCAAAGTTAAATAAACATATAGCCTCTCTTTGCTTAAATTGATTAAATTAATTATTCGTGCGGTTGAATTTTTGGCTGATTATTAAGTGCCCAACTACAACAAAAAATTGGTGAATTAAATAGGGTATTTTTGCGATCGTTAAATGACATCGTTGTCAGGGAAGCAAAAGGCTTAGGTTCATTTTAGAAAACCAGTAGTTCGGCTTCCATTCACTCAGATAGTCTGACCCCCGAACATTTTTATGCATATTTCACTTATTTTGTTTTTTTTTTTCCTTCTCTTTTTTAGCATTTATTTTCTTATTTTTTGTATGTACATATTTTCTATCTCTCTAATACGAAATCTTTGTTTTGGTGCGAGGAAATAGCTGGACTTGGATATTGTACTTCTAGAAGTCGACTAAAGATGCAACAAATACATTTTTTCTTGGAGAGAGTTTTTATTTCTTGTTCATTATTTTTGTAATTATTAATTTGTAATAATTTAGGCATATGCTTGATTTCTAGCAAATCATTTGGAACCTCGCATGTGTATCGAGATTGGACATTAGACCCCCGTAGTTGTGTGGTTTGCTCTTCGTAGGATAGACCAACACCTATGCCTATTAGAGCTTCATAGGTTTAATATCTGCTTATCCTCGTAACTCATAGGACCACAGTGCACTTTAATAATACACACCTTAGATCGTTATATCTTAGTCAAATTCAAATCCATTCTTCCTGCTAAGTAGAATGTTCTGCTAGGTGCGATTTTATCCGACTTGCATTCCTTTTTAGTATAAAATTTCAATTTTGCATTGCATCCCGCATGTAGAGCACGAGGATCACTATAAGTCTTCTAAATTAGGCATGCATAACTGATTTTATTGATTGCATCAGATTTCTCGACTCCCTTCCCCTTGGTTTTATAACTTAGGATAAATGGAAATTGGGACTGATCATTAGGCATGCCGTGTTGGGTGGAGTTAATCAAGTGATAATCTAACTTAAAATAGGGACTATTAATATAGATTTGACCCCAAAAAATGTACTAAAATTACATTCATCCCACAAGAACCCTCTATTTGAGACAGTTCCTCCCCAACCAATCATGCTTCTCCCCACCCCACCCTGAGTTTGAAGTCAGAACTTCAACTGACTTCTTTATCTCTTCACATGTCTCACCTACCCCACATTTTTACATCCTGGATCCACTTCCTTTGTGGGATGACTTACCACGTTCACGAGCGCTTGTCAAACTAAAGGAACTATTTGTAGAGCAAGCCACTATTAAGATAGCCGATTGGCAGAGTTACCTACTCCCATATTCCAAATTTGATTCACATATGATTGTTGGGACTTGTCAACAATTTACACATCCACATCCTAACTTGATCTTATGGTATAACATGGTTGACCAAACAAACTGAATTGGGAGGCCCACCCTTTATAATCTTCTAGACTCGATTGACCTTAGCGATCAAGCTCACATTAACTAGCCTTCATACCACCCATTCAGAGAGCCTACACATACAAGGGATTGGACCTACGAGCTTGATTTTCAAACCCCCTGTCTGTTGACTCAACTACATGATGCTCCGACCAATATCTGCAACACAGATTGTCTATACTCGACCCAGAATTACATGCTAGAGTCTAGGTATGTTGAATATGAGACCCTACGTTTTCAGCAGTATCCTCTTACTGAACGTACTTCTAACATGATTTGTCATGAGAGTTTTGTGGAGGATGATATTCCTATACTTTTTGTGAGATATGATTCATTGGTTGACATGTATGGAAATATTATTGATGTGATGAAATCTTATACCACTAGTCAAGGTTATGAAGTGGATCATGAACATTTCAATGATGAAAACCTAGAGGACACTTGGAAACACACATACTATGTATAGTTGGAGTCCTTTCTACCTCCCTCTTCTACTAACCACTTGTCCTGCAATCTAAGATCTATACATTCTCCCACCCCTACTTCACCTATCAAAAAGAACAAAAAATTTGAAAAACCAGAAAATACCATAAAGTTTGAAAATGAAAAATTCTAAAAAATTGGATCCTAACCTTAGGGAATCCATTGATAAAGAACTAATTTTTAAGCTTCCCATAATAAAGTTCATAGGTTACTTTCCCAACCTCAAAAGATTTGTGAAACGTAAATTAATGCCCAAGAGCTCGGGCAATAGAGAACAAGGATTGAAAGACACCTAATCTCTATGGCCACCTCCTTGGTGATGGGGAGAAAGACCAAGAGAAACAGAGTGAAGCAGTTGCCCAGAGTTGAGTGTGAAATTAGAGACACTACATTACCCTATGCTTAGATTGACGACGACTCATAAATTAACATGCTCCTGACATCCATGTTTGACAAGCTCGAACTTGGACCAATTACGAAGTCAAGAGTGATCATTCAACTAGCTGAACAATCCATCAAACGGTTAAGAGGAACAATTTCAGTCATCATTACCTTTTGAGGTGCTCCACATAGGACTTTACGGCCATTGATATTGAGCACCAAGAAAAATCCACCCAATCTCTGATTATTCTCGAGAAACCGTTCATAGTCTTGGCCAAGGTAACTATAGATTGCGAGACTTGAGCGATTGATTTTCCAGCATTGGGTACACCAACCTCACATGACCTCTGTGGACAAAAGCCAACCCAAGGCAACCCACATATCCTTTGATAGTCGTGACTAGGAGAAGAACACTTCACATGATCAAACCTCTCCTCATGATTTACAGACGCATAACCTAGGAGCGACATCCAAGAGAATTGTTGTTGGATCGATCTCCGATTCTTACCACACCTCCCACCATGCTACAACTCCTACGAGGAACCAATATACAAGATCTTATGAGGAATTGGACCATGTTTATGAGGATCGTCATAATTATTTGAGTGGTCTAATATTTGAGTCAACAGTAATTCATGAAAAACTCGAACCATACAAGGAGCCAAATTGTATGCTTGCAGAATATTTCATGTCACCAAACTCATGGACATCAGAGGGTGACATCTTCGTCCCATCCATCACTCACACTGCCACCAGGAACAAGCTCACAATGCCTAATAAAATCGAGGAAACTCCCCCAAGACCTATTACGACCCGGCAGGAATGGTTCAATGAATACGACAATTCATCTGATAATGAACCCATAAATGGAACAACAATTACTAGTTATATGGGGAAGAGTTCCGACCTTCCTTCCCCCATTGCTTCACGCAGAAACAAACCATCTAAGAAAGTCACCTTTGACCTTAGAAACTAGGTGGCTTCTAAAGATTCCTCGTCAAGTTCCTCATATGGTCATGAAGTGGTACATCATGTAAGTGCAATAAGTACAACAGTTATCAAAAGACACTTACCTTTAGTTGAAAATAGACGGAGATCCTATGCATATGACTAATATTCTTCTGATGACTACTCTGACGATGGTTGGACCTCCTCATCCTCCCCCTCTTCACCACCCTCTACATCTCCATACTATCTCCCACCACACTCCTGTAAGAAGGTTCGTCGTGAACCTTCTTTATCCTTGTACATTCTTACTCCATCTTGTGAAGTTTTATTCCTTTGTTTGTTCCCTCCCTCCCTCATAATTCATATTACTCACCCCAATTTCATTTTGTTTTCATTTAGTGTCTATACTTAAGATGATCAGATCTAAGTATAGGGGGATGAGTAACGTGAGTTGCTCCTTCTTTTCTCGTTTGTATTTCTATGTACATCCTTATCATCTTGTTCCTTTCTATTCTTCACTCATTTATCCCTCTTCTTAGTCCTCATCTTATACTTAGGTTATTTTTAACCTAGTTATAGGGAAGAGACCCTCAGTTCCCATATATTTTAGAATGAGCTATGCCTTCATATCGCTTAGTGCTACGAGGACATAGCACAAGCTAAGTATGGGGGGGTATATCATATATATTTTATATATACTTTCACCATAGGTCATAGTATCTTTTGAACTGATTTGTGCAAAAATGTTTGTAAATGCTTTGGAAAATTTTCTTATTATGTGGCAATGTTTTGAAAAATGTTTGACATTGGCTTGAAAAATGAGATTTTACTTGTTTTAAAAATCTTTTAAAAAAATTGAAAAAATATATATTATATGACATGGTTTGGAAAATCTCTTAAAAATTCCCTTTCTTCCTTCAAAAAAACCAACAAAAAATCTTTCTAAAAAAACTTTTGAATTTTTTTCCTTTCCTTTTCTTTTCTTTTTCTCTTTCTCCAACAATAAAAAAGTCAAAAATTCTTTTTCAAAAAATATAAAAAATGAAAACCAACAAATATCTTTATTAGAAAAAAGGAAAACATATAATTAAAAACTAACTAATAAGTTAGAGATATCCCTAACACTTAGACATTCACACAAGACTTATGAAGTTCAAGAATACTTGGTTTATGAGGTCTTAAAATTCAAAGTTAATTAGCCTTAGTTTTTAGGATCTATGACTTAATTATTCACACATCCCTAGTTTGAAGGATATGTATGCTATATTGCATGCTTAGTCTCTACCTTAAAGAATTTGATCAGCATCTCACTTGCATGACTGGAACTTTGGGTGACGCTTTAACTCTACTCTTCTAATTGTAGTCCACTCTTATTGTCATATCGTTATGCTATATGTATACAAAGAGATCCTTATAATTAGCGAAGTTGGATACATTTAGATTAGATCTTGGTTCAACTTAGAATTTTAGGATCACTAAAACCAAGAGTTATTCAATGAATCAAGTCTTGTACATTCACGTGCATAATCAGGGATTAATCTAACTTATTCATTCTTTTATTTCTTGAGAACTAGCAAAGTTTAAGTATAGATAACTTATTCATTCTTTTATTGTGCAAGGATTGGCAAAGTTTAAGTACAAAAAATACTAAAAATAAAATCACAAAAAAACTTGTAAAATTTAAAATGTTGAAAAGTGTGTGTAAATAATCCCTTGTAAATACCCAAATTTCCTTTATTTTTAATAAATTCATACTAACTAGTTTTAACTTAATTCTTTTTATAACTTGTACCAAAAATGTTATAAAAGTACAAAAATACAAGATATTTTTTACCTTGAATAAATACTCTTAGATCTTAAACAAAAAAGCCATTAAATCAAAATTTCTCTGCTAAATTCTCACTCCATATGAATTCCAAATTCACTAAGCTCAACTTTAAAGAAGTTATAAAATTTTCTTTCCAATAAAAATGATTTCATTAAAATCAGAGCTCATTTGCAAATGTCAGTTTTGGGACCTAATTGTATATTGTGTAATTCGTACATATTTTACTTTGTTGATTTTATTTTACCTTTTTCTTAATTATTAAAAATTTTAAAAAATATATTAATGTGTATTTATTTTATATTTTATCTAATTTTTATATTTATTTTATATTATTTTAAAAATTACAAAAAATCACAAAATAGAAAAATACGATATTTTATTATCTATAGAGTACATTCAAAAATAATTTTTTTACAAATGACCTCTTTTGATTTTGGGACATTTTTGTTTTTTTATGTTTTTATTTTTTAATTGTAATTTTACCTTATTATTGTTTATTTATCTTTTTTTCTCATTTATTTCTGTCTTCTTTCTATCTCCTCCCTTCTATCTTTCTTTCTTCTCTCTCTATTTCTCTCTCCACTCCTCTCAGGTCACATGCCCCACACACGACCTCCCCTCCTTTCTCTTGCACGTGCATCGCACGGCTTTCTCTGCCTGCTACCCGCACCCTCTGCCTCCCGCAACGACTGGCGGTCTGCATCCCTCTCCTGCACATAACGATTGGGCGTTACTCTTCCTCTTCCCCAACCATTGCTCGCTCCTCCCCCTTAAAGATCCACCACCGAACCCACAACCCAACATCCTCCAAACGAGAAGATACCCCAGCCCTATGTTCTTGTGATAGCTGCTAGGCATTGAGTTGAGCAAAGACGAGGCGCTCGAACCCCCAGCGTGACCCACAAGGTACCCACCTTGTGTTGCTGCTCCGTTCATGGACAACACAACTTCGAGCTATACTACCGAGATATGAGGTGAGAAACAACCAAGATCAACTGATATGCATTCAACCAAAGCGATATACTTCCATCTTGTTCACCATTCACCTTCCACGCCCCTTCCACGATTGTCATCCACACTGATCGCCGCCACCTCCTTCTCTGCTTGCGTGTCACCCCCGCCCGTGGTGCCCCATGCTCTGCCTCGATCTAAGTCTTCTTGCGCTTCACATTTACATGGGCTTCATATCTACACCGCTAGTCACCCTCGCCATCGATCACCCTCCAATCCTCTCTGCCCACCTAAATAGTGGAACTCCTTCGCCCCTTGGATTTCACGCGTCACTCCGCCAAGGGGCACCATCGTTGACCTCCTTTCCAGCAACGAACCCACACAGCTTCAGCCCTCATGGCTGAGCAGAACCAGGGTGCCCTGCCTTGGGAGGGATGTCACCGCCAGTCGCCCACCTCTCTCACATGAGGAGCATGTGGGTGGAGGGATATTTACATCCAACCCCCACAAGATTACTTTGTTTCCGAGTGCATCCCCGGCCTTCGTTGTCGTTAGTGTCACGTGCGAGGCACGAGATGCATGGAAATTTTATAGTTTACCCTAGGGGTCTTGGTAATTACTCTTAGGTCCATGTTCACTGCATTCTCTCTTATTTTATTTATTTTTTGTATTGTATTTAGATCCCTCACTTCATGTCTTAATTTGAACAACCATTTCACATCCAATTTTTATTCCAAAAATAACATATTGTAGAATAATTTATTCTCTATATTGTAGTTGGTTGATGGTATTTTTGTGAGTATGCTTAATTTAAATTAATTAATTAATTGGGTGGAAATTAGCTTATTTTACCCATTACATGCTTTTTAATTCGTTTAAATTATTCTGTGCTCCAAAAATTGCTAAAAAGTCACACTATGTCATTCTAAAAAATCATAGCATTTGCACTCATATCTAGTAAAATAAATTGTTAGATTTAGTTGCTAACTATCACATGCCCGAAAACCATTGCATTTGCACTCACATCTAGGTCAAGATATATTATTTTGTGATACGAGTAGTTGATTTCTGATTAATTGTACACTTAGTATTTTAAGGAAATCGAAGTCATTTTTGACACGTCTTAGATAGACCTATCCATGATAGTTTAATTTTTGAGAAATAATTAGGTTTGCTATTTATTAAAATTAAATTACACAAAATCATGTAGTTTGTATTTTTCATTCGTGATAAATTCATTGTGCATCTGAAAAATCTAAAAACAAATTATAGTAGTCTAATTTTGCATATTTTTACATTATGACCAAGTTTAAGGATTTTCAGAGATCATTTAATTGAAAGTTGCATTTTAATGCTCAAACTTTTTAAGAAGTTGCATTTTCATCAATAATTGCATAAAAAATACAAAAAGCCCGCTTCAGAAATCATACACTAAGTTTGATAAATTGAACCTTAAGTTGTTCCTTTGCCTCCTTGAGTTGACCTAGGTCTTGCCTAGGTTAAATAAACACATAGCCACTCTTTGCTTAAATTGATTAAATTAATTATTCATGTAGTTAAATTTTTGGCCGATTCTTAAGTGCCCGGCTACAACATAAAATGATGAATTAAATAGGGTATTTTCACAATCGTCACTAGGTCAAGGGGGTTGACGACCACATTTGAGAGAGAGGGGGGCATGTGATGAGAATGATAGAGAAAGTTCTCTTGTAATGTGTTGCGTAAAAGAAGAGCTAGGGTTGCCTATTATTTTATAGTATTTTGGAAGTCCATTGATCACAATCCATGTGCAACACAATATCATTGATTGATATTGATTTGTGTTTTTAAACAATGGCCACAGTTTTATTTCATAAAATGCAATAATTATTTTATATTGAATTTAATATATCAAATATTCAACATAATTTAATTTAAATAAATCAATTAGCATAGAAAGATTGGGAAGGAAGCTTAGCCACTTGCCATATATGGAGGTGATGACCATCTTGAAATAGTCAAGGGTGGCCATCCATCCTCCATATTAGGAAGGTGGATTCATCTTCTAATTATGTTTGATTTTATATCTTACATTATCCTTCACTTATTTACATCATCTGTTTTTGCAAATTAATTCACAAAAATAATTCTAAATTAATTCTTGAATATGTCAATCATGCCATTGAAAAGATGCATATTTACACATCCAAAAAAAAGAAAACTCGATCCACCGTCCAACTTGCGGCAGTTACGGTCTTTTCTGGGGCACGTCAGTTTCTACCGACGCTTCATTCATGATTTCAGCAGGATTGCCCGACCGTTGACTGATCTGCTGACGAAAGACACCGAGTTCCTTATTGATGATAAGTGCCTATCATTTCAATAGATATCCAATGTGAATCCAATTCACACCAATATTTAATTTGTAAATACTATTTACAATTATCTCGTCTAATATATTATAGATCATATTTATAATACATTTGATTTATATAGATAGTGATAGCCAAATTATTCATATCCTTGATAATGAAATCAAATTTAATTATATTGGATCTCCATTCTCATGTATCTAAATAATAAAAATCACATTCTTATTATTCATGATAATTAAATAACATTTAATTATCAATTTTTCAATGCTCAGATACATTACTCAACAATGAAATTATTCTTGACGATCCATTTTTCAAGAATAATGTGCTTTCTCCACGGATACTTGGAGATAAGGACATGACGATTGAACGTTCCACGTATAGTGACATGGTTGTTGAGATCATATCTCAAATCCAGATCTAGGTGACCTCTTATAGATATTTGATAAAATCAAAACCATAAATCTAATCTTCTCAATGTAGCGTATTCAGATCAATGTCCAACATTTGGACTAAGATTAGATTACTTCTCTACTGAGAGGAGTCACTAAAATCCAAACATGTTTAATCACTCTCTCTGAATGGAAGCATCATGGTTATACAATCATTTATGATCACATCACCCTTGAGTATTCTTAATACCCGTACATAATGCAAACTAGAAGACCGAAAGTAAACCTGATATTTTAGATCGCTTTTAGATTGTCTTTTTCAGAGTTTTATCATTATGTTTCTCATCGATCATTGGGATTTTGTAAAGATCATATGATTTCCAAAAGAATATATCATACCAACAAATTCTTGTTATGCTTTCAAAGCAAGATGACCATGCATGGAATTTGATCGGTCTCAATACCTCATGAGTGAGCTCATGTCTTCCGGTTTAGTAGCGAAACTATGCGATCCCTTTGAAAGATCGTATTACTCATATGCCTTCATATGTATATTGGATCGTCGGTGTATAGACTTTGAATAGATCATCAACGTAACAGTCTATCAAATGTAAATATTCAGACTTATAGCAATACATCTGTCTCCGGTCAAAGGATGGATGTCTATATCATGACAATATACAACATAGGTCTTGGTTATCTCGATCTCATTAAGTAAACTCTTTGACCTAAATTATTTGATACCTCTGAATCTCTATTCCTATGCAGAGGGCATGCATTATGAAGATGGACATATATCCAACTTTTGAGAAGGATTTACATCTCCTTCTCAAGCTGGAGATCATCTCTTAACAATCATTTGATGGCATTTGATGAGTCCTCAATCTAACTCTTTAAATATCATCCATGCACCAACCTCTATGAATCAACCATTGAATCAAAATATTGTTATTAAGATGGATATGGTACATAACCCTAATTGTAGTGAGGGACCATTTAAGTGTATTCATTCATTTAATCTCAAAAAGGGAGTGAAATAAATCAATAACTTCTATTGATATATCAAAGATTACAATAATATTTTATTGTATAAATGGTTCGCCTTGGGCTCACATGGCTAACACCTTTATGTAATTTTTTACGTCTATTTAATCAAGTTTTCTTTTGCAAATTAATCCATGGACTGTTTGTTAATAACTTGGGCATATGGATTACATTTTTAATGAAATTGGACTTGTTGGAATTATTTTCATGATCTATCCAATTGGGCACTATTTGTTTTGATTTGAATTACTGTTGTAGATTATTTTCTAGTACAAGTACCTTGATTGTTTAGATGTGTTTAGTTTACTTTTATTTCATTTAACTCTAAAATTGGTGTGCAAGTAGGTAAAATAATATTTATTGAATATTCCTCATGTTTATGTGAATAGCTAAGTATAGAAAATTGATTTAAACTCCGATTAAATATGATTAGGATTTCATCTACTTATGGATTTAGATAATTGTCCAGACTCTTGAAGCATTCATGTATAAAGTTGGCAAAAAAGAGGTTGTGCATTGCATTTGTATTGTGTGACTTCACGTATCGCACATTCAAGTGCCATCTCATGAGATATCATATCTTGAGTCATATTCGTCCTTGATTTGTATCTTTATTTGACATCGAAGATGGATATTTGTGTAAAAGTTTGTTCGGATTTCATGAACCTCTAATGAAACTCCTAATATGTCATGTCTTTTGAGGTCCATAATGTATCACTTCCCTAACCACTCTGGACTCAGGTTGACCCTCTTCTTGAATCTAGGTTCACTTCCTTCATAGGGAATGGTCATACCTGACCAATCCCTTCCTCTCTTATTTCTCATCGAGGAAGACCTTTTCCTTGGTGAGCTTGCTTTTGTTACAACATCTTCTTCTATTCTCAACTCGTAGTCTAGTGATGGTGACTTAGAATGTTCGATAGAAACGACGCCTCCAGATAAGCAATAAAAGGAGAAGGATCATGACGACCCTTGCAGGAAATTTTAGCCAGTATGGCCACTGCTAAGCAACAGAATGCCTTATATAGATTATAGATGGCTCAGATGAATGTGGGAGTTGAGACACCAATGGAATCAGTTACAATCCGGGATAGTATAACAATCAAAATTGGTTGAGTTTGGCTACATCGAAAGTAGAGTATGAGTTGAAGCTCCATTTCCTTTCTTTATTGTTGAATTACAATGGGAATGCTACTGAAGAATCCTATGCATTTCTTAGATACTTTGTATTAGTCTGCAACAAACTTAGGCATCCTAGAGTTAGCCAAGACAACATCAAGGTCAAGATCTTCCTTTTGACTTAGGAGATAAGACATATTATTCGTTAGAGAACCTTAGGTAGTTATAACTAGCTATAATCAATTCAAGGATATTTTCTTGAAGAAGTTCTACCCTCTAAGTAGGACAAATCAAATGCAGTCTCGCATCAGAAGCTTCACCCAACTACCTAATGAACCTATAATACTTGGGAGAGGTTTATGGAATTACTACAGAAGTCTCTTTACCGTGGTATGGAGAACACTATCTTGGTTCATGCTTAATTCAATGGTCCCACCCTTAAGATGCAAGGGTTATTGAATGACGCATGTGGAGGCAGCTATAGTGTATACCATCTAGAAGGTATTCAAGAAGATAGCTGACACTAGACGCTCACAGGACACCAACATGACGTACTCATATACCCCTCTTGCATTCCTATCTAAGGAGATGGATAAACATGTTATAGTTGATTTTGCATGGAAATCATATAAAATAAGTTGACACTAGTTGAGCAGATCAACAAGAGAGTGAGTGAATTTGAGAGCTTGTCAAGACTTCCTAAGAATATGGTGGAACTTATTGAGAAGGTTTCTAATATGAAGATACATGTCGTGTATATATCTTTTGCCCATGTATTTTGTGTACATCATGTACACGAGAAACAGATGTATGGCCTCAGTCTTTAGATGTCAGGAGCAACATATGATAGTTATTGAGGAGCCTCCTCAAGTTTGGGAGGTGAATGGCATTAGGTATAATCATGATCCTTCTAACAAACATGCAAGAATGGGGGACATTCACTAGTACCAGCTTCCTCAAACTTTATGTAGCACCAGTTTCACTCCTGCACCTCTTCCATCACAACTATGCCTTGGAACCTATTTCTCCTAGCTACAGTGACATCTACTGATGTGCTAGCAGCAATGCAAGTTTGGTTATCATTCCCACCATTTTAGAGCAAATCACAACAACAACATCAACGCCAACAAGGCCAATATTCACGATCTTCTTTTCAATACGGTCAACCTTGGCAGAACCTAGGTCATTATTCTTGATTTTCATCATCTTCATACAACTTACAATAATAAATTCTTAATGAGATTCGATCTTATTGGAATTCGATTTAGGAAGATTTTCCTCAACTAGGTCTCTAGATGACATGATCAGAGATCTATGCCACTTTCCTCCGTTGCCTCCCAGGTTCAAGTTATTCCTAATATCCTAAACAAGAATCATCACCAACAGTTCAATGATCAGGTATACTACTCAAATTCGCTTAAATCTGATCATGAGATCCTTTTGTTTGATAATGTCAATCTTCGTCACTTAGGAGCAGAAGGACCGTGGTCGTACCGGATCAGGCATGAGACATGGAGGATAATATTTTTGAGGCTCCACCTGAGGAGACCTTAAAGGATGAGAAGGAAGTGCATCGCCAAACACAACTGCATCACCTTCAACAACACGATATAAGGAGATCATGTGGAAGGGAGAGGATGAAGAGCACAAAGGCACATCATTCGAGAGATTCAATATCTATGGAGGACATTGCATCTTCGGTAGAGGAGAATGTACAAGCGCCATATATTCCCCAACTTATAGAAGAAAATTTTAATTCCAAGTTCGCACGAATAAGTCAATTTCTAGAAATAACAAATTGCATGTTTCAGCTTACGATTTTGATTCTTCTGCTTCTCATTATTCAATCCCTTTCCCCCAGGCTCTTATGGCATGAAAGTGTAACATCAAAAAGATCCAAAAAAATGATCCTGATATGGCACAACTTTGTAAAGAATATATCATGGTTAAAGTTCCATTTGATAAGTATGTGGATAATAAAGAGATGCACACCTACAAGGGTTAGTAGGAAGAAGACAAATAGTCATGTTCATAAACATATTCTTACCATTGCCACCTTCTTGTATCAAAAACCAGTAGCTTCCAAGAAAGAAGAGAGATATCTATGTGCACTATGTGGTGAGTCATATTGATGATATTGCATTCGCACACACTCTCCTAGATACTGAGTATTCTGTTAACGTATTGCCATTATCCCTAGATAACAAGCTGAACTTAGGGCTTCTTAAGTATTCTCAAGCCTTATTATAGTTTGCAGATAAATCCACTAAGAGAGCAAAGGGTGAGGTTAGAAACGTTATCTTATTGATTGTGGGGTAGGAGTACTTGGTGGACTTTACAATACTTGATATCAAATCTCCTAAACATTGGAGAGAGTGTCAGATCATTTTAGGGAAGCCTTTCCTTATGACCGTTTGGGCTTTATTTTATTATCATACTAGGATGAAGAAGTATCGCTCTCCTGGCAAAGAAGTGGAAATAGAGACGCAACAAACTAGATGGAAATAACCTAACTCCAAACAAACATAGAATCATCTTCTTCTGAGGTAGAGTAAAGAGTGATAGACACAATTGGGCCATGCTGATAGATCCCAGCAATTCTCAGTGAAACCCTATCATCTAGATATCATAGTATACATGAAACATATTGCTAGATGTTGCCCAGTTTCTTGCTAGATGCATCCTTCTACTCCTTTGATGACACAAAAGTCATTCTTGACTTGTCAATTCCTTCTCTCATGGAACAGTTAAAGGTTGAGAATGTTTAGTCGGGCACGACTTTGGCCGATCTACTGATTATTTTTTGGTGATTTGATTCAAGACACATAACAGTTGTTGGCCAACATAACACATACAGAACCACCTTCTTACATCAAGGAACCAGATTCAAACATGTTTAAGACAGACTTGTAAGACTATTCAACATTACCAAAGCTTAAGCAATTACTTCCAACTCTTAAGTATGCCTTTCTTACGGGACCAAACAAGAGATATATATTATCATTATTAGCTTAAAGTTGAATAAAGAACATGAGTCTAGGTTTCTTAAAACCTTAGAAAAGAATAGCAATGCAATTGACTGGAGAGTGACGGATCTCGTCGGGATTAACCCTGCTCTCTTTTCTGACCACATTTATCTAAAGACAATGCTAGAGATTCCCATGAATTTCAAAGATTACTGAATCCGAATTTAAGGGAAATTATTATGAAAAAGATTTATAAATGGTGTTGATTCGGGTTCATTTATCCCACTTTTAACTCCAAATGGGTGGCCCCTTTAAAAGTGGTCTTGAAGAAATCAGGTATTCAGATAGTCACCAATGATGATGGAGAAGAGATTACAACATGACTACCCACATCATGGTGTGTATTTGTCGATGGCATATGCCTGAATGCTGCGAATAAGAAAGATCATTTTCCTTTACTTTTTATTGATCAAGTTTTAGAGAGACTAGCAGGGAAAGAGTTCTTTTTACATAACGGGTACTCATGCTACAATCAAGGTGTCATAGCTTTTGAGGACCAGAAAAAGACCACCTTTACTTGTCCATTCAACATATATCTTTTCGAGCATATGCCTTTTGGGTCATGCAATGCTCCATGCACTTTTCAATGATGCATGATTGATGTGTTCATCGAGATGATGGGAGATTTCCTGGAAGTATTCATGCATATTTTCACATTCCAGCCAAGTTTCAGGATTTTCAGAGATCACTTAATTGAAATTTGTATTTTAATGCTCAAACTTTGCAAAAAAAATTGCATTTTCATCATTAATTGCATAAAAAATACAAAAAAATCTGCTTCAGAAACCACACGCTAAGTTTGATAAATTGAACTGTAAGTTGTTCCTTTGCCTCCTTGAGTCGACCCTAGGGCTTGCATAGGTTAAATAAACACATAGCCACTCTTTGCTTAAATTGATTAAAGTAATTATTCATGCAGCTAAATTTTTGGCCGATTCTTAAGGGCCCGACTACAACATAAAATGACGAATTAAATAGGGTATTTTCACAATCGCCATTTGGTCAAGGGGGTGGACGACCACACTTGAGAGAGAGGGGGCATGTGATGAGAATGATAGAGAAAGTTCTCTTGTAATGTGTCGTGTAAAAGAAGAGCTAGGGTTGCCTATTATTTTATAGTATTTTGGAAGTCCATTGATCGCAATCCATGTGCAACACAATATCAACGATTGAGATTGATTTGTATTTTTATACAACAACCACGATTTTATTTCATAAAAATGCAACAATTAATTTAGATTGAATTAAATATATTAAATAATCAACATAATTTAATTTAACTAAATCAATTAGCATAGAAAGATTGCGGGACGACCATCTTGAAATAGTCATGGTTGGTCATCCATCCTCCATATTAGGAAGGTGGATTCATCTTCTAATTATGCGAGATTTTATATATCACATTATCCTTCATTTATTTGCAACATCTATTGTTGCAAATTAATTCACAAAAATAATTCTAAATTAATTTGTGAATATGTCAATCATGCCATTGAAAAGATGCATATTCACACATACAAAATAAAACGTAAATTGTAATTTCAATAGATATCCAATGTGAATCCAATTCACACCAACATTTAATTTGTAAATACTATTTACGATTATCACATTCTAATATATTGTAGATCATATCTATAATATGTATGATTCATATAGATAATGATAACTACATTATTCATATCCTTGATAATTAAATCAAATTTAATTATATTGGATCTCCATTCTCAAGTATCTAAATAATATGAATCACATTCTTATTATTCATGATAATTAAATAACATTTAATTATCAATTTCTCAATGCTCAGATACATTACTCAATAATGAGATTATTCTTGATCTCTTTCAAGAATAATGTGCTTTCTCCGCGGATACTTGGAGATAAGGACATGACGATTGAGATCATATCTCAAATCTAGATCTAAGGGACCTCTTATAGATAGTTGATTAAATCAAAGCCATAAATCTAATCTTCTCAATGTAGAATCGTATTCAGATCAATGTCCAACATTTTGACTAAGATTAGATTACTTCACCACTGAGAGGAGTCACTAAAATCCAAACATGTTTAATCACTCTCTCATAATGGAAGCATCATGGTTTTACAATAATTTATGATCACATCACCCTTGTGTATTCCTAATACCCGCACTTCATGCAAACTAGAAAACATAAAATAAACGTGAAATTTTAGATCACTTTTAGATTGTCTTCTTCAGGGTTTTATCATTAAGTTTCTCATCGGTCATTGGGAATTGGTATCGATCATATGATTTCCAAAAGAATATATCATACCTATAAATTCTTGTCATGCTTTCAAAGCAAGATGACCATGCATGGAATTTGATCGATCCCAATACTTCATGAGTGAGCTCATGTCTTCCGGTTCAGTAGTGAACCTATGTAATCCCTTTGAAAGATCGTATTACTCGTATGCCTTCATATGTATCTTAGCTCGTCAGTGTATATACTTTGAATAGATCATCAACGTAACAGTCTATCAAATGTACATATTCAGACATATAGCAAGACATTTGTCTCCGGTCAAAGGATGGATGTCTATATCATGACAATATACAACATAGTTCTTGGTTATCTCGATCTCATTAAGTAAACTCTTTGACCTAAATTATTTGACACCTCTGAATCTCTATTCCTATGCAGAGGGCATGCATTATGAAGACGGACAGATATCAAACTTTTGAGAAGGATAGACATCTCCTTCTCAAGCTAGAGATCATCTCTTAACAGTCACTTGATGGCATTTGATGAGTCCTCAATATAACTCTTTAAATATCATCCACACACCAACCTCTATGAATCAACCATTGAATCAAACTATATGGTTATTAGGATGGTTGTGGTACATAACCCTAACTGTAGTGAGGGACCTTTTAAGTGCATTCATTCATTCATTTAATCTCAAAAAGGGAGTGAAATAAATCAATAACTTTTATTGATATATCAAAGATTACAATAATATTTATTGTAGAAATGGTTTGCCTTGGGCTTACATGGCTAACACCTTTATGTAATTTTTTACGTATATTTAATCAAGTTTTCTTTGCAAATTAATCCATGGACTGTTTTTTTAATAACTTGGGCATATGGATTACATTTTTAATGAAATTGGTCTTGTTGGAATTATTTTCATGATCTATCCAATTGGGCACAATTTGTTTTGATTTGAAGTAATGTTGTAGATTATTTTCTAAAACAAGTACCTTGATTGTTTAGATGTGTTTAGTTTTCTTTTATTTTATTTTAACTCTAAAATAGGTGTGCAAGTAGGTAAAATAATGTTTATTGAATTCTCCTCATGTTTATGTGAATAGATAAGTATTGTAAGTTGATTTAAACTCTGATTAAATATGATTAGGATTTCATCTACTTATGGATTTAGATAATTGTCCAGACTCTTGAAGCATTCATGTATAAAGTTGGAAAAAAAGAGGTTGTGCATTGCATTTGTATTGTGTGACTTCACGTATCGCACATTCAAGTGACTTCTCATGAGATATCATATCTTGATTCATATTCATCCTTGATTTTTATCTTTATTTGACATCGAAGATGGATATTTGTGTAAAAGTTTGTTCGGATTTCATGAACCTCTAATTGAACTCCTCAAATGTCATGTCTTTTGAGGTCCATAATGTATCACTTTCCAAACCTCTCTGGACTCAAGTTGACCCTCTGCTAAGTCTAGGTTCACTTCCTTCATAGGGATTGGTCATACCAGACGAATCCCTTCCTTTCTTATTTTCTCATAGAGGAAGACCTTTGCCCTGGTGAGCTTGATTTTGTTACAACATCTTCTTCTAATCTCAACTCCTAGTCTGGTGATGGTGACTTAGAACATTCAATAGAAACGACGCCTCCAGATAAGCAACAAAAAGAGAAGGATCGTGACGATCCCTTGCAGGCTATTTTAGCCAGTATGGCCACTGCTAAGCAACAGAATGCCTTATATAGATTACAGATGGCTCAGTTGAATGTTGGAGTTGAGACTCCAATGGAATCAGTTACAATCCGGTATAGTATCAGAATCAAAATTGATTGAGTTTGGCTACACCGGAAGTAGAGTATGAGTTGAAGATCCATTTCCTTTCTTTATTGTTGAATTACAATGGGAATGCTATCGAAGAATCCTATGCATTTCTTAGATACTTTGTGTTAGTCTGCGACAAACTTAGGCATCCTAGAGTTAGCCAAGACAACATCAGAGTCAAGATCTTCCTTTCGACTTATGAGATAAGACATATTATTGGTTAAAGAACCTTAGGTAGTTATAACTAGCTATAATCAATTCAAGGGTATTTTCTTGAAGAAGATCTACCCTCTAAGTAGGACAAATCAAATGCAGTCTCGCACAGAAGCTTCACCCAACTACCTAGTGAACCATTATGTAATACTTGGGAGAGGTTTATGAAATTACTACAGAAGTCTCCTTACCATGGTATGGAGAACACTATCATGGTTCATGCTTAATTCAATGGTCCCACCCTTAAGATGCAAGGGTTAGTAAATGACGCATGTGGAGGAAGCTATAATGTATACCATCTAGAAGGTATTCGAGATGATAGCTGACACTAGACACTCACAGGCCGCCAACAGGACATACTTATATACCCCTCTTGCATTCCTATCTAAGGAGATGGATAAACATGCTATAGTTGATTTAGCATGGAAATCATATAAAATAAGTTGACACTAGTCGAGTAGATCAACAAGAGAGTGAGTGAATTTGAGAGCTTGTCAAGACTTCCTAAGCATATGGTGGAACTTATTGAGAAGGTTTCTAAGATGACGATACATGTCGTGTATGTATCTTGTGCCCATGTATTTTGTGTACATCATGTACATGAGAAACATATGTGTGGCCTCGGTCTTTAGATGTCTGGAGCAACATATGACAGTTATTGAGGAGCCTCCTCAAGTATGGGAGGATAATGGCATTAGGTATAATCATGATCCTTCTAACAAACATGCAGGAATGGGGGACATTCAGTAGTACCAGCTTCCTCCAACTTATTGTATCACCAATTTCACTCCTGCACCTCTTCCATCACAACTACGCCATGGAACCTACTTCTCCTAGATGCAGTGACATCTACTGTTGTGTTAGCAACAATGCAAGTTTGGCTATCATTCCCACCATTTCAGATCAACCCACAACAACAACATCAACGCCAATAAGGCCAATTTCATGATCTTATTTTCAATAGGTTCAACCCTGGCAGAACCTAGGTCATTATTCTTGGTTTTCATCAGCTTCATAAGACTTACAATAATAAATTATTAATGAGATTCAATATTATTAGAATGCGATTTATTAAGATTTTCCTCAACCATGTCTCTAGATGACAGGATCAGAGATCTATGCCACTTACCTCCATTCCCTCCCAAGTTCAAGTTAATCCTAATAGCCTAAACAAGAATCATCACCAACAATTCAATGATCAAGTATACTACTCAGATTCACTTAAATCTGATCATGAGATCCTTTTGTTTGATAATGTCAATCTTTGTCTCAGGAGAGGAAGGACCGTGGTCGTACTAGATCGGGCACAAGACATGGAGGATAACATTTTTGAGGCTCCACCTGAGGAGACCTTAGAGGATGAGAAGGAAGAGCATCTCCAAACACAACCGCATCACCTTCAACAATAGGAGATAAGGAGATCTTGTGGAAGAGAGAGTATGAAGAGCACGAAGGCACATAATTCGAGAGATTCAAATTCTATGGAGGACCTTGCATCTTCGGTAGAGGAGAATGTAAAAGCACCATATATTCCACAACTTATAGTAGAAAATTTTAATTCCAAGTTTGTATGAATAACTCAATTTCTATAAATAACAAATTGCATGTTTCAACTTACGATTTTGATTCTTCTACTTCTCATTATTCAATCCCTTTCCCTCGGGCTCTTACGACATGAAAGTGTAACAACAAAAAGATTCAAAAAAATGATCCTGATATGGCACGGTTTAGTAAAGAATATGTCATGGTTAAAGTACCATTTGATAAGTATGTGGATAATAACGAGATGCATACCTACAAGGGTTTGTAAGAAGAAGACAAGCAGTCATGTTCATAAACATATTCTTATCATTGCCACTACTTCTTGTATCAAGAACCAGTAGCTTCCAAGAAAGAAGACAGATATCTATGTGCACTATGTGGTGAGCCATATTGATGATATTGCATTTGCACACACTCTCTAAGATAACGAGTATTCTGTTAACATAATACCGTTAACCCTGTATAACAAGCTGAACTTAGGGCCTCTTAAGGATTCTCAAGCCTTATTATAATTTGCAGATAAATCCACTAAGAGAGCCAAGGTGGTGTTAGAAATGTTATCTTATTGATTGTGGGGTAGAAGTACTTGGTGGACTTTACAATACTTGATATGAAATTTCCTAAACATTGGAGAGAGTGACAGATCATTTTAGGGAAGCCTTTCCTTGGGACCGTTGGGACTTTATTTGATTATCATACTATGATGAAGAAGTTTTGCTCTCCTGGAGAAGAAGTGGAAATAGAGATGCAACAAACTTTATGGTAATAACCTAACTCCGAATCAAACATAGAATCTTTTTCTTCCGAGGTAGAGTGCAGAGTGATAGACACAATTGGGCCATGTCGATAGATCCCAGCAATTCTCAGTGAAACCCTCTCATCTAAAGATGATAGTTACATGAAACAGATTGCTAGATGTTCCCCAATTTCTTGATAGATGCATCCTCCTACTCCTTTGATGACAAAGAAGTCATTCTTGACTTGTCAGTTCCTTCTCCCATGGAACAATTAAAGGTTTAGGATGTTTAGTTTGGCACGACTTTGGCCGATGATGAATCCACGATTCATCATCTCAATATCTTGATCTTAGCAAAATCGCCGAGTAAAATTCCAGAAAAATGTACATAAATTCATTAAATTAACAAAATGTCTCTTGTACATAAAACACACTAATTATTGTATATTAGATTGTACAAAATAAATTACACATAAAAAGCCGCAAAAATAAAGGAGTTCTATACATGTAAATAGCCCAAAAATTCGTGTATTTTTAATAATTTCATTTCAACTCCTTTTTGGCTAATTCTTTCTCCAACATGTTCCTATCAATGTATATAAAAATACAAAAATACAAAACAAAATTTACCTCAAACAAATGCTCCTAGATCCCAAAGGGAAAAAGCCGTAAAGACCAACTTCCAAGCCAAATTCCCGCTCCGTATGAACTCCAAATTCACTAAACTCACTTTTAAAGTTCAAGTTAGAACATTATCTATCCAATGGAAGTAGTTTCATTAAAATCGGAGCTCATTTGCAAAAGTTGAGTTTTGGGACCTAGATGTACATTGTATATTATGTATATATTCATTCCTTCTTCATTTTTTATTTTATCTTTTCTAATTACTAAAAATACAAAAATATCATGATTGTGTTGTATTTTGATTGTAGTATTTTATTGTATTTTTCCGTTGTAAATATCTCTTATTAAAAAGACAAAAAAATACATATTAGAAAAGTAAAAAAATGTGTACATGTTGTTTGTCTTCCCTTGTAAATTCTCCACTATTTATTTTCTTCTTTTTTTATTCTATTGTAATTAAAGTAGCCAACTTTATTTCATTTATTTATTTAATTTGCATTCTCTACAATAACCACCAATTCAACTCCATTATTCCATCATTTTTTCCAACTTCCCATTCAACTCCATTAATAATCCAACTTCCCATTCAACTCCACCACCTTAATAACTTCTCATGTATCATCTATATATACATCCCATCCTCCTCAATTTGCCTTTGATCCATCTTTATGTGAGGAGAGCCTAGTTCCCAGAGTTGAATCGGTGACAGTGACGCAACCGCGGTCGAGCGACGACAGCCCTCTCTCTGGTGAGATCCGTTGGCTTTTTGGCCAACATCGCTACCACATCCGTGCGTTGCTCGAGCTCATCGCTCGCCGGTGATTCGAGCGAAGAGCGTGCTCTCGTGAGCACTTCATAGGCGCCCGCGTTCATCGTAGGTAAATTTTCCCTTCATTTTATCATCTTGTTAGTTTGGCAATTTTTTTAGTACATTACATTACCACCTACATATCATCCTTTTCATCATCACACCATATTTGCTCTATTTTATTTGATTCACTCCCTGTTTAAAGAAAATTAAAAAAAATATTAAAAAATATAAAACAAAAAAAGAATCTCTTTTATTACAATAAAATATTACAACATAAAAAAAATTAAAAAAAATTTTAAAAAAATGGCAGCAGCGGTGGGGAGTTCCCACCGCCGCCGCCCGCCACAACACCCCAGCCGGCTGGCGCCGCCCGCACCGCCGCTCCCGCTCCGCCCCTCCGCGCAGCCGTTGAGCCAGCCTCAATCGCTGTGCAGCCTCCGTCCTCCACCGAGCCTTCTCAGCCCCTCGTAGCCGCAGCCCCTGCGGCTCGCCGTCGTCTACCGTCGCGCCGCCCTCTCCTCCAGCGGTGGCCGATCGCCGCCACCCGTCTCTGACCGCGCCGCCAGTGCCCTCAGCCACCCGCCTCCTCGACCCTCCTCGCGGTCGCGCGTGGCCGCACCGCCGCCGCTGACCACGCCCATCTTTGGGTTCTCCTCTTGCGTCCACGAAGAAGGAAGAAGAAAGGTTCACCTTTTTTATTATTTTATTGTAAAAATTGCATACATTTCTCGCAAAGTTTCTGTAATTACAACCAAGCCCTTGTACATAGTTTGTCTTGTTTAAGCGCATTTCTGTTTTGCATCGATACACCTGTGTTTGACTTTTAATTTGGACATCAACTTTGCACAATTTTATTCAATGAAAATGTTTTAATGTTGAGCAACTAATTCTCTACCTTTTGGATATTTATTTGCATTTTTGTGAGATATTGTGAATTAACTAAAATTGTTCAACTGAAATATTGCATATTTTACCCAATCAGTGATCTTAAACTTATATCTCACAGACGGTTGCTCTAAAAATTCCACAAAAATTAAGAATGATGCCTTGATAAGTGCTTAACTTACTATCCAAAGTTTATCCAAAAAGGAGTTATCTTGTGCCTGAAAAAAAATTGTAGAGTGATTTTAGTATTTGATTTTTAATTAAATCCGCGTACATCGATTTTACGAAATTTCAAGTCTCCTGTATGCTCCATGAAAATATCTACTTGAGATAATTCGCACTCTGATTAATTTGACATTGTGGAATAATTAGGAATTAATTACTCATTATCACTCTGTTTTCACTAATAAATTTATAAAAAAATAATATTTTGTCAAAAAATTCCAAAAATATTACAGTACCTTCCTTGTATCATTTTTATGTTCCAGTATTTTTTTTCGAGATTTTTGCTTACTGTTTATGTGATAAATTGTGAAAAAACCCATAAAAAGTGTGTATTTTTCATTGTTGCATTTTAACCCATAAAAATACAAAAAAATGAGTCTTGCATTCATCACTGGATTAGGATTCTAGAAAAAATATAATTTGGCTAAATTGAATTAATTTCTCATTAAATTTAATTTGGCTAAGTTGTATGCTTTCTTAGTATCTTAATTCACTTGCATTGTGCATCTTGTTGCATAAAAATATAAAAAAATCCGCATTTGGAAATCAAGATCTAAATTTTCGAATTAACCCGAAGTTGTTCCATTGCCTCCCAGTGTTCGACCCTGGACTTGTCCGGGATATAAATTAAGCCGAGACACTCTTCACGAAGATCTTCTCTCGGTTCTGATTGAATTGCTAAGTACACGTACTACAATGTGTCCGAATTAAATATCGTATTTAGCGACTCCAACTGATTTTTTTGGTGATCTGATTCAAGACACATCACAGTTGTTGGCCAACATAACACATATGAAATCACCTTCTTACATCAAGGAACTAGATTCAAACATGTTTAAGACAAACTTGTAAGACTATTCAACATTACCAAGGCTTAAGTTTTTACTTCCAACTCTTAAGTATTCCTTTCTTACGGGACCAGACAAGAGATATATTATCATTATTAGCTTAAAGTTGAATAAAGAACATGAGTCTAGGTTTCTTAAAGACTTAGAAAAGAATAGCAATGCAATTGACTGGAGAGTGTCAGATCTTGTTGGGATTAACACTACTCTCTGTTCTAACCACGTTTATCTAAAAGACAATGCTAGACATTCCCATGAATTTCAAAGAAGACTGAATCTGAATTTAAGGGAAATTGTTATGAAAATGATTTATAAATGTTGTTGATTCGGGTTCATTTATCCCATCTTTAACTCCAAATGCGTGGCCCATTTACAAGTGGTCTCGAAGAAGTCAGGTATTCAGACGATCACCAATGATGTGGAGAAGAGATTGCGACATGACTACCCGCATCGTGGTGTGTATTTGTCGATGACATATGCTTGAATGCTGTGAATAATAAAGATCATTTTCCTTTACTTGTTATTGATCAAATTTTAGAGAGACTAGCAGGAAAACAGTTCTTTTTTCTTAACGGGTATTCATGCTATAATCAAGTAGTCATAGCTTTTGAGGACCAGAAAAAGACCACATTTACTTATCCATTCAACAAATATGCATTCGAGCATATGCCTTTCAGGTCATGCAATGCTCCATGCACTTTTCAATGATGCATGATTGATGTGTTCATCGATATGATGGAAGATTTCCTGGAAGTATTCATGCATGATTTATCGGTCCATGCGAATTCTTTTGATGTCTATTTTTTTATATTTGGACCGAGTACTTAAAATGTGTGTGGAGGATAATCTGATGCTCTCCTGGGAGAAAAGTTATTTCATCGTATTGGAGGTGATCGTGTTGGAGCACATCATCTCCATGAAGGGAATGGAGGCTGACTCTACCAAGGTGGATGTGATCAAGAAGCTTGATCTACCAACCAATATTAGGTTAGTGTGTTCGTTCTTACGACATGTTGGATTCTATAGGATATTTACTAAATATTTTTCAAAGATTACCTGACCATTGACTGAGCTCTTAGGAAAAGACACTGAGTTTATTATTGATCATAGGTGTCTATAGGCCTTTGAGCTCTTAAAGAGAAAGATTATAGATTCTCTTTAGTTGTTTTAGGTTAGAGGAGAGATGGGATGCCATTCTCATTGCAATACGTGACTAAAGTTTTGAATCCTACATAGAAAACTATACAATGAGTGAAAAGGAAATGCTCATAGTAGTTTGGACCTTAGAGAAATTCAGATCGTATTGTTTTATTCTAAGGTGACTATTTATACTGATCACAAATCCATTCGTTACTTAATGAGAAAGAAGTACGTGAAGGCGCATCTTCTTAGGTGGATTTTGTTACTACAAGAGTTTGATTTGGAGGTTGAGGATAAATCTAGAGTCAAGAATGTTGTGGTTGATTACTTATCCCGACTTGAGGCATGACAAGTCAATTTATGCTATTGACTCACTCCCTTGGTATGCCTACATGGTGAACTTTCTTTTCTTCAAGCAGGTTCCCCAATGTTGGATGAGAAACAACATTGACCGAGTGAAGTTGGATTTGAGAAAGTACCGTTGCGAGGATCTGTTCCTTTTCTTTAAGAGACTACATTGTGTTTGGAGAAGGTATATTCTTTAGGAGGAAAACTAGAGTGCCCTCACTAAATGTTATACTTTAAAAGCAGAAGGACGCCAATCGGGAAGAGAACCGCTCACAAAGTGCTCCAATGTGAATTTTACCGGCCGATCTTGTTTAGAGATGCTTATGATTTTGTTAGGTTATGCTTGATATGTTAGTGAATGGGAGTGACTATTGATTTGAGGGATTCTATTCCCATGTAGTCTCTGATATTCTATGTTGTTTTTGATGCATGGAGCATTGATTTCGTGGGTTAATTTCCTAACAGTAATGGACATGAGCACATTCTGTTAATGGTGGATTATTTGTCAAGATGGCTGGAGGTTTTCCCCACCCGAGCTACAAACAGTAAGATTGTCTATAAGTTTGTGAGGAATAACACTATTTCTAGGTTTGGGGTTCCTATGGTTATTATTTCATATGGGGTTAGCCACTTTGTAAATCATGATATGAAGAGCTTGACTAAATACTATGGGATTGATCATCGATACTAGTCCTTATTACCCACAGTCAAATGGCAAGGTGGTGGTATTAAATAGAGATGTTAAGAGCACACTTCAGAAGCTAGTTCATCGTGATAGAAATAATTAGTCCCAGCTCTTGGACCAAGTTCTATGGGCCTCCAGGACAGCCTTCAAGACCTCGATTGGTACTTCCCCATTTCGTATGATTTTTGGCAAGCAATGCTATTTATCCGCCAAATTAGTGCATAAATATTAATGGGCGATAATGAATATAATTTGAAATAGTCACCTAGGAAATAAGAGTAGAGCCTTAGAAATGAATGAGATCATAGTGATCGTAAATAGAGCATATGACAACAATATGGTCTACAAGGATAAAGATCAAGAAATGACAGCACACCAAGTGCAAGAACTTTATCTCGGGATAGAAGATATGGTTGTTCAATGCTAAGATGTAGATCTTCATGGAAAATTGAAGTAAAACTGGATAGGTCTGTACATAGTCAGAGAAGTGCACAACAATGACAGTATACATATATCTGATCTCATAGATGGTGCATGCTCTTTCTTAATGAAAGGATAACTTCTTTGATCTCATCGAATGACCTATTAATCTATGTTAGGAAAATTTTTTTCATGTGGAGTGACGAGTCCGATTTCATTCCAAAGCACTCTACATGAGGTACAACAATAGAAGAGATTCGGTTCATATCATACTCAACAACACTGAAGATTCAAGCTTCATTGATTCCTCTAACTATGACTCTCCATTTTCTCATTTTTCTCATGTCTCTCTTGTGTCTTTGGTCTCTTCTTTTTGATGTTCTTCCTTTTTACATAGGATATCCAAAAACTAAGTATGGGGGGGCTTGTTTTATATATGCCTTTTGTTTTTTAATCCCTATATAACCTTTTCTTCTGTACTCTTTTTCTATACTTGTGTTTTTAAAGCATAAGTATAGTGGGATCGTAAGTTTCTATTCTTGTACAATTTTCCCCCATTTATATACAAAGTACGAGCTATGTTCTTCATTTCACTTTGTGACATGAGGACATAGTATTTATAGCTTGTACTTCGAATATTTTGATATTACATAATGGGTTGTGGGTTTGAGAATTTCAAACTTATTTCCAAATTTATTTGTAAAATGTTTTGGAAATTAAGTAAATATGTGAATTTTTTGTAAAAATGTTTTAAAAATAGTTTTAAAAATGTAGTCAAATGGTTTTGTAAAATATTTTGAATATACATAAAGAGATGGTTTGACTTGATTTGAAAAATGTTTGAAAAAAGTGTTAACTAATAAGTGGGTCTATCCTTGATACCTTCACATCACGCAAGACTTATACTATTCAAGCTACTTGGTTTAGAGTGACACTTAACTTAAAATTTCACCATTCTTGTTTATTAGAATCTTAGGAGTTAATAACTTACACTCCTCAGTTTGAAAGATATAGTTATATCTCATGTATAATCGCTATTCTTAAAAGAATATCACCAACACTATACAATCATGATTGCATAATCATTGTGATGAGTCAATATTTTGCCTAAAACTAGGTGAGAGATTTGAGTTTGGACCTAATTTTATGATGCTCGAGGATAGGTTATGATTGAGAATTACTTCATGAAACCTAAGTGTCATCACATTATCCAGTATGGGAACATGGTTCTTATACTATTTTGATGAAAACCTAGGTTCCATTGTGCGTAAAACTATTAAAATTATTGATCAGTATGCATCAACTTGGTAAATGTAGTGGATCTAACCAAAAGCATATCAAAAATATATATCAAAAGTGAAAAGCTCAAAATTCTAATAAAATACACAAAAGAGCTTTATTACTGGCAAGTGCTCTCCGCCTTTTTAAAGTATCCATTTGAACCAAAGTTACTAGGCCATATGAGTCATGCATGCATGATAAAATGACTCTGCATCATAAGTGATACAAGTCTGGATGTAGAAAGGATATTAGATACTTTAAAAGAAACATACTCCCGTGTACCCCAGAAAAACAAGTGCAAACGGCTCAAAATTCTTGATGAACTTACTTATGAACACCAAACATACAAATGTGTGTTTAATAAGGCACTCAAGAAATTCTTATTCCACTGAGTGGAGAAAAGAAATGACACAAACATAATTCCTCCATACTCGACTATTCCAACTTACACTTTTAAGTTTAACAACTAAAGAGATGGCGGAATGAAGTGAGACTTTATTTGTTCCCTGGAGTTGAGAGTTGGGTTCTTCGGATGACTTCTTAGATTGGGACCTAATGCAAAGCTTGGACTCTACACTTGTAAATGTGATCAACACTAATTGTCATACTTTATGTGTGTGTGTGTGTCCCATAAAGAGTCTGATAGATAGGGAAATTGAGTTCCTTTTGAGTTATGCTTGGTTAAAATTACAGTTCAAGAGTTACATAAAATCGGTATTCTGAATTTTAAGACTTTTATCTCACATGAACAATTAGAGATTTAACTTACTTACTTATTCTTTATAACTGATTTATTGCTCGAAGACGTTCAAGGTTTAAGTATGAGGGGAGGGGATGATGAATCTCATATTCATCAACATTATATTGATTATTTAACACTCTACCCTAACATAATCTTTTGATTATACAATTAAATATGAATGGTTAACAAAATACTCTTTGTATAAAATATGTGTTAAGTTGTGTAAATAAACAAAGTCTCTTTTTATTATATATGTGTATATGTATCCTCTTTATTTTCTGCATATCCTACATATTTATATCCTATAAAAATTAGTGTAACATTGTAAATATTGTATTACATCTTAATTTCTACTCAAAAATAAAAACAATGTATAGAAACACCAATTAATTTAGATTGAACTAAATATATTGAATAGTCAACATATTTTAATTTGACTAAATCAATTAGCATGGAAAGATTAAGAAAGAGGCTTAACTACCTTCCATATATGGAGGGGATGCCTATCTTGAAAGTCAAGGGTGGCCGTCCACCCTCCATATTAGGAAGGTGGATCCCTTTTCCAATTATGTGAACATAATCCTTTATTTATATTCAATAGTTTTTATTGCAAATTATTTCATAAAAACAATTCTAAATTAATTAATGAATATTTCAATCATGCCGTTGAAATGATGTGAGCCATATTTACACATCTAAAATAAAATGTAAATTGTATTTTCAATAAATTGTCCAATGTGAATCCAATTTACACCAACATTTAATTTGTAAATATTATTTAAAATTATCTCGCCCTAAAATATATTATAGATTATATTTATAATATGTATATGATTAATATAAATAGTGGTAGCCACATTATTCATATCTTTGATAATTAAATCATATTTAATTATCTTGGATCTCCATTCTCAAGTATATAAATAATAAGAATCACATTCTTATTAATAATGATAATTATATGACATTTAGTTATAAATTTTTCGATGCTCGGATACATTAGTCAACAATGGAATTATTTTCGAACTCTTTCAAAAATAATGTGCTTTCTCCATGAATACTTGGAGATAAGGACATTGTATGTTCCACATATAATGACTTGGTTGTTGAGATCATATCTCAAATCCATATCTCGGGGACCTCTCACAGATATGTTACTAAATAAAAACCGTAAATCTAATCTTCTCATTGCATCTGAATCGTATTCAAATCAATGTCTAATATTTGGACTAAGATTAGATTATTTCTCTACTGAGAGGAGTCATTAAAATCCAAACATGTTTAATCACTCCCTCAGAATTGAAGCATCATTGTTATACAAACGTTTATGATCACATCACCCTCGAGTATTCATAATACATGTACATCCTACATAGAAGACCTAAAATAAATCCGAAGTTTTAGATCACTTTTAAGATGTCTTCTTCAGGGTTTTATCATTAAGTTTCTCATTCGGTCATTGGGAGTTGGTATCGATCATACGATTTCCAAAAGCATATATCATACCTTTAAATTCTTGTCATGCTTCCAAAGCAAGAAGACCATGCATGGAATTTGATCGGTCCCAATATCTCATGAGTGAGATCATGTCTTCTGGTCCAGTAGTGAACCTATATGATCCCTTTGAAAGATTGTATTACTCCCATGCCCTCATATGTACATCAGCTCACCAGTGCATAGACTTTGATTAGATCATTAATCTAACTGTATGTCAATTGTATATATCTAGACATATAGCAATACATATGTCTCCGGTCAAAGGTTGTGTGCCTATATCATGACAATATATGATATAGGTCTTGGTTATCTCGATCTTGTTAAGTCAACTCTTTGACCTAACTTATTTGACACCTCTGAATCTCTATTCATATGCAGAGGGCCTGGATCAAGAGGTCAGTCAGATATCAACCTTTAGAGAAGGATTGACATCTCCTTCTCCGGCTGAAGATCATCTCTTAACAATCATTTGATGGTGCTTGATGATCCTCAATATAACTCTTTTGATATCATCCAAGCACTATGATTCAACCATTGAATCGATAGCTATATTAAGATGGCCATGGTACATAATCCTAAATGTATTGAGGGACCTTCTATGTGCATTCATTCATTTAATCTCAAACATGGAGTGAAATAAATCAATAACTTTTATTGATATATCAAAGATTATAATAATATTTATTGTGCAAATGTTTTGCTTCGAGCTCGCATGGCTAACACCTTTATGTAATGTTTTAAGTATATTTAATTAAGTTTTCTTTGCAAATTAACCAAATATGGATTTCATTTTAATAACTTGAAAATATGGATTTCATTTTAAATGAAATTGGCCTTGTTGGAATTATATTTTCTTGATCTATCCAATGTGGCACTATTGTTCTGATTTGAAGTATTGTTGTAGATTATTTTCTAGAAGAAGTACCTTGATTTCTTAGATGTGTTTAATTTGCCTTTATTTCGTTTTAACTCTAAATTTGCATACAAGTACGTAAATTAATCTTTATTGAATTCTTCTCATGTTTATGTAACTAGTTAAGTATTGTAAATTGATTTAAACCCATTAAATATGATTAGGAGTTCATCTACTTAGGGATTTAAATGCCTTGATTACCAATAGGTTAATTAATCAAATTAGCATCTGACTAGTGCATCACATGTTCACTTAACTTGGTAGACCATCTTAAGAAGTTTGAACATTTATTTCAAGAGTAATTTATGTGTTTTATTGTTGCTTATTGTTTAGTGCATATCATTCATTATATTTAATTATAACTTTAATATGAGTAGATAAAAATATCATGCATGCATTCATCTTGACCTAGACCAACTTTACATCATTTAACTTAGATATTTAAACCTTAGTTGAAAAGCTTAATATTTTGTGTTCTTGTGTTGGACCATGGACTTATCCATGTATAAATTTAAGTCATGCTCGCTTCACCGAGATCTGTTAAGCATGGTTCTGATTGACTTCTTGATTGCTTGTTCTACAACCAGACCTATTTAGAGTAGCGATTTAGCATCTCGTCAGATGGTGTCATTGCCGGAGACACAACTTAGTTAGGTTATTTAAGTAAGTTCAAATATACATCTTAAGTTACTTTATTATTATTTTGGTTAATCATCTTTTTGTGATAGTTTGTTACCTTGTCTTTGTTCATGTGTTGGATTTTTATTTTGTAGTGTTATTGATATATCTCTTAGCTCGTATTTAACCATGTTATGTTGTGGATAGGGCCCAAGGAGCCAAGGTATACTGAGGTTATGTGGAGAGGAGAAGCTTCGAGCAGCTTGCTGAGAAGATCACATCCAATTAATTTGGAGTAGAGAGATAACATAGTTTAATTCTTAGTTGTATTATATTTGTGTACAGTTAATTTATAGTTATTATTCACTCATTTCTATAACTTCTCATTTGAGTTCTCATGTATGTATTAACATACACTTAGACTTTTAGTATTGTGGTGTGTTGAAACCTGTTTTATCGATGATTAAAGAGTGGGGCTCGACTTGAGTGGCCGAATTTTTAGGATATGCATACAACTCTTAGAACTTACTTAGGTCATCTGTGTACCCTATTAATTTAGGCCACATGAAATATTAATTTAAATAGATGCACTTTAACACATTTGATTAGCTCAAAATAAAATCAGTTCTTCACCGCTAATAGAGTTTTTGCTTAAGTCCAATCTTTTATCTATTGTCATCTAATATAGCTACATCTTTATATATTTTGTTAATCATCTCACACGGAAAGTGCATGGAAAGTGCTAGGAGTTGCTATAAGTTTTTTAAACTAAGCATTCATCATAGTTTCTCTGCATGCTTTAGATGTCTCGAATCCCTTTCTTAAGTTTTATAGCATAGTTTAAAGGGATTGGGACTGACATTAGGCGTACATTGATGTGATCATTAAAGACTCAGAGTGATAATCAAAATTGAAAGTGGGACGGTTAATGCAAGCCAACCTTAAGAAATTGGAATAAAATCCCCCTGTATTTCAGGAGAGTAATACCCTCATTGCTCACAAGTACTTCCATCCGGACCAAGTGGGTGAGGATACATCGTTAAGGATAGAGCAAAAAATCACGGGCATGCACCCTAAGTCTTTGTTTCTAACTTTTGTGAGTTTGGGAGCCACAAGTGCTCCTCTCCAACCTTTGTCAATGTTTTGGTCCTGCTAGTATATTAGCTCCTTTAAGGGTGTGATATAACCTGGCAGCCTGAACAGATCATCCTTTTGATTGAGGACTAATAAAAGCGTCGCAGGATGTCAGGGAGACATACTGTGAGCAATGCACTCCAAGACTATTTTATCACCAATAAAATTGACAAGACATACTCTTGTGGCTTCCGTCTACAAGGTTGGTTAAAGAGAAGTTTTATATTGCATTTGTATTGTATGACTCCAGTTACCGCACATTCAAGTGCCTTCTCTTGAGATATCATATCTTGATTCATATTCGTGCTTGAATTGAATCTTTATTTGACATCGAAGATAGATATTTGAGAAAAAGTATGTTCGGACTTTAGGAATCTCTAATTGAACTCCTCAAATGTCATGTCTTCTGAGGTCCATAATGCATTACTTCTTAAACCTCCCTAGACTCAGGTTGATGCTTTTCTTGAGTTTAGGTTCCCTTCCTTCTGAGGGAATGGTCATATCTGACCAAGCCCTTCCTCTCTTCATTTCTCACAGAGGAAGACTTTCTCCTTGATGAGTTCAATTTTACTCCAACATGTTATTCTATTCTCAACCCATAGTCTGATGAAGGTGACTTAGAACGTTCAGAAGAAATGATGCCTTAAGAGAAGCAACCAAAGGAGGATGATCGTGATGATCCCTTGCAGGCTATTTTAGCCAGACTGGCTAAAGCTGACCAACAGAATGGCTTAGTTAGATTGCAGATGGCTCAGTTGAATATGGGAGTTGACACACCAATGGAAGCAGTCTACAATGTGAGATAGTATCCGAATCTTAATAGGTTGAGTCCCGCTACACCAGAAGTAGAGTATAACTGAAGAAACCTTATGCATTTCTTAGAAACTTTGTGTTGGTCTGCAATAAACTTAGGCATCCTAAAGTTAGCCAAGACAACATCATGCTCAATGATCTTCCTTTTCACTTGGAAGAGAAGACATATTATTGGTTAAAGAACCTTGGGTAGTTATAACTGTACTCAATTCAAGGACATTTTTTTGAAGAAATTCTAACCTCTAAGTAGGACAAATCAAATGCAGACTTGCATCAGAAGCTTCACCCAACTACCTAATGAACCATTATGTGATATTGATATTTGGGAGAGGTTTATGGAATTGCTACAGAAGTGTCCTTACCATGGTATGGAGAACACTATCCCGATTCATGCTTTATTCAATGGTCCCACCCTTAAGATGGAAAGGGTTATTGAGGTATACCTGTGGAGGCAGCTATAGCGGATACCATCTAGAAGGTATTCGAGCAGATAGCTGGCACTAGCTACTCATAGACCACTAATAGGTCATACTTTTATACCCCTCTTGCATTCCTTTCTAAGGAGAGGGATAAACATGATATAGTTGATTTAGCATGGGTATCATATCAAATAAGTTGACACTAGTGGAGTAGATCAATAAGAGAGTGAGTGAATTGGAGAGCTTGTCAAGATCATAAGCAGATGGTGGAACTTAATGAGAAGGTCTAAGATGAAGATACATGTAGATAGGAGCAACATATGACAGTTATCGAGGAGTCTCCTCAAGTGTGGGAGGTGAATGGCATTTGGTATACTCATGATCCTTCTAACAAACATGCAGGAATGGGGGACAGTCGGCAGTTCCAACTTCCTCCAACTTTCCGTAACACTAGTTTCACTCTTGCACCTCTTCCATCACGACCATGCAATGGAACATATTTCTCCCTGCCACAACGACATCTAATGATATATTAACAACAGTGAAAATTGGGCCATCAAGCCCACCATTTCAGATCAACCCACAATAACAACATCAACACCAGCAAGACCAATTTTCACGATCTTCTTTTCAGTATGGTCAACCTTGGAAGAACCTATATCATTATTCTTTGTCTTCATCAACTCCATCAGACTTTCAACAACAAATTCTTAATGAGATCCAATCTTATTAGAATGTGATTCAGGATATGAGGTTCATCCTCAATCGAGTCTCTAGATGACGGGATCATAGTAAAGGATATGGTATTATCCTCAAGAGCATCACGAAAGTGTGATCGTCGTATCGGATACGACGCAGAACGACTAGTCGTACTAGTCGTTCTGTGAAGCAAAATTTAAAAATTTTCATGCGATGAAACCACATGATCCAAGAACGATTCTCGGATCATTTCATCTATAACCACAACAAGTATAGAGGAATACCTCATGGAGCATGGTTGATAGAGTCTCTAAGAAAAGAGACCTCCTATCTCAAGTCCGATCGTTAGAGAGATTGCTTGCGAGCACGGGGATGAACCGCATGATCCTCGTAATCCAACAATTTGATCCAAGCACGATTAGCTCCTGATCTCGTCGTATGAGATCAGACATCTTCTTCTTGAGTGTAGCACTCCAAGAAGACATAGAACTGAAGAACGTCGAAGCGGCAGCGTGGTGGCGATGGCGTCGACAATCCTCTCCTCTAGAGTTTGGTGGACGATCACTAAGAAGAGGAGAGAGGGTTGGCGTGTGAGAAGAAAGAGAGAGAGAGTTTTTGCTCCAATATTGCATAGCCCTATAAAGCATGGTATGCCTCTCTTATTATAGGGTTTTGGGATCCATGGATCTCAATCCATGGACATATAAAATCAATGGATGAGATTGATTTATGTCCAATCCAATGGTCAAGATTGTTGTTGGTGAAACCACCAAATTATGATCTAATTTAAATTAAAATATATTTTACAAAATCGAATATAAATCAATCCTAAATTACACCAACAAATAAAGGATAGAATATACATGGAGATTACATCTCCCTTGTATATTCAAGGTGGACGGCCCCCATTCCAAATACGACATGGGTGCCGCCCCACTCCATTCCATATGGAGGCAAATCTCATGAGATTTCATGAGATTGCATATCTCCATGGAAATTTCTCATTATTTATTTCCAACAATTTTGTTGTGATACTTCTTAAAAATAATTCACAATTAATTTTGAGAATATTGCAATAATTCCATTGAAAAAATGTGAATCACATTCACAATCCAAAACAACATATAATTTATATTATCAACACAATGTGTATCCAATATACATAATAATTAATAAATAAATATAATATTATAATTATCTCTCTCTAATACATTATAAGTCACATTTAAAATATATTATGAATAATTGGATATCTCTATCCACATTATTCTTATCCATAATAATTAAATCACTGACGAGTCCGAAATCGCAGCATTAAGAAGATGTTTTCATATTGTTCGTTGCTTAAAGGATAATTTGTCGTTCATTGTAGGCGGCGATCGGAATCGGTTGAGAAAATAACCACGACTATTTAATTAATTTTTAATCAAGTGGTTTATGTTTATTTTACTTGGGCAAGTCCCAAGGTCGATCACAAGGAGGCAAAGGAACAACGTAGAGTTGTATCTATCAAATATCGTGCGCGGTTTTCGAGGTAGTCTTTTTTTGGAATTTTTTAATGCAAAAAATGGATGCAAGATGCAATTTCGGGCCTATTTTAGGGACTAAAATGAAAATTACATTCAAACGATGTCCACAAAAATACGAAACTTGACCACTATGTAAAATATGATGAAATGAATGCAATGTAATTTTTTTTGAATTTTTGGATGCAATATCAATTTTTTATGAATTTTTAAATGTAAACAGATTGATTTTCAATATTTATTTATAATAAATATTAAACTACTTATTTTAAGGGATAAAATTATCTAAGATCTATTATTAGGAAATGGATCTTAGAAAAATCCTAAAACCTCGAAAATGTGGGATTTAATACCTATTAAAAATCAAATACTAACATATGAAAAATGATTTTTGTGGGAAATCTATGCATGCAAATGCAATTCTTTTTGGGCACGATGTTAAGCACACTTACTTCTACTATATGTGATTTTTCAAGGAGTTTTAGAGCAACGAGTAATCAATGGCAAATTTAAGAGCATGAAATGGGAAAATATGCAAACATCCAAAAAACGATTAATTATTAATTAATCATTGATCACAAAATATCCACAAGGTATCAAAATGTAGAGAAATAAGAGACGAACATCATGCTATTTTGTGAATAATAAATAAATGTCATGTAGAGGTCCGAAATCACTGAGGAACATTGGCGTATAAGTGCAATAAATAAAATAAATGAAATGCAAAAGAGGGGGCTATTATGCAATTACTAGGAGTGATGGGGGAGAATCTTCAAATTCTCCAAACACGTGCCCTTGGAATGAAAGGGCTGATGTACGAATCTGAGGCTGGCTGGGGGTTGTTCTGCAATTAACCCACGATCACGTGCAAAGCACGTGACCTTGGTGACGCCCTGTTGACGTCCGCCCACGCATGTGCTTCGCACGTGCGGGTAGTCTCGAGCCTCGTTCCCGGCCGAAGGTCGAGGGTGGTGACGGGGCAGTGCGACGTTGATGGCAAGAACGGACTGCCGCTCTGGGAGGTGGCTCAGGCGAATATTGAAGTAGGGCCGGTGAATGAGAGGGAGCTTCTGGCAATTTTCGAGGGCGCGAAGGCGATGATGGTGGAGGAGGAAGTTTGACCATGACGGTTGGGAGCGGCAGGAGGATGGCGGAGCTTCTACAGTCGTCTGGTGGAGATTGTTGTCGAAGGCGATTGCGGTGTAGAACGAGTGGGTGGAGGAGGAGTCGTAGTTGTCGTTGGCCGATGGAGTCGATGATGTCGGCAGCGAAGGTGGAGTTGGAGGCGTCCATAGCGGTGGTGGCGTGGTCGGAGAAGATGAAGCTAGTGGAGGCGCAAGTGCGAAGATGGCGATGGTCGTCGGCGAGAATAAGGATCGAAGGGAAGAGAGGTGATCGAAGATGGGGTTGCGATGCAGAGGAAGATGGAGGAGGAGGTACCTGGGGACGACAGCGAAGATAATGTTGGCTCGACGGAGGTGATGGTCAGAGCTAGGGAAGTTCGCCTGGGAGCAACGTTGCGACGAGCTTCTTGAAGCTCAGACCTTGCCGTGTCGTCAGGGCCAGAGCTGTCACCTCTGGCGGTGTTCCTTCGAGTGTGAGTCGGTGGATGCCTTGGAACGAGGGCGGTGGAAGCTCTTAAATAAGGGTGTTGCGCGATGAGCGGAGGAGGCTGCGGAGATGTGGTTGACGGCGAGGGACTCGGCGGAGGTTACGGAGGAGGGCCGTTGGTGACGAAGGCGGGGGTGGCAGTCAAAGGCGGAGAAATCGGGGGAGGCGTTGGGTGGTTGACGACGGTCCATGGGTCGTCCGATCGGCTGAGATCGGACGTCCCTAGATCCGACACGTGGCACAAAGAGAGGGAGAGGATCGAGGCATGTGCGGAGCACATACTTGGGGGCACGTGCGGCGCACGTACGATTATTTATTATTATTATTATTATTAATAAAATGAAAAAATATAAAGACCAAAAAATGCCGACACGTGGTAGCCACAGGGGATGCCACGTGTCATCTCCAAAAAAATCAAGAAAGAATTATTTTGTAAAATACAAAATAAATAGCAAATATCCTCCGATCGAAAAAATTCCTTCACGAAAACTTCTCGTCTCGATGAGATCTGCAACTTTCATCAAAGCCAAAATCGATCAAATGCACAAAGTGATATTTTTGGGGTATCCCATGTACATAGAATACCTTGATTTTTGGGTTTTATAATTTTTTTGTCATTTTTAAATCAGATAAAAAATCCAAAAAAAATATGGAAAAATCAAAGATAAATAAAGACACCTAAATCTATTTTTTTTGGATTTTTATTAATTAAGAAAATATGTACATAAAATGTAAGGTCAAAAACCGCTAAAATACACAACGTACAAAAGAGGCCCAAAACCCAACTTTCACAAATGAACTCTGATTCACTTGAACTTGTTCTTGTTTTGAAGGTAATTGAATATATATTGGTTCAAAAGTGAGTAGGATCAAATCGGACACTGGATGGGGAAGATATGGGGCTTTTAATCCGAAAATCCTAAAACTAGGGTTTGGGTTTTTGGTTCGCTTACTTGGGTTAGTTATTTTTTTGTATGTTTCATTTATTCTTGTTAGTTATATGTACACAGTGGAGGTGGTTTTGGGTTATTCAGAGTTAGCATTAATGAGTTTAAAAGTCAGGGAAGTTAGGCTATTTACATGTCAATTTTGGCAGAGATTTTTGGCTTCTTATTTTGTGCAGAAACTATGGATAAAATGCAATTCTTGTGAAAACATGCATGAATGCTAATCATGTAGAATAGATGCATAAATGCTGTTGATTTTGAGGGACTTGATCTTAATTAATGAGATTTAGAGTGATGAATTCGAGATTCATCATCCCCCTATACTTAAACCATGCTCGTCCCTGAGCATCAAAAAGAAATGCCATGAGGTGAAATGAGATTGGGTTCCATACCAAGACCATGAACTGAAGGTGAAGAATGAACTAGACACGACCTTTGGATTATTAGTGTGGCGGAACTTCTGTGAGACTTAGAATTTTAAAATCAACAACCCTCAAGTTCTACACATCATTGTTACATTTTCGGCTCAGAAGTCATCTTAGATCAATCCTCTTCCCAAAGTATACACTATTAATATTGAACAACCGACTCATGTATGTGAAAGATTTTAGCTCTTCCCATCCAGAATGCCGGACTACCATGCAAATCTCCTCTCCAATAACTCGTCCTCGGGGAGTCAGGTATTTCCTTTTAAGGTCTGTCGCGCTGTGTTCACAATCGAATTGGGAGAGAAGTTAGAATAATGAGAAAAGAACTGGAGGGTGGCCAGTGTAGTCACCTCTCCTTGTGAAGTTGGCCAGTGTAGCCGAGTCTCCACCAAGATCTGCAGGTTTTCTTGAAGCTTGGACATTTTTGGTCAGATATTTATTTTGTAGAAAGCTTCTTTGTATTTGGAATTTTTGGTGGTTCTGCTTGGATCTTGTTGTGTTCCTACGGATATAGAATCTTTTTATTCCGTATATTTTTTTGGGGTCTTAGAAAAAAATTGTCCCCAGTCGTCTATCCCTTTTCCGAAGCTTTATTTCAACCCGTACTCCAGTCTTTAGATTTCCACGCTACCAAAAAGGAAACTCACACAGTCTTCCAACATCCCGTATGAGTTGAGTTAAGTGCATAGTGCGAGAGTACAAATTAATTCTCTATTCCAGAGTTGTACCCAGAATAAAGGGACCAGGTTAGACACTAAGAGTCAAACACTGCACATTGTGATGTGAAACTTAAAGAATTAAGTCAAAAAGACCTGAAGCTCTTAAAATCCTATTCTCGGTGAAGTTCCTCTGAAAATTAGGTGGATTAAGGTCAAGTCCAGAACACTCTCGGTTTCGGCTCATAACTTGGTTCAGAAACCGATGACTTTTCACATATGCAGATGAATGCGATGTTGGATGAAGTGCAGGTGTGTGAAATGCAGACACACATTTTTTTATGCAAGGGATTTTTTATGCAAATAAGAAGCCATTTTCAAAATTTTAGGCAAAGTCAGTGTTAGTAGCAAAAATCCTCTTTCTTTTCTTTTCTCTCTCTCTCTCTCTCTCTCTCTCTCTCTCTTTCTTATATGCACCCTATAAATACATATAGACTTACGCAAAAGTATGAGATATGGGTAAAATATATACAAAGTATATATACATACTTCCCTATACTTAGCGAGTGCTGTGTCCCCATAGCACAAGAAGTGAAAAGAAGATAAAGCTCGGGCTAAGTGGAAGAGAGTTAAAAATTTATATTCACAGACTAAGTATAGAAGAAGTGCAAAAAAGAGGCGGTCAGGATATGTGAATGAGGAGAGTATATACAAGTGAGTGTCGGTTCCCCCTATACTTAGGCTCTGGTTAGCCTAAGTATAGAAGAAGGGTGGAAGTGAGGTTATCGGGAGATAGGAGAAGGATGGTATATATAGATGGCATCGGTCCCCCCCCCCCTATACTTAAGCCTTGGCCTAAGTAGATGAAGAAGCTGTACAAGGGGGGCGATGTGGTTGGGAGGGAGGGTGGGACTGATCTGATGAATCTTCAATGTCCTCGCTCTACGTGAAATAGATGGCCTCAACTTGAATTGTATGCTCTTTGGGTGATTCAATATATGGCTTCAGCAATTGTCCATTTACTGAGAAAGGTTGTGCATCCTCTTTGAGTTCGGCAATATCTACACTTCCATTGGTATGCACATTGATGACAATGTATGGACCCGTCCATTTTGATTTTAGTTTCCCATGAAAAATCTTTAACTGAGCATTAAACAACCATACTTTCTGACCAGGGACAAAGGTCTTGTCTCGAATGTGTCTATCATGCCATCTCTTGACCTTGTCCTTATAAATCACACTGTTGTCATATGCCTGATTTCGGATTTCAATTAGCTCATTCAGATTTAGGTATCGACATAATTTCCCAAGGTGACAACTCCAATTCAACTTTTTGATCGCCCATTCTGATTTGTGAATCAATTCTGCAGGTAGATGGCATGGCTTGCCATAGATCATCTTAAAGGGTGAAGTACCGAGTGGAGTCTTATAGGTTGTCCTGTAGGCCCATAGAACTTGGTCCAACAACTTCGACCAATTCTTCCTATATGGACAAACCAATTTCTAAAGAATTCTCTTCACCTCTCTATTAGAAACCTCTGCCATGCCATTAGATTGTGTATGATATGAGTTGGCTATGATATGCTCAAATTTGTACTCCTTAGCCAAAGATCTCATCTCCATGTTCACAAAGTGGCTACCTCCATCAGAAATCAAAACTTTTGGTACCCCGAATCTTGCAATGATATTATCCTTGATAAACTTACAGACGGTTTTGCTATCTGCGGTTCGGGTTGGAATATCCTCTACCCATCTTGATAAATAATCAACCGCTAGCAAGATGTAATCAAATCCATTGTTGTTGGGAAAGGGGCCCATTGCATCGAAAACATCACAGAAAATCATTGGTTGCATGGGCATTTCATCTCTATGACTGACGGTCCCTCCCATTCTTTGACAAATCGGGCATGATCGTACAAATTCATTAGCATCTCTAAATAAGGTCTGCTAGTAAAATCCACATTGGAGTACCTTATGCACGATTCTCTTTCTCAAATGGTGTCCTCCAGCCTCGAGAGAATGATAATGTGTGATGACACTCTAATATTTCTCTTGAGGAATACATCTTCGCACGACACAATCCGGTCCTTCATAGAAAAGGAAAGGATCGTCCCAATGGTATTTTCTTGAATCTGACTTTTATCGATCAATCATTTTCTTGGTCCAACCAAAGGGAACTTTTTTGGAGACAAGATAGCTCACTATGTCGGAATACCATGGGGTTGAATCAATAACGCAAACTGATTCGTCTGGAAAAGTCTCCTTAATTGGTCCAGTGTCAGGATAATCGTTTTGCTCAATTCGGGAGAGGTGATCAGCAACAACATTCTTTATTCCAGGTTTATCCTTATTCTCCAAATTAAATTCCTGGATTAACAAGATCCATCTCAAAAGGAGTGCTTTGGCATCTTTCTTATCCATGAGGTATCCAATTGCCATATAATCTGTGAATATTGTCACCTTGGAGCCCAATATGATGATCTGAATTTTTCAAGGGCCCAAACAACCGCAAGCATTTCCTTTTCAGTCACTGTATAATTTCTTTGTGCATGATCTAACACTTTACTTGCGTAGTGAATCGCATAAGGAATTCCATCTCTTCTTTGTCCAAGTACCGTTCCGACAGCAAAATCCGATGCATCAGTCATGATCTCGAAGGGATGAGACCAGTTGGGAGCTTGTAATATCGACGATTCACATATTTTCTTTTTCAGGAGCTCGAAGGCCTCTAGACATATGTGATTTACAATAAACTCGATGTCTTTCCCTAAGAGCTCAGTCAGTGGGCGGGCGATCTTTGAAAAATCAGGTATGAACCTTCGATAAAATCCAACATGCCCTAATAAAGACCTCACTGACTTGACGTTGGTTGGTGGCTCAGGTTTCTTGATCACATCTACCTTGGCAGGTTCGACCTCCATTCCCTTTTTGGAGATGACGTGCCCCAACACGATACCCTCAGTCACCATAAAGTGACTTTTCTCCCAGGAGAGTACCAAATTAACCTCACTGCATCTCTGGAGGACTCGATCCAAGTGCGCTAAACATGTATCAAATGAATAACCATGAACTGAGAAGTCATCCATGAAGACTTCCAGGAAATCACCAACCATTTCGGCAAATACGGCAATCATGCACCGCTGAAATGTGCCTGGGCCATTACAAAGCCCGAATGGCATGCGCTTGAATGCGTAGGTACCGAAGGGACATAAGAATGTGGTCTTTTCCTGATCCTCGAAAGCGATAGCTAATTGATTGTAGCCGGAGTGCCCATCAAGAAAATAGAAGAATGCTTTCCCTACAAGTCTCTCCAAGATTTGATCAATAAATGGCAGTGAAAAGTAATCTTTCTTGGTCGCAGCATTCATGCGCCTGTAATCAACACAGACGTGCCACGACGTGGGCACTCGGGTCGCGATCTCTACCCCCTCCTCGTTGGTGACCATCTAGATTCCCGATTTCTTCGAGACGACATGAAGGGGGGCACCCACTTGGAGTCAGAAATGGGGTATATAAATCCTGCTTTGCACCATTTCTCTATCTCTTTCTTAACCACTTCCCAAAGATTGGGGTTTAATCTTCTCTGAAATTAACGGGATGGCTTTGCATTATCCTCAACATAAATTTGGTGCAAGCAGAGAGCTGGGTTTATTCTTACGAGATCCGACACAGTCCAACCGATGGCTTTTTGATTTTGCTCAAGGACTTCGAGTAATCTAGACTCTTGGTCTATGGTTAATGATGAGCTAATGATCACATGGATTTTTTCTTTAGGTCCAATTAGAAATGCATACTTCAGTGTGGGAGGCAATGGTTTCAGTTCTGGCAAATCTGAATCATCAATTAAGTCTGGCTGAATGATTTTTGTATCTGGCTCAGTGTCGGTTGGTGGAGAATCACTGTGTGAGATGCTGGCTACCAATTCTGAAGAAAGGTGAGTCAGATCGCTAAAGTAGAATGGTAATTTTGCCAGAGCCACATCCGACTTGTCATCGATATTTCTTTATTGTCCCAAAGATGATGGGACTGACAAATCCGACAGGATTTCTGTGTCATCAAGACTGTAGTAATCTGGTGTCTAGATATGTTTGGAAATATTTCGTGAACTACACTATGTATTGTTTCTTCTTCTGATGTTGTGCTTTCAATCTGAATGTATGTCAATTGGTCACACAACCCAGTAGTGCTGAGGAGATTGCACTCTGATGTTTCGACATAATCAGTGGTGTATTCGGAGTCTGGCCTTTGCCACTTTGTTTGTTTCATCTCCAAGTCTACCTCTCCGTCTGGAGAACGGAATTTCATCATTCCAGAACCGTAATCGAATGCAACTTTGGCGGTTCTTAAGAACGGTCTTCCAAGAATGATTTGTGATTCTTTCCAATGGTTCGGGGTCTCCATATCAAGGACAGTGAAGTCCACTTTGTATTCCGTACCCTCGATCATGATGATGACATTTTTTACTTCTCCCTCGGGTATTTTAGTGGATTTATCAGCAAATTGGAGTAAAGATAATGATTTCTTGAGAGGGCCTAACTCCAATCTATAATATAAGGCTAAGGGAAGAAGATTTATGGAGGAACCATTGTTAAGGAGTGTGCGTGCGAACGCAATGCCGCCAATGCGACTCTCCACATAATGGGCACCCAGATTCCTTTTCTTTCTCGGAAAATGCTGATTTTTGATACATTTGGTAGTGGCAACTGTCAAGATATGAGTCTCCACAAATTGACTTGTTTTCTTTGTACGAGTCCCGGTGGGAGTGCATTTTGCCTTCAATTACTTCTGAAAGGCTGGATTACTGGCTACATACTAATCAAAGGGTACTTTGACTGTGATATTTTGTTGGCAAAATCTTTCCATCACTGGGTCATCCTGAATGTTTTTCTTTTGTTTTACCTTCTTAAGAGCATGGGGGAAAGGAATGGAAGCATTTGAGACAGGAGATAAAGAGCCAGAATTATAAATAAGAGCATCTTTATTAGACTTGGAGTTATTGTTACAATCATAAGATTTCTGATAATAATCAAAATCAGGTTGCTGAAAAGATGACAAAGGTGTTTTTGCAGCAACTAGAGGTTCAAGGTCCTATGCAGACTCCATAAATGCTTTCCCTTTCTCTTGTGCTGGGATCTTCAGGCGTCCTTCTTCATCCTCCTTGGAAGCATCCTCCGGCAGATATTCTGAGTCTTCATGGTCCGATTCCCTAGCCCGGTCAGGTACGACCACGGTCCTTTCGCTCCTGAGTGACATTGCATTGATATTGTCAAATGAAAGGATCTCATGTTCAAATGTGGAAAAATCTGAACAGTATACCTGGCCATTGTGTTGAGATGATTGAGATTTATTCAAGCTATTAGGGTTAGCTTGAACTTGGGCAGGAATGGTTGTGGTTGGAGCCATCTGTTCATCCTTCCAACAAGATAAACTATTGACATCGACCCGTAGATCGTACAACTCATTTCGGAAGTTGCAAATTTCTTCAAGCATTTGCCTCTGGATATCGAACGATTCTTCTAGAGGGTTGGATGATTGAGCTAATTGTTTGGGAGTTTGATATTGCTGACGATATTGCTGAGGTTGGTTCTGGCGATTGTAGGCTGTTGCTGCTTCAGATGCTGGAAAGAAGCAGTGTTCTGAGTTTGCTGTGGAGGCGGAGGAAATGTGGCATTATAGAAAGTAGGCGGACGTTGACTAGGCTGACGGTCCCCCATATTACCCTCTCGGGTAGAGTCCTGCGTGTACCAAATGTCGTTTACTTTGAAGGTCAGAGGCATGGTTTCTTCAACTGTCTTGGCTTGTGGAGGTGGATGCTGGGAAGATTGGGCATAGGATTGGTCCTGAGCCTATGGTTGTTGTTGTTCAGATCCTGGCTGCTCCTGGACGTAATGCACATGGTAGATCAGAACCGTAGGTGCAGTAGACATCCCCATCTTGGACACCTTCGTAGTGAGCTCCTCCATATGTTTTGGGAAGTGGGAGATCCTGTTGTCGATGTCGCTTATTCTCTTATCCACTATTGTCAATTTATCAGCTATGAAGTGCATGTTTAGAATCAAATCCTCTGCTATTTCTACGACAGTCTATTTCCCGCCTTTGGCTTGAAGGATGTTCAGGGAATCAGTGTATGCTCTACTGGCAATCTGAGAAGGGCTTGTTTCTGCCATCGGCTCCAGTACTTTCCAGACGATCTCAACTCCACGCGATGTGTAATTCCCTCCATAGGCAGCGCTAAGTAACCCTTGAGTCTCGTAGCTGAGGCCAGAGTAGAGTGACTGGACTAGGATGTTGTTGTCCAGGTCATGGCAGGGACATTTCTATAGCAGATCTTTAAACCTATCCCAAGCCTCATAGAGTGGTTCATTGAGCATCCGAGAGAAACTGATGATGTGGGTCCTCATTCGATTGGTCCGACTCAAGGGGTAGAATTTCTTCAAAAATAGGTTTTTTTACCTCTCATATGTAGTCACAGTCACTCCTAAGTTCTTCACCCAGTAGTCTGCTTTCCCTTTCAAGAAGATAGGTAGTGTAGTGAGACGAATGTAGTCTTGGCTGACTTGTGGGTGCCTCAGATTAGAACATATCAGCTCCATGTCACGCAAGAATTCATATGGCTCTTCAGTCGTATTACCATGGAATTGTGGTAATTGACTTACAAAATGTGGCTTCAGTTCATAGTGGATCTCTGGCTGTGGTGGCTGCAAATAATTCCTCACTCTATACTATCCAGGGTTGTATGCAGCTTCCATTGGCAGTTCTTCCCATGCATTCAACTATTCTAGCTGCTCCCTCAGCAACTCTTGTTGCTGCTCTGATGTAGCCAATCTTGCTAGAATCATCTGAATTAGTATCGTCATTGGGTTCATCTTCAGGATCTTTCTTGGAAGACATCTTGGGGGCATCTCTTATTCTTCACCTTCAGAATATAAGGGGTTTGAGTTAATAGAGTGGAAAGAATTGAGGTAAGAATTTTTGTTGATCCGTTTCGGTGAGAGAGAGACGGTGTGGGTCTGTCCTCCCTCCAAGAAGAAGAAAGAATCGTAGGAATAGGGTTCTTGGGAAGGGTTTCCCGGAGGCCAAGAAGGTCCAGAGAAAGAGTCTCTCTGGGCTTTTGAGATTGGAGAGTTTGTGGTTGTGAGAGAAGGGTTTGTAGAGTCCGAACGAGAATTACCACAATCTTCCATTCTCGAGGTCAACAAGAGGTTCGCAGTTTTTGATGTAGGCACAAATGTGCGGTATTCGTTGATTTCTTATTTTCTACGCACAAACCAAACACAATACAAGGCTTTCTTTCACCAACTCACTCAGTGAAGGCTGTAAGAGTTCGGCCTATTATCTTGTCAGTTTTAAATTTGTGAGAATTCAAATCTTGCAAACCGTTTAACGAGCTATTAGGTACCAAAATTTCCTTAAAGACTGTCCCGAGTTCATACGACTAGTTGCATCCACTTTCATCCAGTATAGGTGTAAGTACGGACCGTAAAACGGCTACCCGTGTTACTTAAGGACGAAGCCTTGCACAATGTCCTTTAAACCACCCTCTCCGCTAAGGAAGTCCGGACCGTAAAACAGCTACCCGTATTCCTCACTAATAAGTAGCTAATCGTTTTTAAAATCAGTAGTCTATATGAAAATCTTGGCTTGGCTCTATCCTACTGTGCGTCTCTCTCCTCGCTACGAGATAAAATCAAACAATATCGGGGTTGCTCTCCCGCAAGACTTCTTGATTTTATATGTTCTTAAGATCGTCTATATTTAGCGGTCCCTATTTTAGTTAGGTGATCACTGAAGAATTTAAATGAGCACAAGTACACGTCTACCATTTAGTCCCAATTTCCTTTAAAATTATGTGATAAAACAAGAGGGAGGAGTTCGGGAAATACCGATGCACGCGAAAACAATGATGTATGCTCGGTTAGAAGACTTACAGTGCTTCCTCGCAATCTCCATGTGGGATGCAATACAGAGTTGAAAAGTTATTCTAAATGAATGCAAGCCGAAAAAAACGCACCTAAGCAGAAAGTTCTATTAGCGGGAAAGAATTGAGTTACATTTTGGCTAAGTTGAACGATCTAATATGCGTCTCAATTAAAGTGAGGTGTGGCCTTAGACACTACGAGTACAATCAAAAATATAAATGCTCTGAGATCCGTATGTGCAGGTCTATCCTAATCGCCACTCAAGTCAGGCCCCACCCTCACCGGAGAGTGAAACAGACCACGACACACCACAGAAAAGTTCAAGGTCTTTTTACATGTGCGAGAGTCCAAACGGACACCGCTGTAAATGAGCAGTTAAATAAAATTACAGAAATTAAAAACCTAAACTCTATGCTCTCTCACGACTCGACTCAATCTTAAATTAATTGCGGCTTTTTCGGATGTCGGTGAAGATGCTTTGATTTCTTGAAAAACCGCTCCACGTACGCCAGGTACCTCGCAAGAAAAATAAGAGATTTGTGTAAGAGAGTGACTCAGAAAATAATCGAAGGTAAAATAAATGCTGAAAAATAAATGCATGAAATAAAATGGTATTTATAATGAAAAATTTGGGGGTCAGACTACCCAAATGGGGAAAACCGAACAAGAAATTTCAAAACACAAAACTAAGCCGTTTGCCTCCCCAGCAATGGCGCCATCTGATGAGTCCGAAATCGCAGCGTTAAGAAGGTGTTTTTATATTGTTCGTGCTTAAAGAATAATTTGTCGTTCGTTGTATGCGGCGATTGGAATCGGTCGAGAAAATAACCACGACTATTTAATCAATTCTTAATCAAGTGGTTTTATGTTTATTTTACTTGGGCAAGTCCCAAGGTCGATCACGAGGAGGCAAAGGAACAACGTAGAGTTGTATCTATCAAATATGGTGCGTGATTTTCAAGGTTGTCTTTTTTTTGGAATTTTTTAATGCAATAAAGGGATGCAAGATGCAATTTCGTCCTATTTTAGGGACTAAAATGAAAATTACGTTCAAATGATGTCCACAAAAATACGAAACTTGGGCACTATGTAAAATATGATGAAATGAATGAAATGTAAAGTTTTTTTTATTTTTGGATGCAATATGATTTTTTTATGAATTTTTAAATGTTGATTTTCGATATTTATATATAATAAATATTAAACCTACTTATTTTCAGGGGATAAAATTATCTAAGATCTATTACTAGGTAATGGACCTCAGAAAAATCCTAAACCTCAAAAATGTGGGATTTAATAGCTTTTAAAAAACAAATACTAAAATATGCAAAATGATTTTTGTGGGGCAATCTATGCATGCAAATGCAATTCTTTTTGGGCACGATGTTAAGCACACTTACTTCTACTATATGTGATTTTTCAAGGATTTTTAGAGCTACGTGTAATCAATGGCAAATTTAAGAGCAAGAAATGGGCAAAATATGCAAACATCCACAAAACAATTTATTATTAATTAATCTTTGATCACAAAAATATCCACAAGGTATCAAAATGTAGAGAATTAAGAGACGAACATCATGCTATTTTGTGAATAATAAATAATTGTCATGTCAGGGGTATAAATGCAATAAATAAAATAAATGAAATGCAAAAGGGGGGGCTATTATGCAATTACCAGGAGTGATGGTGGAGAATCTGCAAATTCTCCAAGGGGCACGTGCTGTGCACGTGCTCTTGGAATGAAAGGGCTGATGTGCGAATCTGAGGCTGGCTGGGGGGTATTCTGCAATTAACCCACGATCATGTGCAAAGCACGTGACCTGGATGACGCCATGCTAACGTCACCCCACGTACGTGTTCGCACGTACGGGGAGTCTCGGGCCTCGAGCCCGGCCGAAGGTAGAGGGTGGTGACGGGGCGGTACGATGTTGATGGTGAGGATGGACTGCCGCTCCGGGAGGTGGCTCAGGCGAATGCGGAGGAGGGTCGGCGAATGAGCGAGAGCTTCTGGCGGTTGTCGAGGGCGCGAAGGCGATGATGGTGGGGGAGGAAGTTTGACCACGGTGGTTGGGAGCGGTTAGAGGACGGCGTAGCTTCTACCGTCGTCTGGTGGAGATCGTCGTCGAAGGCGATGGCGGTATAGAACGAGTGGGTGGAGGAGGAGTCGTAGTCGTCTTTGGTCGATGGAGTCGATGATGTCGGCAGCGAAGGCGGTGTTGGAGGCGACCGTAGCGGTGGTGGCGTGGTCGGAGAAGATGAAGAGTTTGGAGGCGCAAGTGCGAAGGTGGCGATGGTCATCGGCGAGGATGAGAATCGAGGGGAAGAGAGGTGATCGAAGATGGGGTTGGATGTAGAGGAAGATGGAGGAGGAGTACTTGGGGAGGATGGCGAAGATAATGTTGGCTCGACGGAGGTGATGGCCGGAGCTGGGGCAGTTCGCCTGGGAGCGGCGCTGCGACGAGCATCTTGAAGCTCGAATCTCGCCGCGTCATCAGGGCCGGAGCTGTCACCTCCGGCGGCGTTCCTTCGAGTGTGAGTCGGTGGATTCCTTGGAACGAGGGTGGTGGAAGCTCTTAAATAAGGGTGTTGCGCGATGAGCGGAGGAGGCTGCGGAGATGTGGTTGACGCCGAGGGACTCGGCAGAGGTTACGGAGGAAGGCCGTTGGCGACGAAGGCTGGGGTGGCGGTCTAAGGCGTAGAAATAGGGGGAGGCGCTGGGAGGTTGACGACGGTCCAGGGGCCGTCCGATCGGCTGAGATCGGACGTCCCTAGATCCGACATGTGGCACACAAAGAGAAGGAGTCCGCACGTGCGGTTATTTATTATTATTATTATTATTATTTATTGTTTAATAAAACGAATAAATATAAAGCCCAAAAAACGCCGACACGTGACGGCCACAGGAGCTGCCATGTGTCAGCTCCAAAAAAATCGAGAAAGAATTATTTTTTAAAATACAAAATAAATAGCAAATGTTCTCCGATTGAAAAAATTCCTTCATGAAAATTGCTCGTCTCGATGAGATCTAACACTTTCATGAAGACATTAAAGCCAAAATTGATCAAATGCACAAAGTGATATTTTTGGGGTATCCCATGTACGTAGAATACCTTGATTTTTGGGTTTTATAATTTTTTGTCATTTTTAAATCAGATAAAAAATACGGAAAAAATATGGAAAGATTAAATATAAATAAAGACACCTAAATCTATTTTTTTGGATTTTTATTAATTAAGAAAATATGTACATAAAATGTAAGGTCAAAAACCGCTAAAATACACAATGTACAAAAGAGGCCCAAAACCCAACTTTCACAAATGAGCTCCGATTCACTTGAACTTGGTCTTGTTTTGAAGGTAATTGAATGTATATTAGTTCAAAAGTGAGTAGGATAAAATCGGATACTGGATGGGGAAGATATGGGGCTTTTAATCCGAAAATCCTAAAACTAGGGTTTGTGTTTTTGGTCCGCTTACTTGGGTTAGTTATTTTTTTGTATTTTTCATTTATTCTTGTTAGTGATATGTAACAGTGGAGGTGGTTTTTGGTTATTCGGAGTTAGCATGAAGGAGTTTAAAAATTAGGGAAGTTAGGCTATTTACAGGTCAATTTTGGCAGAGATTTTTGGCTTCTTATTTTGTGTAGAAACTATGGATAAAATGCAATTCTTGTGAAAACATGCATGAATGCTAATTATGCAGAATAGATGCAGAAATGCTGTTGATTTTGAGGTACTTAAGCCTAATTAATGATATTTAGAGCGATGAATTCGAGATTCATCAATCACATTTAATTATGTTGGATAATTTCTACACACATCAAGATGATTAAATAACATTTAATCATTATTTCTTCATTGCTTAGATCTATGAAATTATTCTTGAACCCTTCAAGAATAATGCGATTTCTCCGCAGATACTTGGAGATAAGGACAGGGTGATTGTATTGTTCCACGTATAGTGACTTGGATGTTGAGATCATATCTCAAATCCAGATCCCATGGACCTCCTATTGATGCTTGATCAAATCAAGATCTTAGACCTAATCTTCTCATTGCATCTGAATCTCATTCAGATCAATGTACAGTTCATGGACTAAGATTAGGGCACTTCTCTAATGAGAGGAGTCACTAAAATCCTTCTCTAATGAGAGGAGTCACTAAAATCCAAACCTGTTTCATCACTCTCTCATAATGGAAGCGTCATGGTTATACAATCATTTATGATCACATCACCCTTAGGTATTCCCAATACCTGTACCTCCTACATACTGGAAGACCTATGATCATTCTGAAGATAAAGATCACTTTTATACTGTCATCTTCAAGGTTTGATCATTAAGTTTCTCAATCTTGGTCACTGGGAATTGGTATAAATCATATGCTTTCCCAAAGAATATATCTTACCTTCAAATTCATGTCATGCTTCCAAAGCATGACGACCATGCATGGAATTTGATCAGTCCCAATACCTCATGAGTGAGCTCATGTCTCCCGGTTCATAAGTGAACCTGTATGATCCCTTTGAGAGACCGTATTACTCATATGCCCTTACATGCACACCAGCTCGCTGGTGTATAGATCTTGGTTAGGTCATCAACCTATTGGTCTGCTAAATGTACATACTCAGACATATAGGAACACATCTGTCTCTGGTCAGAGGATGCATGCCTATGCTGTGATAGCATTCAACACAGGTCTTTGGTTATCTCTATCTCGTTAAGTCAACCCATTGACTCAACTAATCTAACACCTCTGAATCACTATTCCCATGCAGAGGACCTGCATCAAGAGTTCAGTCAGATATCAGCCATTTGAGAAAGGATTTCCATCTCCTACTCAGGCTGGAGATCATCACTTAACAATCATTTGATGATGCTTGATGAGTCCTCTGTCTAACTCCTTAGATATTCATCCAAGCATCAGCCTATATGATTCATTCAATGAATGAACAACTGTATGATCACCAAGCTGGCCATTGTACATAACCCTTATTGTACAGAGGGACCTTATAGTGCATTCATTCATTCAATCTCAGAAAAGAGAGTGAAAAATTAATCAATAACTTTCATTGATAATTTATTTATTACAATAACATTTATTGTAGGAATGGTTCCCCGGGGCTCACATTGCTAACAATCTCCCACTAGCCATCAGAACCATTCAGGTACAATCCTTAAACCCATACTCATTACACGCTAGTCGAAAACCTTCTGTGTCAGAGGTTTGGCAAGAGGATCCGCAACGTTGTCGGCAGAGGCCACCTTGGTAATGATGTCACCACGCTTTTGTATCTCCCGAATGATGTGGTATTTCCTTTCCACATGCTTGCTCTTCTGATGTCATCTGGGTTCCTTTGCCTGGGCAATGGCTCCCGTGTTATCGCAGAGTAACAGGATGGGAGTATCAGAGGAAACTATGCTAAGCTCCAGGATAAACTTTCACAACCACACCACCTCCTTTGCAGCATCCGATGAAGCAATGTACTCGGCTTCTGTCGTTGAATCTACAGTAGTGTGATGCTTCTTGCTTCTCCAGCTCACAACACCATCATTCAACAAGAACACAAACCCCGATGTCGACTTTCGATCATCTACATCCGATTGGAAGTCAGAATCTGTATATCCCAAGACTTGGAGATCACCATCTCCATAGACCAAGATGTAATCTTGCGCCCGTCTTAGATATTTGAATATGTTCTTTACTGCATTCCAGTGTTTCTCTCCATAGCAGGATTGGTAATGACTTACCACTCCCACTGCATGGCAGATATTTGGCTTAGTACACATCATGGCATACATTAAGCTTCCTACAGCTGATGCATAAGGACATCCAGCCATGGCCTTCTTTTCCTCAACAGTTTGAGGAACCATTCCTTTAGACATGTGGATACCATGTCTTAAGGGTAGGAATCCTTTCTTGGAACTATCCATACAGAATCGTTCAAGAATCTTCTTAATGTATCCATGTTGTGACAATCCCAAAATCCTCTTTTCTCGGTTTCTGAACAACTTCAGGCCTAAGATGTAAGATGCTTCTCCAAGATCTTTCATCTCAAAGGTATGGGATAGCCAAATCTTCACACTAGTCATCATCCATGTATCATTCCCAATGATAAGGATATCATCTACGTAAAGCACAATGAACACAATGGCACTCCCACTAAGCTTCTTGTATACACATGGTTCATCAGGATTCTACACAAAATCATAACTCTTTATGGTTTCATCAAATCTGATGTTCCAGCTACGAGAAGCTTGCTTGAGCCCATAGATGGATTTCTTCAGCTTGCATACTTTGCCATCCTCAGTTATGAAGCCCATGGGGCTGCTCCATATAGATATCCTCCTCGAGGTATCCATTGAGGAAAGCCGTCTTGACGTCCATCTGCGAGATGTCGTAGTCAAGATATGCAGCTATAACTAGCAGTGTCCTGATGGATTTAAGCATAGCCACAGGAGAGAATGTCTCATCGTAATCGATGCCTTCTCTCTGTGTGTAGCCCTTGGCTACGAGCCGTGCTTTGAAAGTCTCTACTTTCCCATCAGGTCCCCTCTTTCTCTTGAAGATCCATTTACACCCAATGGGTTTTACCCCTTTAGGTGGATCCTCTAGGGTCCATACACCATTCTTATGCATGGAGTCAATTTCTGACTTCATTGCCAGCATCCATCTATCCATGTCTTGATCCGCGAGCGCTTCATCAAATGAAGTAGGATCAATGTCAGTCTCACTTGACACATGGAATCCATACCTTTCAGGTGGTGCAACCACCCTCGAACTCCTTCGAAGAGGTATGGGTGTTTCATCTTTATTTATCTCTTCAGTTTCTGGTCTAGGAAGCTTAAAATCCTTAGGGGATTCAATGAGTTCCTCTACTTCATTTTTGTCTTGACCTTTAAGGAAATCATCCTCCAGAAACTTCACATCTCTAGAGACACAAACCTTTTGGATCTCAGGGTCATAGAGCTAGGATCCAATACCATCTTTAACATACCCAATGAAGTAACACTCACGAGTGCGAGATTCTAGCTTACTTAGATCCACGTTCTTCGCATGGACCAAGCAACCCCAAACCCTCAAGTGATTAACACTAGGTTTGGTTCCATACTAGAGCTCATGAGGAGTCTTAGGCATAGATTTGCTAGGAATCTTATCTAGGATATAAATTGTAGTCTCTACTGCATATCCCCAGAAACTAAGAGGTAAATGTGCTTTACTCATCATTGAACGGACCATGTCCATGATGGTCCTGTTGCGTCTTTCAGCAACACCATTAAGTTGGGGATTTCTGGGAGGAGTGAGATTGGAAACAATTCCATTCTCCTTAAGATATTCCTTGAATTCATCTGCTAGTTACTCGCCACCTCGATTAGATCGAATCCGTTTAATCTTCCTATTATTTTGGTTCTCAACCAAAGCCTTGAACTCTTTGAACTTTTCAAAGGTTTCATATTTATGACGTAATAGGAAGACAAACCCGTATCGCGAATGGTCATCGATAAACGTCAAATAATATCGATATCCATTTTGAGTCACGGTACTGAAGGGCCCACATACATCGGTATGTATTATGTCAATAATACCTTCGCAACTTGTAACCTTATTACGGAAAGGCATCCTAGTCATTTTAGCTCGAATACAATGTTCATAGGTAAGTAAAGATTGAACCTGTAGAAAATCTAAAGGTCCATCCTTTATCAATCCATTAATCCTATCAACAGACAAATGACCAAGCTTTTGATGCCAAATCATATTCGAATGATTTTTATTCTTCCTGGATCTCTTTGGGTTTTTATTAGTGGTTGTAACATTCATGATATGCTCATTAATGCACAATTCATAGAGTCCTCCAGAAGTTAAAATACCCTCTACAATATATTTATTATAATGATTTATGACTAATTTATTACAGAACAAGAATGAATATCCTCTTCTAACTAGCTTAGATACATATATTAAATTCCTTCTAACTTCAGGTATATAAAGACACTCTTTAAGTACTAGGACTCTACCACTTGATAATGATAGTCGACAAGTCCCGACGGCGACTGCTGCAACACTTGCATCAGATCACATCTGGATGACTATCTCCCCTTCCTCTAGATCTCTAGTTTCCTGAAATAAATGCAACAAATTGCATACATGAACAGAAGCACCAGAATCTACAACACAACTTCCTTCTCGTCCAACGAGAAAGCTAGTTTCAATGATGAAAGTAGATTTCACACCTGCTGGGGCTTTACCTTTGTCTGACGACTTCAGGTATTCCGGGCAGTTACGCCTCTAGTGCCTCGGCTTTTTGCAGTGGTGACAAGCATCAGATTTCTTTGACGTTATCAGTGTGGATGAATTAGAAGATGAGCCAACGCCTTGACTCTTCTTCTTTCTCTTCTAGGCCGGGCCCTTCCGAGAACCGTGCTTCTGACCGCGCTTCCCTCTGACCTGTGCAACCATTGCACTGCCAATGGGACCATCTTTCTTCATTACATCTTCTGTAGACTTTAATGCAGCAAGAAGACTAGCATTCGACAAGTCCAACTTGTTCATGTGGAATGAAACCACAAAATTATTGAAAGACTTGGGCAAAGATAGCAGAATGAAATCAGCTTGCATGTCTACATCCATGTTGGCCCCAAGAGTCTCCAGTTCAGACAAGTACCCAAACATTTTGAGTACGTGTTCTCGAACCAAAGTTCCTTCCTACATCTTGCAGCGAACGAGCTCTTTTATAATATTGTAACGCTGGGTGAGGTTGATGTCACCAAACATATCTTTAAGATTCTGCATTATCTCCTGACATGTGCTCATCTCCACATGTTGCTTCTGTAGAACATTGGAGAGAGAACCCAGGATATAGCATCTAGCCAAGACATGATCTTCATCATACTTTTCATTGTATGCTTTTTCTTCCTTGGATTTAGGGCTCTCATGCTTGTCCTTGGAGAGCACATAACTTATGCGCTCTGCAGAGAGAACAAGCTCCAAATTACGGATCCAATCCGAGTAATTTGGACAGGTCAACTGATTGACCACAAGAAGCGTGCTTAGTGGGTTCAAGGACTTCATTATCTGAAATTAAGAATGCACTATATCAGAACATATAATCATATATTCATATTTATGATATTTGATTAAGGCATTTTAAAACAAATTGTTCTTGCTCTGTCAACCTTGAAAGTTTATTCCCTTAATCACTTTCTAAGTAAGAGATATACTTACCGTTATATCTCAAGTAAGAACTGGGATCTCCTCCTTATCTTTGTCATATCCCAATAATATGAGAACCTATGACTCCAATAAAGAGAAGAGGGAACACATTCCGCCTTGCAAGTCCAACTTGCATCTTCTAATTCGTTCTTTAATACCCGGGCCCACCACCCCTAAGGTGATGTTGACCCGTCATTAATTGAACCAGCCGTCAACAGGAATACAACTCTCTATACGTAATCCAATATCGCCCCAATAATATGAGGACCCGATATTGGGGTCACTACGCATACGTCCTTACTCTTTCGAGAAGCGACGAGCCCGATCCAGATGCGCTTGCATACAGTTGCTGTCACTTCAGACAGCGTCTCCCACATGCAATCCCTGGCGACGGAACTCTTCGCCTTGACGGGAGACCATGGATGTCACTTATGTGATCCTCCATCTCATATTCAAATTCTGATCAATCATTATGAATCATATTCATATAATTAATTCTTCCAAGGGAAATGACAACTCTATTCATAATAGAGTGTTTCAATTGGATATAATCAATTTAATCATATTAAATTAATTATCAATCCAATTCAATAAACAAACTTGATTATTTTACTTGAATATACATGGTAATATCTCAAAGTACGTATTAGTTCAAATTTTAATAACTAGAAAATACACCTGATTTTCTCCAGCATTATCGAGTCCCTACCTGCTGTCGTGGCCAGTACCGATGAGAGTGGGACGGACCACATACATTGCAACCCACAACCCCAATGCTCTCCGAATAGACACCATATCCACCTCAGAAAAGGATAATGCCAAATATATCAATTTGTACTTGATATGATCTTCGTTTCTTCAACCGAAATTATACCATATAGTAATGATCAAAACATTTTCGATTATAAGGCAATTTGCTACACAAATTCCCAATCCTATTCAAGCATCAAGTTTGATGATTGTGTTTCCAATTATGATTTAGATCAAATATAATCAAATAATTGGTTGAGGCCAAGTCAATTAAGGAAATATCATCTTCCAATATTTCATAAATATTTTCCATAATTATTTCATGAAATGAACAATTAATTTCATTAATTGACAATCACATGGTTCTTGATTAGGACTGCAATTTCAGTAGTGACCCCTACTCACTAAAATTAACATATCTCAATCAATTTAAATCCAAATTAGACAAACTCAATTTTCAAAGATTAATAACTTGATTTAAGACCAAACCCAACTGATGTTTCACGTATTTTTAGGCGGATCAAAACAGTAATTAACTCTTTAATTATGTTAAGATTCACAGTCCCCGCAACAGTGCATACATGTTCATTAAAACAACCATATCTCGAGCATACGGAATCCGAATTACGCAAACTCAGATCCTATGGTTTCCTTATTTAATGGGTAACAAAATACAAGTAAATAATTCGTGCTTAAACATTTTAAACATGGCCGAAATTATTTACTAAACAGATCTGCAAAAATCAAATGCGACAAAACTTTCGCGACCTTAATGAACGCAAGTCGTCCTAGGTTTGTGAATCATATTCAAAACCGTCAACCTAAGGATCTGATACCACTTGAAGGATATGGTATTATCCTCAAGTGCATCACGGAAGCGTGATCGTCGTATCGGATACGACGCAGAATGACTAGTCATACTAGTTGTTTTGTGCAGCGGAATTTAAAAATTTTAATGCGATGAAACCACATGATCCAGGAATGATTCTCAGATCGTTTCATCTATAACCACAACAAATATAAAGGAATACCTCTCGGAGCATGGTTGATCGAGTCTCTGAGAGAAGAGGCCTCCTGTCTCAAGTCCGATCGTCGGAGAGATTGCTTGCGAGCGTGGGGATGAACCGCGTGATCCTCGCAATCCAACAAGTTGATCCAAGCACGGTTAGCTCTTGATCTCGTCGTACGAGATCAGACGTCTTCTTTGTGAGTGTATCACTTCAAGAAGACATAGAACCAAAGAACGTCGAAGCGGCGGTATGGTGGCGATGGCGACGACGATCCTCTCCTCTATAGTTTGGTGGACGGCCACCAAGAAGAGGGAGAGAGGGTTGGCGTGTGAGAAGAAAGAGAGAGAGTGTTTTTGCTCCTATATTGCATAGCCCTAGAGAGCGTGGTATGCCTATCTATTTATAGGGTTTTGGGATCCATGGATCTCAATCCATGGGACATATAAAATCAATGGATGAGATTGATTTATGTCCAATCCAATGGTCAAGATTGTTGTTGGTGAAACCAACAAATTATGATCTAATTTAGATTAAAATTTATTTGACAAAATCAAATATTAATCAATCCTAAATTACTTCAACAAATAAGGAGAGAATATATATGGAGATTACATCTCCCATGTATATTCAAGGTGGACGGCCCCCATTCCAAATAGGACATGGGTGCCGCCCACTCCATTCCATATGGAGGTAATCTCATGAGATTTCATGAGATTGCATATCTCGATGGAAATATCTCATTATTTATTTCCAACAATTTTGTTGTGATATATTCTTTAAAAATAATTCATAATTAATTTTGAGAATATTGCAATCTTGCCATTGAAAAATTGTGAATCACATTCACAACCCAAAAGAACATATAATTTACATTATCAATTAATTACACAATCTGTATCCAATATACATAATAATTAATCAAAAAATATAAATTATAATTAGCTCTCTCTAATACATTATAAATCACATTTATAATATATTATGAATAATTGGATATCTCTATCCACATTATTCTTTTCCATAATAATTAAATCACATTTAATTATGTTGGATAATATCTACACACATCAAGATGATTAAATCACATTTAATCATTATTTCTTCATTGCTTAGATCTATGGAATTATTCTTGAACCCTTCAAGAATAATGTGATTTCTCAGCAGATACTTGGAGATAAGGACAGGGCGATTGTATTGTTCCACGTATAGTGACTTGGATGTTGAGATCGTATCTCAAATCCAGATCCCATGGACTCCTACTGATGCTTGATCAAATCAAGATCGTAGACCTAATCTTCTCATTGCATCTAATCTCATTCAGATCAATGTTCAGTTCATGGACTAAGATTAGGTCACTTCTCTAATGAGAGGAGTCACTAAAATCCAAACCTGTTTCATCACTCCCTCGGAATGGAAGCGTCATAGTTATACAATCGTTTATGATCACATCACCCTCAGGTATTCCCAATACCTGTACATCCTGCATACTGGAAGACCAATGATCATTCTGAAGATAAAGATCACTTTTATACTGTCATCTTCAGGGTTTGATCAATAAGTTTCTCAATCTTGGTCACTGGGAATTGGTATAGATCATATGCTTTCCCAAAGCATATATCTTACCTTCAAGTTCATGTCATGCTTCCAAAGCATGACAACCATGCATGGAATTTGATCAGTCCCAATACCTCATGAGTGAGTTCATGTCTCTCGTTCATAAGTGAACATGTATGATCCCTTTGAGAGATCGTATTACTCATATGCTCTTGCATGCACACTAGCTCGTCGGTGTATAAACCTTGGTTTGGTCATCAACCTATTGGTTTGCCAAATGTACATACTCAGACATATAGCAACACATCTGTCTCTGGTCAGAGGATTAATGCCTACGTTGTGACATCATTCAACATAGGTCTTTGGTTATCTCGATCTTGTTAAGTCAACCCATTGACTCAACTAATCTGATACCTCCGAATGACTATTCCCATGCAGAGGACCTACATCAAGAGGTCGGTCAGATATCAACCATTCGAGAAAGGATTTCCATCTCCTACTCAGGCTGGAGATCATCCCTTAACAATCATTTGATGATGCTTGATGAGTCCTCTATCTAACTCCTTAGATATTCATCCAAGCATCAGCCTCTATGATTCATTCAATGAATCAACAACTGTATGATCATCAAGTTGGCCATGGTACATAACCCTTATTGTGCAGAGGGGCCTTATAGTGCATTCATTCATTCAATCTCAGAAAAGGGAGTAAAAAAATAATCAATAACTTTCATTGATAATTTATTTATTACAATAACCGTTATTGTAGGAATGGTTCACCTGGGGCTCACATTGCTAACATATAGATCTACCCCACTTACCTCTATTCCCTCCCAGGTTCAGGCTAATCCCTATAGCCTAAACAAGTGTCATCACCAATCGTTCAATGATCATGTATACTATTAGATTCATTTAAATCTGCGCATGAGATCCTTATTTTGATAATGTCAATCTATATCACTCAAGAGCAGAAGGACCGTGGTCATACCTAATCAGGCGCGAGACGTAGAGGATGACATTTTTGAGGCACCAATTGAGGGGACCTTAGAGGATGAGAAGGAAGAGCATCATCAAACACATACCATCACCTTCAACAGTAGGAGATGTTGAGATCGCATGGAAGAGAGAGGATGAAGATCACAAAGTCACATCATTCGAGAGATTCAGATTCTATGGAGGGACTTGCACCTCCGGTTGAGGAGAATGTACGAGCACTAGACATTCCCCAACTTATAGTAGATAATTCTAAGTTTGTATGAAGAACTCCATTTCTAGAAATAACAAATTGCATGTTTCAGTTTACGATTTTGATTCTTCTACTTCTTCTCATCATTCAATCCCTTTCCCCTGTACTCTTACGACAGAAAAGCGTAACATCAAAAAGAATAAAAAAAGATCATATGGCACGATTTTGTAAAAAATATATCATGGTTAAAGTGGCATTGATAAGTATGTGGGTAATAACGAGATGCACACCTACTATGGTTCGCAAGAAAAAGATGAACAACCACATTCAGAAATATGTTCTTACCATTGTCGCTACTTCTTGTATCAAGAACGAACTTCCAAGAGAGAATAGAGATATATATGCACACTATGTGGTGAGTCATATCGATGACATTGCATTTGCACTCACTCTCCTAAATAATGAGTCTTCTGTTAACATATTACCATTAGCTCTTTATAACAAGCTGGACTTAGAGACTCTTAAGTATTCTCGAGACTTACTCCAATTTGTATATAAATACACTAAGATAGACAAGGGTGAGGTTAGAAACGTTATCTTATCAATTGCAGGGCATGAGTACTTAGTGGACTTTACAATCCTTGATATGAAATCTCCCAATTATTAGAGAGAGTACCGGATCATTTTAGGGAAGACTTTCCTTAGGACCGTTGAGGCTTTATTTGATTATCATACTAGGAGGATGAAGTTCCGCTCTCCTGTTGGAGAAGTGGAAATAAAGATGCAACAAACCAGGTGTCAATAACCTAACTCTGAATCAAGCATAAAATCATCTTCTTCTAAGGTAGAGTGCAGAGTGATAGACACAGTTGGGCCATGTTGTTAGATCCCAACAACTCTCAATGAAACCCTCTAATTTAGAGATGATAGTGGACACGAAACTGTTTGCCAGATGTTGACTAGTTTCTTGATAGATGCATCCTACTACACCTTTGATGACACAAAAGTCATTCTTGACTTGTTAGCTCCTTCTCTCATGGAACAATTATAGGTTGAGGATGTTGAGTCAACAGTGACTTTGGCTGACGTACTGATTATTTTTTGGTGATATGACTCAAGACACATCTGAAGGATATGGTTACATCCTCAAACGCATCACGAAAGCGTGAGCGTCGTATCGAATACGACGAAGAACGACTAGTTGGACTAGTTGTTCTATGCAGCGGAAATTAAAAATTTTTCATGCAACGAAACCACATGATCCAAGAACACTTCTCGGACCATTTCGTCCAAACCACAAACAAGTATTAGGGATACCTCTTGAAGCGTGGTTGCGATCGAGTCTCTAAACGAAGAGACCTCCTGTCTCAAGTCTTATCTGACGGAGGAGACGCTTGCGAGCGCATGGATGAATCGCGTGCTTCTCGCAATCCATGTTGATGATCCAAGCGACAGATCTCCTGATCTCGACACACGAGATCCGACATCTTCTTCACGAGCAAGGCACACCGAAGTAGATGGAGTTCCACGAGCAAACCATCGGGCAGCATAATGACGACGCTGCGGCGATGGAGAACCTCTCTAGGGCATCCATGGTGGACGGCCATGAGAGGAAGAGAGAGAGAGAGAGAGATGTGCTTCAAAAGCATTGTGTAAAGAAGAGCAAAGGGGTTCCTGTCCTTTCATAATATTTTGGGATCCATGGATCTCAATCCATGGACAACACAAATCCAATGGCTCTCATTGATTGTGTTTCTTTCAATGGCTAATATTTGTGTTGGTAAAACCAACAACAATTAATTTAATTTAGATTAAATCTATATAGATAAATCAATACAAAATAATCTCAAATTAAATCAAATAAATATGGAGATAATGGGAAAGAGAGAATGCCTCCTTCCATATACATGGAGTGGACGACCACCCTTTCCTAATAGGAATAGGTGGTCGTCCCTCCTATTGGAACGAGTATCTCTATGTAATCTCCCTTGATTACATTATTCCATGTATCTTCAATTTATTACAACAACAATTGTTGTAAATTATTCTACAAAATAATTCATAATCATTTTGTGAATATTGCAATCTAGCCATTGGAAATTTGTGAATCAAATTCACAACCCAAAATAAAATGTAAATTACATTTTCAATTTAATGTCCAACGTGAATCCAATTCACATCAACATTTAATTAACAAATGTAAATTACAAATAGCTCTCTCTTATATATTATAAATTACATTTATAATATATATGACTATATGGATATTGCTATCCATATTATTCATATCCATGTTAATTAAATCACATTTAATCATCTTGGATCTCTATTCTCGTGTGCCCAAATAATATGAATCACATTCACATTATTTACATCTTTGATAAAATTAAATCACATTTAATTATCTAAGATAAATCACATTTAATTATCTAAGATAACTCTCTTTATAATATGAATCAAATTCATATTACTCGTGATAATTAAATCACATTTAATTATCCATTTTCTCAATGCTTGGATACATATATCAACAATGGAATTATCTATGAAATCTTTCAAGGATAATGCACTTTCTCCGCGAATACTTGGAGATAAGGACATGGCGATTGTATTGTTCCACGTATAGTGACTTGGATATTGAGATCATATCTCAAATCCAGATCGTGGGCCTCCCATAGATGCTTGATTAAATCAAGACCGCAAATCTAATCTTCTCATTGCATCTTAATCATATTCAGATCAATGTCCAACATTTGGACTAAGATCAGATTACTTCTCTACTGAGAGGAGTCACTAAAATCCAGACCCGTTTCACCACTCCCTAGGAATGGAAGCGTCATGGTTATACAATCGTTTATGATCACATCACCCTCAGGTATTCCCAATACCTGTACATCCTGCATACTGGAAGACTCAGAATAAACCCGAAGTATTAGATCAATATTACACTGTCTACTTCAGGGTTCTATCAGTAAGTTTCTCATTCGATCATTGGGAGTCGGTATCGATCATATACTTTCCAAAAGCATATATCAGACCTAGGTCTTTATCATATACTTTCCAAGAGTATATATCAAACCTACAAACTCAGTCAAGCTTCCAAAGCGAGACGACCGTGCGCACAGAATTTGATTCTTCCCAATATCTCATGAGTGAGCTCATGTCTTCCGGTTCAGTAACTGAACCTGTATGATCCCTTTGAGAGATCGTATTACGCATATGCCCTTATATGCACACTAGCGCGTTGGTGTATAGACCTTGGTTAGGTCATCAACCTATTGGTCTGCAAAATGTACATACTCAAACATATAGTAACACATTTGTCTCCGGTCAGAGGATGCATGCCTGTATCGTGACAACATACGATACAGTATTTTGGTTATCTCGATCTCATTAAGTCAACTCTTTGACCTAACTAATATGACACCTCTGAATCTCTATTCCTATGCAGAGGACCTGCATCAGGAGGTCGGTCAGATATCAAGCTTTAGAGATAAGGATTGCCATCTCCTACTCTAGCTGGAGATCATCTCTTAACAATCATTTGACGGTGCTTGATGAGTCTCCAATCTAACTCTTTAGATATTCATCCAAGCACGAACCTCTATGATTCAACAGTTGAATAAATAGCTGTATGATCATCAAGATGGCCATGGTACATAACCATGCCCGCATGACTCATATGGACTAGTAACTTAGGCCCAAATGGACACTTTGAAAAGGTGGAGAACACTAGCCATTAATATAATCTCTATTGTGTATTTTCTTGGAATTTTGAGCTTTTCTCTTTTGATATATAATTTTTATATACTTTTGGATTGATCCATTGCTTTTACCAAGTTGATGTATACTGATCAATAATCACACTGGCATCTAGGTTTTTAACAAGATAGTATCGGAACCTTGTTCCCATATGGGTTAAAGTGCTGATACTTAGGTTTCATGAAGTAATTCTCAATCACATCCTATCCTCCAGCATCATAAAATTAGTTAGAAAGTCAAACCTTTCATCCTAGTTCATAGGAGAAATATCGATTCATCACAATGATTATGCAAGCATGCTTGTGTAGTGTTGGTGATATTCATTTAAGAATAGAGATTATACATGCGATATAACATTATATCTTTCAAACATGATTTTAAGTTATTTACTTCTAAGATCCTAATGAACAAGAATGATGAATTTTTAAGTTAAATGTCATTCTAAACCAAGTGACTTGAACTGTACAAGTCTTGCACGACATGAATGTATCAAGGATAAAATCACTTATTAGTTAACATTTTTTTCCAAACATTTTTCAAATGATGTCAAACCATCTCTTTATGTATATATAAAATATTATACAAACCATTTGATCCCATTTTTACAAACTGTTGTAAAACATTTTCACAAAAAGGGTCACATATTTACTTAATTTCCAAAACATTTTACAAAGCAATTTGAAAATAAGTTTGAAATTCTCAAACCTGTAATCCATTATGTAATATCAAACCATTCAAAGTACAAGTTATGGATATAGTATATATGTAATATTTACCCACATCTTCCTGTACTTAGCTCGTGCTATGTCCTCATGGCACAAAGTGAAATGAAAAACATAGCTCGTACTAAGCATATAGATAGAAAAAAATGCATGAGAATAGAAACTTACGCTCCCTTATACTTAGGCTTAAAAAACATAAGTGTAGAAAAAGAGTACGAATGAAAAGGGTATAAATGGATAAAAGAAACGAAAGTCTTATATAAAACAAACCCCCTAATACTTAGACTTTAGATAGATTAAGTAAGAAGGAAGAACATCACAAACAAGAGGCCTAGAGACACAAGAGATACATGAAAAAAAATGAGAAAATGGAGAGTCAAAGTTAGAGGAAAAAGAAAGGCTGAATCTTCAGTGTTGTTGAATCTAATATGAACTGAATCTCTTCTATTTTTGTACCTCTTGTAGAGTGGTTTGGAATGGCATTGGACTCATCAGTCTACATGAAAGAAATTTCCTTAACATGGACTAAATGTTCATTCGATTCGATAAAGTGTTAGAGCAGTTATCCATTCATTAAGAAAGAACGTGAACCATCTGTGAGATCAGAAATCTTTTTACTATCATTGTTTGCACTTCTCTAACTTTAATTTTCCTTGAATGATCTCCATCTTAGCATTGAAGAACCATACTTTCTATCCCATGATAAAGTTCTTACACTTGATGTGTTGATTATGCCATTTCTTAATCTTATCCTTGTAGACCACGTTGTTGTCTTGTGCTCTATTTCTGATCTCTATGAGTTGATTCAGTTCTAAGTCTCTACTCTTATTTCCTACATGATTATTGTAATTTGTATTTTTTATTATTGCCCATTATGATTTATGCACTAACTCAATGGACAAAGTGCATGGCTTGCTAAAGATCATACAAAATGGGGAAGTACCAATCAGGGTCTTGTAGGTCATCCTGTAGGCTCATAGAACGTGGTCCAAGAGCAATAGATAATTATTTCTACCATGACGAACTAGCTTTTGAAGTATGCTCTTAACTACCCTGTTTAACACCTCTACCTTGTCGTTTGACTGTGGGTGGTAAGGACTAGTAACTCGAGGATCAATCCCGTAGTCTTTGGTCAAACTCTTCATATCGTGATTTACAAAGTGGCTACCCCCATATGAAATAATAACCATAGAAACTCTGAACCTAGAAATAATGTTATCCTTCACAAACTTATAAACAGTCTTATTATCTACCTCCAACCATCTTGACAAATAATCCATCGTTAACAGAATGTACTCATGTCCATTACTGTTGGGAAATTAACCCATGTATTCAATTCCCCATGCATAAAAAAACAACATAAAATATCACCGACTACATGGGAATAGCATCCCTCGAATCAATAGTCCCTCCCATTCACTAACATATCGAGCATGACCTAACAAAATCATAACCATCTCTAAACAAGGCCGGCCAGTAAAATTCACATGGAGAACTTTCTGAGCGGTTCTCTTTCCGGACTGGGATCCTTATAGGAATACACCTTCTCTAAACACAATGCGGTCTCTTAAAGAAAAGGAACAGATCCTCCCAATGGTACTTTCTCGAATCCGACTTCAGTCGGTCAATGTTGTTTCTCGTCCAACCTTGAAGAACCTGCTTAAAGACAAGAAAGTTCACCATATTAGCACGATAAACCATGGTTAACGGTTTTCTGGATCCTATAAATACCCCCTACTCATTCATTCTCTACGATTTCCACTACCAGCGCCAACCTAAGGGCTAGTGCTGAGAGGTCGGGAGGAGGAATGGGTGGCGGGAAAGAGCGCTAGCGACGCGTTGCCGGGGGAACGAGGAGGGAAAAAGTATGATCCTCTCTTAGTTTCTTCGTAAGCTAGGATTTCAATTCATTCTATTTTCTTTAAAGCTTTGTTCTTGATTCATCTTTCCTTTTGATTCATTTTCTGTTGTAGTTTGAGGAGAAATCTGTGTAACACCCTACTTAGGTACGGACGGCTATGCACGTCCGTGAACCCTGTGATTCGTCACACATTCACTCACCTAAGACGCGTGGTGTCTACCGATTCTCCATCGATTATGATTCTATTCTTTCAATTCTGCTTTTATGGTTATTTTGATGGAGAAATCTGTGTAATACCCTACTTAGGTGCGAGAGTCTATGCACATCAGTGAATCCTGTGATTCGTCACACATTCACTCATTTAAGACGCACGGTGTCTATCGATTCTTCATCTCTTACTGTTTGAGATTCTTTCATTTTTCGTTACTATTTTCCTCTCGATTTTTTTATAGAGGAAACTCTTTCCGTTTTTCTTTTAAAATATGTCCCAATATAAAGGAAAACTCTACCACAATTTTTATAGAAATATGTCCCGATATAAAGGGAAACTCTGTCGAACTTTATATATATATATATGTCTTGATATAAAGGGAAACTCCGCTGAAAGTTTTATAAAAATATTTCCCTATATAAAGGGAAACTCTGTCGAAATTTTATAGAAATATGTTCCCGATACAAGGGGAAAATCTGCCGAAATTTCCCTAGAAATATCACCCTATATAAGGCGAAGTTCTGCCGAAGTTTTAAGAGCAAATATGTTTTTCGCGTTCTTCGTTTGTTCTTCACGTTCTTCGTGTTCTTCGTTCGTTCTTCATGTTCTTGGTACATTCTTAGTATTTTTCATACGAAAATGAATTTTGATCATTTCAGGAGCTACAAATCTTTCTTTTTGAAAAAGAATCACGATAAAGCATTGTATACCTGCAAGAGAGCTCGATTAGGTAATGAAATCCTTCCTTTTGTAGTTGGATTTTCATATGAGATCGTTGAAATTTCTAGTTTTACGTTCTTTCTATGAAGAACCCTAATTTTGGCTATTTTTGAAAAAGGATGAAAAGTTGCTTTGTGATTCCCACTAAAATAAGGTTTAAGCATCGAATTGATGCAATGGCTTGGAAAGTTAGGGTTTGGGAGTTAAAATAAGCAAAAATACGAGTATATATGCATATGAATAATATATATGTGAGTCTATACTAAGTTTTGATGTTTGTGCAAATCGAATACTTAACGAAAGAATTACATCACGTGAATTGATGTGGTTTGAGTTGGATCTTGAAAAGGATCGTGTGTCACGTTAAGGATGACTGGGAGTAGAACAGGTCAGGCATGCAACCTGTAGGTTTATCAGAAGGAACCCATATTGGTGTTTCCCTTCCTAGGTCGTACATGGTTGCCCTGTTATGATAATTGCGAATGAAATGAATGATTTACAATGCATGGTACCTGATGAATCTCGTATTCATCACTCTAAATCTCATTTATTAAGCTCAAATCCCTTAAAATCAACAGCATTTTAGCATCTATTCTTCATAATTACATTCATGCATGATTTCATAAGAATTGCATTTTAGCAGAAAAATCTGCACAAAATAAGAAGCCAAAATGACCTGTAAATAGCCTAACTTCCCTGATTTTTAACTCATTCATGCTAACTCCGAATGACACAAAACCACCTCCACTGCGTACATATCACTAACAAGAATAAAGGAAAAATACAAAAAAATAACTAACCCAAATAAGTGGACCAAAAACCCAAACCCAAGTTTCAGGATTTTCGGACTAAAAGCCCCATATCTTCCTCATCCAGTGTCCGATTTAATCCTACTCACTTTTGAAGTAATGTACATTCAATTACCTTCAAAACAAGACCTAGTTCAAGTGAATCAGAGCTCATATGTGAAAGTTGGGTTTTGGGCCTCTTTTGTATATTGTGTATTTTAGCGGTTTTTGACCTAATATTTTATGTACATATTTTATTGATTAATAAAAATACAAAAAAATTAGATTAATGTGTATCTATTTATCTCTGATTTATCATAGTTTTTCCGTATTTTTATCTGATCTAAAAAATGACATAAAAAATACAAAACCCCAAAATCAAGGTGTTCTACGAACATGGGACACCCCAAAAATACCACTTTGTGCAAATGATCGATTTTGGTTTTGATGTCTTCATGAAAGTTGTAGATCTCATTGAGACTAGCAATTTTCGTGAAGAAACTTTTTTGATCCGAGGTCACTTACTATTTTTTATTGATTTTACAAAAACTTTTTATTTTCGAATTTTCTGGTGCTGACACGTGGCAGCACCTGGTGCCGCCACGTGTCACCCATTTTTGGAATTATTAATATATCATTTTTTTTAAAAAATAAAATTTAAAAAATTTAATAATAAAAAAATAAAATAAAAAATAAAATAAAATAATGGACGCACGTGCGTCGCACGTGCCTCCAGGGCACGTGCTCCGCACCTGCGCCCTACCTCCATGAGCCCTCACGCACCACGTGGCCCCTCAATGGCCGTCCGATCTCGGCCGATCGGACGGCCATCCATCGTCGTCTTCCCTGCCGCTTTCCCCTTTCCATCGTGGGCGGCGGCCCCCGAAATCTCCGCAGCACCGCCCCCGAATCCCGTCGATCTCGCGCTGCCATCCGCAATCGCATCGCCTCTGCGTATCTCGCCCAATCAAATCCCATCTCCGACCCCTGCGTATCCTCTCCGATCTTCCCCTCGAATCGGCGACCTTCCATCGCCGTGCCTCTCCCCCGCAGCCTATAAAAGCTCACAACCACCCTCCGTAAAACCCATCCGCCGATAGAACTCAAATCCCAGGCGAGCCCGGTGGTGACAGCCCGGCCTCGCCACCCTCGCGGCGAGATCCGAGGGCGCCACCGCCCCTCGTTGCAGAAGCGGTTCCGCCGCCTTTCATCCTCTGCTTCAGCTTCAGCCCTCGTTCCCGTTGAGCCGACGATTTCGCCACCGACCTTCGCAATCAATCCGCCGATCCTCGTCGAAGTGCCCCTTCTCCGGTGGTGACAGCCCGTGAGCCACCATACCTCGCCGGCGCGATCCAAGGGACTACCACCCTCATCGCAGCATACCCTCGCCGTCGCTGCTCGCTCCGGCCACGCCCAACGCCGTCGAGCCTTTCCGCAGGTTATCTCTCTCTCTCTCTCTCTTTCTTTCTCACTCTCCCTCTTTCTCTCTTCCTCTCTCTCGATCAATTCCGCCGCATCATCACCTCCATCGGCCACCATCCTCGACTTCGCTCGCCAACCAACTCATCGCTACACCGCTACCTCAACGTCCGCCGGCCGTGTGTCGGCCCCACCTCCGAGTCGACGTCGAGCTACCCTCCTCTTCGCGCCGTCAAACCACTATTCCAACGCCATCTTCATTGACCTTCGTCGCTTCCGAGCTTCATCGCCACCTCTGACTTCATAGCCTCCAACGCAACGCCAGCAATGCCTCTCCGCCGCAGCCTCCTCCGCCACTCCGCCCTCTTGGCCGTGTGTCGGCCAGAGGAAGGTCGACATACACCGTCTCTCCTCTGCGAGCCACCGGCTTCCAGGCCGAGACCCCCCCACGTGCGAGGAGCGTGGGTGTGGGGGGACGTCAGCTGGCTTCATCCCCCGGGTCACGTGCACTGCACGTGACCACGGGGTAATTTACAGAAGCACCCCTGGAGTATCCTCTTTTTGCCGTTAAGCCCAAGATCCAGAGGGCACGTGCTCTGTACGTGCCCCTTGGTCAATTTGCAGTTCGCCCCCAGTTTCATTGGTAATTACGCCCTAGCCCCCCTATAGTTTTATATTTATTTATAATATTTGCATCTGTACCCCTGTGTTTCCCCATATTTTTGGACTTCGTCTCTACATTATTTAATTAATCTAAAAATAGCATGATGTTTATTGAATAATTCTCTACATTTTGACATATTGTGGACAATTTTGTGATTGATGGTTAATTAATAAATAATTATTTTGCGGAAATTTGCATATTTTACCCGTTTCTTGCTCTGAAATTGATAATTAATTAACTGTTGCTCTAAAAATCCCCGAAAAATATTTTTTTAGAGTTAATTGCGCTTAACATTGTGCCCAAAAAGAATTGCATTTGCATTCATAACTTGCCCAGTAAAAATCATTTTGCATATTTCATTGTATAATTTTTAATAGGTATTAGATCTCACATTTTCGAGGTTTAGGATTTTTCTATGATTCATCACCTAGTGATAGATCTTAGATAATTTTGTTCCTCGAAAATAAGTAGGTTTAGTATTTATCATAATTAAATATTGAAATTCATTCTGTTTGCATTTAAAAATTCATAAAAAAATTCATATTGCATCCAAAAATTCCAAAAAAATTATAGTGCACTCATTTCATCGTACTTTACATTGTGGCCAAGTTTCATATTTTTCAGATATCGTTTGAATGTAATTCACATTTTAGTCCCTCAAATAGGCCAAATTTGCATATTGCACCCTTTATTGCATTGAAAATTTCCAAAAAAAAGACCACCTTAAAAACCGAACACGAACTTGGATAGACTTAATTCTAGGTTGTTCCTTTGCCTCCTTGTGATCGACCTTGGGACTTGCCCAAGTAAAATAAACATAAAACCACACGATAAAAAATTGAACATAATATTTGTGGTTATTTTCTTGACCGTTTTCAATTGCCGCCTACAACGCACGACACATAATTTTTACGCACTTTACGGTAAAAACACATTTTTAAAAGCGACATTTTCGGATACGTCAGATGGCGCCGTTGGCGGGGAGGCAAACGGCTTAGATTTTGTCTTGAAAATTTTTGTTCGGTTTTCCGCATTCGGGTAGTCTGACCCCCAAATCTCGCATTGTAAATTCCATTTTTTTTCCTGCAATTTATTTTCAGCACTTATTTTTCATAACTTTTTGAGTCACTCTCTTACAGTTTCTCTCTTATTTTTCTTGCGACGTACTTTGTACGTGGAGCGGTTTTTCAAGAACCGACGCAACTTCACCGCCATTTGCAAAAACCGCAATTAATTTAAGATCAAGTCGAGTCGTGAGAGAGCGTAGAGTCTAGGTTTTTAATTCCTGCAATTTCTAAAATTTTGTAATTAATTGCTTATTTACAGCGGTGTCCGTTTGGACTCTCGCGTGTGTAGAAAGACCTCTGACTCTATTCTGTGGTGTGTCGTGGCCTGTTTCACTCTCCGGTGAGGGTGGGGCCCGACTTGAGTGGCGATTAGGTTAGACCTGCACCTACGGCTCTCAGAGCATTTATATTTTTGCTTGTGCTCATATGATCTTAAGCCACACTGCACGTTAACTGAGACGCACATAGATCGTTCAACTTAGCCAAATTAAATCAATTCTTCCCGCTAATAGAACTTTCTGCTAAGGTGCGGTTTTTCATCGGCTTGCATTTCATTTAGAATAATTTTAAATTCTGTCTAGCATCTCACATGGAGATTGCGAGGATTCACTGTAAGTCTTCTAACTGAGCATTCATCATAATTTTTCGCGTGCATCGGCTTTTCTCAAATTCCTCTCTCTTGTTTTATAACATAACTTTAAAAGAAATTGGTACTGGACGGTAGACGTGCACTTGTGCTCATTTAAATTCTTCAGTGATCACCTAATAAAAATTGAGACTGCTAAATATAGCCGATTTCAAAATAACCCATAAAATCAAGAATTTTTGCGGGAGAGAAACCCCGAACTTGGATGTTTTTATTTTTCTGAGTAAGCGAGAGACGACACTTAAGTCTAGAGCCCAAATCCAAAATTTCAGCTCGCTAATTTTTTGCCAAGATTGATTTATCACCAACTAAAATTGAAAAGATAATAGCCGAACTCTTACGGCTTCATTGTGTGCATTGGTGAACTCAGGGTTTGATTTGTGTTTGTATTGGTGTGCGTGAACCGATGTCGAAGATCAATAGCCGCACTTTTGATAAAATTTCTATCCCATACAATCATCTCTCTAACCTTTTGATTTTAATCTCATCATGGAAATCTTTCCAAATTTCAGATCCAACCCATCATTTCTCTCAACTCCTTCAAAAATGACCAAACATCATTATGAAAACAAATCTGTCTTGATTTGGTCCAAATCAACTACATCATATTCTTCCAATAATCCTCCAACATTTGCTGAAAACTTTCACCCGCAGATGACTTCGGCCCCCTCATTGAATCCTTACTCAAGTCATCCCACCACACATGACCACCTACCATCTTGGACTGAACCGTCTTATTCTCAGTTTCTCGCCAGCGAAACATTTCAGGATCAAATTCCTTTTAAGTCCCACGACTGGAAGAGAAACCAAACCCAGATGGAAGGATATGCATTTAATGATCATCAGTGTTGGATTGACCACAACAGACCCCTCGTCAGACATACAGAGGACTGGACTGACCTCCTAGACACATATAAACCCTGTATGCTGACTCCACAATATCAAGGTCTGACTAATCATGATCAAAGGATTGAACTCCATTCAGATCAAATACACATGCTTGGACCATATGAGCAGCCTCCTTCCATAATTATTGAGGAGATATTTTCTAAAAATAGTGATCATATGTTGGATATTCCAAGAAACTCTCCTCTCCGCAGATACAGAAAAATGGAAGAAATCATTGAACAAAAACCGAGTGCTCCCATGATTGATCATGAACAGAATTTTGAGGATAATATTTCGAGGATGAAAACAAGATTTGAATTGATGGAGGATAGATTTCAAAAATTTGCCGACCGAGTAATCTCATTCTATGGTGGCTCGGATATAAAAATGAATGAGGAAAGGATTGGATCCCATGATAAAAATTTTGAGGATATTCAAAGACCTAGGGATGATTCAAACATCAATACTTCTGCTCATTATTCCCCTAGAAATGATTATGCCCCTAACCTTTACTCCGAACATCCCCTGATCATCTGAGGAACACACCACATCACCATACCACACAGAAAATACCAAAAAATGGGAATATTCAAAAATACCAAAAAAATCGAAAATCCGGAAAATCTCATAAAAATGAATCTGAAGAAGACCTGATGAATTTGGATCCTGCTTTACGGGAAGCACTAGAAAAACATTTGATTTTTGAACTTCCCATTATAAAGGCCATTGAACACTTCCCCGACCTCAAGAAATTTTTAACGGACAGATTAATTGTCAAAAAGTCGGGAAGGATTAGAACAAAAACCGAAAGACATATCTTGTCAATGGCCTCCTCCTTGGTGTTGAGGAGAAAAACCAAGAGCCGCATTGTGAAGCGGTCGCCCAGATTTGACTGTAGAATAAAAGACACAATTTTTACCCATGCCCGAATTGATGATGATTCACCAATCAATATCCTCTCGACCTCTGTATTCCACGAACTCAAACTCGGACCGATCAGGAAAATACGAGAGATTGTTCAATTGGCGGACCGGTCGATAAAGCGACCGAGAGGAATCATTTCTGTCATCATGATATTCCAAGGTGCTCCGCTCAAAATGGAATTCACGATCACTTATATTTAGCATCAAGGAGAATTCACCCAGTCTCCAATTATTCTCGGAAAGCCATTCTTAGCAATATCTAAGGCAATTATCGATTGTGAGACTCGGGAAATCAATTTTACAGCATTCGAAGCACTTCGATCTGATACAGTCTTTGAGAAACCACGATTTTCTGAGATAACCCACGAAGTCCCTAACAACCGCAACCATGAAACGGTAGAAGAGCCCTACCCCGCTGCTACACCTGAGATTGAGTTTGTTAATGAGACTATTGGTTTAGAAACTCTCCCCAGTATTTCAATTTCCGCGGATCTCAAAATAGACAAATCCTTCTACTACGATCCAGAGACATATGCTTGGTCGCACCCTGGAGCAACATACTCCGATTATTTTGACCAAATCCTCCCAAATCAAGAATGCACTAACATCCAGGAGACTAAGAACAAATTTGCATCCCAAACACCGACCGAGGAGAAGAACAGTAATGGCTACTCATCTGGATATTCAAGTGAACCGACAACTTCACGAAACAAGAAAAAGAGAGTTAGATTTAACCTTTAGGAAGAGGAATCAGTTGATGATCCCTCATCAGGTTCGAAAAAAGTAGTCTACATAAGTGAAGTCTGTTCGGCAGCCCTGAAGCGATATCTGCGCAAGGATCCAAAATTCGATTCTCATTGGACAACTCCCGTTCCTAATTATTACTCAGCCAAAGCTGATGCTCCTACCATCCACAAATACACTGGAATTATATCTTATAAGCTGACTGAGACCGGAGCATCTGAACATTCATCTGAGGACAAACTGATTGATATTAAAAAGGAACGAATTTTGAGGAAACAATTAAAGAAACAAAAAGACATGAAGATCTGGAGTATGTCCACTTTCAAATACTATTCCTCTGAGGATAACTCTGGTGATGGCTACCTTACATCTGACTCAAATATTTCATTTACTATCCATCATGATTTTTCTGAGGATGACAATGATAATGGTGGGGAATCATATGCTTCATCTCCGTCTCACCATTACGCTCTCCCACCACAGGCTCACAAAAAGATCAGCCGTAAACCGCCTTAATCATTGGCTACCCTCCCTCCGTCCCGACCACATCGGTCTTCTTGTAAAACTTCTTCCTCTACTTAGGCCAAGGCCTAAGTATAGGGGGGGGACCGATGCCATTTGTATATACCATTTTTTCGCATCACAATCTTTCTCTCGATCGCTCTATCTCCACCTTTCTTTTATACTTAGGCTGCCAAAGCCTAAGTATAGGGGGAACCGCCACCCATCTGTATATACTCTCCTCATTTACATATCCCGTCCGCCTCTTTTTACGCTCTTCTTCTATACTTAGACTATTCACAGTCTAAGTATAGGGGGGCGAACCATTGTATAATTTTACTCTCTTACGCTTAGCCCGAGCTATGTCTTCATTACGCTTCTTGTGCTCTGAGGATACAACACTCGCTAAGTATAGGGGGCCTGTATATATACTATGTATATATTTTAGCCATACCTCGTACTTGCACGTAAGTCTATATGTATTTACGGGGTGGGTATTATTAAAAAAAGAGTTTTGCTTCTAACACTAACTATGCCCAAAATTTTTGAAAAAAAAGGCTTCTTATTCATTTTTGCATAGAAATCCCTTGCATGAAAAAAAAATGTCTGCATTCCACACTCCTGCACTTCATCCAGCATTACATTCATTTGCATCTGTGAAAAGTCATTGGGTTCTGAACCGAGTTATGAGCCGAAACCGAGAGTGGTCTGGACTTAACCTTAATCAACCTAATTTCAGAGGAACTTCACCGAGAAAGAGGATTTTAGAGTCTTCAGGTCTGTGACTTAATTCTTTGAGTTCCACATGACAATGCACAGAGTTTGACTCTTAGTGTCTAACCTGGTCTCTTCATTCTGGGTACAACTCTTGAATAAGGAATTAATTTGTACTCTCGCACTATGCACTTAGCTCAACTCAAACGAGATGTTGGAAGACTGTGTAAGTTTCTTTTCTGGTAGCGTGGAAATTTAAAGACCGGAGTACGGGTTGAAATAAAGCTTCAGAAAAGGGATGGACGGCTGGGCACAATTTTTTTCTAAGACCCAAAAAAGTGTATGGAAACAAAAGATTCTATATCCGTAGGGGCAAAACAAGATCCAAGCAGAACCACCAAAAAGTCCAAATACAAAGAAGCAATCTACCAAATAAATATCTGACCAAAAGGTCCAAGCTTCAAGAAACCTGCAGATCTTGGTGGAGACTCGGCTACACTGGCCATCTTCACAAGGAGAGGTGACTACACTGGCCACCCTCCAGTTCTTTTCTCATTCTTCTAACTTCTCCCCCCAATTCGATTGTGAACACAGCACGACAGACCTTAGAAGGAAATACCTGACTCCCCGATGACGAGTTATTGGAGAGGAGGTTTGCACGGTAGTCTGGCATTCTGGGTGGGAAGAGCTAAAACCTTTCACACACAAGAGTCGGTTATTCAATGTTCATAGGGTATGCTTTGGGAAGAGGATTGATCTAAGATGACTTCTGAACCGAAACTGTAAGCAATGATTTGTAGAACTTGAGGACTGTTGATTTTAAAATTCTAAGTGTCACAGAAGTTCCGACACACAAATAATCCAAAGGTTGAGTTTAGGTTCACTTTCACCTTCAGCTCATGGTCTTGGTATGGAACCCAATCTCATTTCACCTCATGGCATTTCTTTTTGATGCTCAAGGACGAGCATGGTTTAAGTATAGGGGGATGATGAATCTCATATTCATCACTCTAAATCTCATTTATTAAGCTCAAATCCCTTAAAATCAACAACGTTTTAGCATCTATTCTGCATAATTAGCATTCATGCATGATTTCATAAGAATTGCATTTTAGCACAAAAATCTGCACAAAATAAGAAGCCAAAAATCCAAGCCAAAATGACCTGTAAATAGCCTAACTTCCTTGATTTTTAACTCATTCATGCTAACTCCTAATGACACAAAACCACCTACACTGTGTACATATCACTAACAAGAATAAAGGAAAAATACAAAAAAATAACTAACCCAAATAAGTGGACCAAAAACCCAAACCCTAGTTTCAGGATTTTCGGACTAAAAGCCCCATATCTTCCTCATCCAGTGTCCGATTTAATCCTACTCACTTTTGAACTAATGTACATTCAATTACCTTCAAAACAAGACCTAGTTCAAGTGAATCGGAGCTCATATGTGAAAGTTGGGTTTTGGGCTTTTTTTGTATATTGTGTATTTTAGCGGTTTTTGACCTAATATTTTATGTACATATTTTATTGATTAATAAAAATACAAAAAAAATTAGGTTAATGTGTATCTATTTATCTCTGTTTTATCATAGTTTTTCCGGATTTTTATCTTATCTAAAAAATGACATAAAAAAATATAAAACCCCAAAATCAAGGTGTTCTATGTACATGGGACACCCCAAAAATACCACTTTGTGCAAATGATCGATTTTGGTTTTGATGTCTTCATAAAAGTTGTAGATCTCATCGAGACGAGCAATTTTTGTTAAGAAACATTTTTGATCCGAAGTCATTTACTATTTTTTATTGATTTTACAAAATCTTTTATTTTCGAATTTTCTGGTGCTGACACGTGGCAGCACCTGGTGCTGCCACGTGTCACCCACTTTTGGCCTTATTAATATATCATTTTAAAAAAAATAAAATTTAAAAAATTTAATAATAAAAAAATAAATTAAAAAAAATAAAATAATGGACGCAGGTGCGTCGCACGTGCCTCCAGGGCACGTGCTCCGCACGTGCGCCCTACCTCCTTGAGCCCTCACGCACCACGTGGCCCCTCCATGGCCGTCCGATCTCGGCCGATCGGACGGCCATCCATCGTCGTCTTCCCTGCCGCTTTCCCCTTTCCATCGTGGGCAGCGGCCCCCGAAATCTCCGCAACGCCGCCCCCGAATCCCGTCGATCTCGCGCCGCCATCCGCAATCGCATCGCCTCCGCGTATCTCGCCCAATCAAATCCCATCTCCGACCCCCGCGTATCCTCTCCGATCTTCCCCTCGAATCGGTGACCTTCCATCGCCGTGCCTCTCCCCCGCAGCCTATAAAAGCTCACAGCCACCCTCCGTAAAACCCATCCGCCGATAGAACTCAAATCCCAGGCGAGCCTGGTGGTGACAGCCCGGCCTCGCCACCCTCGCGGTGAGATCCGAGGGCGCCACCACCCCTCGTTGCAGAAGCGGCTCCGCCGCCTTTCATCCTCTGCTTCAGCTTCGGCCCTCGTGCCCGTTGAGCCGATGATTTCGCCACCGACCTTCGCAATCAATCCGCCGATCCTCGTCGAAGTGCCCCTTCTCCGGTGCGGACAGCCCGTGAGCCACCACACCTCGTCGGCGTGATCCGAGGGACTACCACCCTTGCCGCAGCATACCCTCACCGTCGCTGCTCGCTCCGTCCACGCCCAACGCCGTCGAGCCTTTCCGCTGGTAATCTCCCTCTCTTTCTTTCTCTCTCTCTCCCTCTTTCTCTCTTCCTCTCTCTCGATCAACTCCGCCGCATCATCACCTCCACCGGCCACCATCCTCGACTTCGCTCGCCAACCAACTCCTCGCTATGCCGCTACCCCAACGTCCGCCGGCCATGTGTCGGCCCCACCTCCGAGTCGACGTCGAGCTACCCTCCTCTTCACGCCGTCAAACCAGTGTTCCAACGCCATCTTCATTGACCTTCGTCGCTTCCGAGCTTCATCGTCACCTCCGCCTTCATAGCCTCCAACGCAACGCCAGCAATGCCTCTCCGCCGCAGCCTCCTCCGCCACTCCGCCCTCTTGGCTGTGTGTCGGCCAGAGGAAGGTCGACATACACCGCCTCTCCTCCGCGAGCCACCGGCTTCCAGGCCGAGACCCCCCCACGTGCGAGGCGCGTGCGTGTGGGGGGACGTCAGCTGGCATCATCCCCCGGGTCACGTGCACTGCACGTGACCGCGGGGTAATTTACAGAAGCACCCCTGGAGTCTCCTCTTTTTGCCGTTAAGCCCAAGATCCAGAGGGCACGTGCTCTGCACGTGCCCCTTGGTCAATTTACAGTTCGCCCCCAGTTTCATTGGTAATTGCGCACTAGCCCCCTATAGTTTTATATTTATTTATAATATTTGCATCTGTACCCCTGTGTTTCCCCGTATTTTTGGACTTCGTCTCTACATTATTTAATTAATCTAAAAATAGCATGATGTTTAATGAATAATTCTCTACATTTTGACATATTGTGGACAATTTTGTGATTGATGGTTAATTAATAAATAATTATTTTGCGTAAATTTGAATATTTTTTTCTGTTTCTTGCTCTGAAATTGATAGTTAATTAACTGTTGCTCTAAAAATCCCCGAAAAATCATATTTTGTAGAGTTAATTGCGCTTAACATTCTGCCCAAAAAGAATTGCATTTGCATTCATAACTTGCCCTGTAAAAATCATTTTGCATATTTCAGTGTCTAATTTTTAATAGGTATTAGATCTCACATTTTTTAGGTTTAGGATTTTTCTAAGATTCATCACCTAGTGATAGATCTTAGATAATTTTGTTCCTAAAAAATAAGTAGGTTTAGTATTTATCATAATTAAATATTGAGATTCATTCTGTTTGCATTTAAAAATTCATAAAAAAATTTCATATTGCATCCAAAAAGTCCAAAAAAATTACAGTGCACTCATTTCATCGTACTTTACATTGTGGCCAAGTTTCATATTTTTCAGACATCGTTTGAACGTAATTCACATTTTAGTCCCTAAAATAGGCCAAATTTGCATATTGCATCCTTTATTGCATTGAAAATTTCAAAAAAAAGACCGCCTAAAAAACCGAACACGAACTTGGATAGACTTATTTCTAGGTTGTTCCTTTGCCTCCTTGTGATCGACCTTGGGACTTGCCCAGGTAAAATAAACGTAAAACCGCACGATAAAAAATTGAACATAATATTTGTGGTTATTTTCTTGACCGTTTCCGATTGCCGCCTACAACGCACGACACATAATTTTTACGCGCTTCACGATAAAAACACATTTTTAAAAGCGACATTTTCGTATACGTCAGTACCGGGAGCCAATATATTCGGGTTGAACAACGGAAGATGTGGTCGTGCCATGTGGGGGTGCGGGTGGTTCAAAAGCGGCTGGGTCACGATAACATGTATTTAAAGCTGCTTGGTTTTGTTATTAAAGTTTAGCCTGCGGTTTTAAGCAACTGAGTCCTCGAGGACAGTATGCTCCTTTGTTTTCTAGGCTGAGGTTTGAGACCCTGATTAATAAAAGAAAAGGAAATTGTCGGGGTAGTATTGGAGGATTGGTTGAGGCAACGTGCGACAGCATAATCTCATCAGATCAATGCAATCTCCAATCCCGAAGTATCCACAGCATCTGAGTCCAATAATGGTAGGGTTCCCCTGGACTAATCCTTGACGTGGAATAGAAAAGAATAGGACTTAAATTAATGAGAATGAATGAAACTTTTCATGACATCAAGTTTTGAAAAATTACACAATTTGTTTGCTTTTCTCTTCTTTGTTACTTAGCATTTTCTAATTGTTACCTATGATTTGTGGAAAATCCAACTGGTGTCGGTGAGCCATTGTAAGGACATCAGTAGATATCTAGCCAGTCACGGTATCTTTACTTTGTAAGGTAGTTAGTATTCTTTTTGTGTATTTTCTTTTCAAGTTGATGTATATGTAAATGGTTATAGTGAGACATTGTATCATGTGAACTTTATTTTGTGAACGAAAAAGTGTTAAAATACTTTCTTCTGAGTATTTTTATTTGCAGTCTGTTTTTGAATGTTAGTTGTGATTGCTGAATAAATTATTGGTGAGTAACCAGATCCAGATATGGGAGGATCGACGACCCAAAATCGGGGTCGTGACAGTTTGGTATCAAAGACAGGTTACTCCAGTAATTTATTTAGTAATTTACAACTATGAGTGGTATTCAGAAACTAATGTTGTATTAAGATCCTTTGATCTTAATAAACTAACTGCAGTACCATTCACAAGTCATTGTCCCTTATGTACATCATGCTAAGACATATAGGATCTAACCTTTGACCTTGACTTATCCCAGGATCATGGCAGACCAAGATGTGTTTTGGCAATTAGTGGCTATGATGACAATGCTGTAATAAATGGGGCAAAATCAGCAAGCGCTAGAGGGGCTCAATGCACAAACTGATAGACCCGAGGCATCCAAACCTGTGGATGCTAGAATTGAGGGTTTTGTCCACTTTTCTGACGAAGAATCGAGTTACCATCCTTCCACTAAGTTTGCTCTGACCCTATATGAAGGAGCAATGGAGAAGACCCCTCTTAGACATCAAAAGTTACTTGTCAATTATCGAAAGGGAAAAAATTCATCGATTCAAAGGTGTAGAGACACCTGCCGAGGCTGAATTATGGCTCGATGACGTTAGTAGGATGTTGAGGATAATCCATGATCCAGTTGACACCTCGGTGCACTTTGCTGATTACTCCCTAGCAGATATGTACGACGATCGTGGAGAGCAATTTCCAAGAAATTAGCAGATCCTGTTCCATGGGATATCGTTGAAGAGAGGTTCCGAGCTCACTTCTGTCCCTCTCATTAGGAAGAATTAAAGAGGAGAGAGTTGGCTTCTCTGAACCAGGGTTCTAAGACCGTACGAGATTATCATATCCACTTTACCGAGCTACTACATTACTCACCAGCTCTAGAAGCTTAACCACAAGAGTGTCTAACCAACTTTGTTAGCGGTCTTTTTATGGAGATCTGCGAGAAATGCTTGTTGGTTTTAGATCTACAACCATAGATCAAGCATGGACATCGCCTCTCGTATTGAGATGGAGAGGGATGAAAACCACTAAAGAAGAAGTTTCCACTTTAATGGTGGACCATCCAAATGCAAGGCACATTATAACCATATAGATCATCGCTATCATCCAGTCGGTTCCAGTATAATCTCACCACAGACCTTGGGTCAGGAACTATCAGGAAGAGGGGGTTTTAGTAGACCTCCAGTATACCCTCGTAACTCAGCACCAGGAACTAGTTACTCTGTGGTTGGGTCTTCAATTCAGACAGGAACACGTGCATGTTATCATTGTCATCAAGAAGGTCACATTAGGAAAGATTATCTGCAGTTGAGAGGTTCAGGGTTTAAACCAACTCCAATTAACAGTACAACATCCACCCCGAGCAATGGAGCAACACGCAGAGGAAGACATGGTAGAGGTCGTGTCTCACAAGGATCATCTCCTACACAACAACCACCACAAAGTGTTGCAGTTTCTAATTTGCATATTCCTAATTGCCAGCTCAATGCAATCACTGAAGAACAAGCCATTAATTTAGGCATGGTTGTACGAGGTACCATTACTATTCATGGTTTTTTAGTACATGCATTGTTTGATTCGGGCGCTTCACATTCATTTATTGCTCGACGTATAGTACCCACTTTGGGTAAGGTACCAGTAGAAGCAAACCAATCCTATCTGATCAAGGGACCAGGCGGACAAGTATATATAATCCGAGAAATCCTGGATGATTGTTTAGTAATGATAGCAGGACATCAGTTACCTATTTCCCTAATACTCATTGAAATGGATGACTTTGATCTCATCCTTGGGATGGAAAGGCATCATGCATGCCTTGTTTATTTCCAGAAGACAGTTACTTTTCACATTCTTAACTCGATAGAGTTCTAATTTATTGGAAAGACATCCAATGATGATGTCAAATACATATCTACTCTAAAGGCTCAACAACTGTTAGAACAAGGGTGCCAAGGCTATTTAGCTTATGTATCCACTACATCAGGGTCAGATAAAACGATAGAAGATGTGCCTATAGTGTGCAAATTTCTTGATGTATTTCTAGAGGAACTACCTAAATTACCACATGAATGAGAGATTGAATTTGAAATCTCTCTCATACGTGATACTTAGCCTATCTCTATCCCTCCATATAGGATGGCACCAGCCGAGTTACGAGAGTTAAAGGCACAATTGCAAGAACTGTTAGATAAAGGATTCTTTTGTCCTAGTACTTCACCGTGGGGGCACCTATCTTATTTGTCAGGAAAATGAATGGGTCAATGCAGTTGTGCATTGACTATAGATAGTTAAACAAGAGGACAAGAAAGAAAAAGTATCCTCTACCAAGAATAGATGATCTCTTTGACCAGTTACAAGGTTCAACTGTGTATTCCAAGATTGACTTAAGGTCTGGATACCATCAGTTGAAGATAAAAGATGTGGATATCCCCAAGACAGCCTCTCGAACTAGATACGGACATTATGAATTCTTAGTTATACCTTTTGGACTGACAAATGCCCCATCAACTTTCATGGATCTCATGAATAGAGTATTATGGGAGTTCCTAGATCACTTTGTAGTAGTCTTTATTGATGATGTGCTTATTTACTCCAAGGATAAGTATATGCATGAATACCATCTCAGGAGGCACTTAAAACATCAAGGAAGAACAAATTGTATGCGAAATATAGCAAATGTGACTTTTAGCTATCTGAAGTATCTTTCTTGGGCTATGTTATTTCTAGAGAAGGTACATCAGTTGAACCCACAAAGGATAGTACGGTGATGAGTTGGGAACGCCCGAAAACTGTCACAGAAATACGATCTTTTCTGGGTTTAGCTGAATATTATAGAAGATTAGTCAAAGACTTTTCATGAATAGAATTGTCAATGACTAGGCTAACTCAGAAGTAAGTCCCATTCATATGGTCTGACACATGTGAAGCTAGTTTTCAGATACTGAAAGAATGGCTAACATCTACACCTATCCTTACTCTACCCTCTGGGAGTGAAGCGTTTACAGCGTACACTGATACATCTAAAGAAGGACTTGGGGCAGTTCTTATGCAACATGGTAAGGTAGTTGCGTATGCATCACGACAGCCTAGGACACATGAGAGGAACTACCCGATACATGACCTGGAATTAGCTGTTGTAGTTTTCGCTTTAAAGATATGGAGACATTACCTCTATGGTATTACTTTTAAAATCTTCACTGATCATAACAGATTGGAATATCTATTTGATCAGAAGGAACTCAATATGAGACAAAGACGGTGGCTATAGTTGTTGAAAGACTATGATTGCCCTATCTCCTACCACTCTAATAAGGGGAATGTCGTAGCAGATGCCCTTAGCAGAAGAACTTATTCACCTGGGTTGGTGAGTATTATTCACTTATGGGGTTTACTATCAACGTTATGTGAATGGAAACCATTTGATAGTAGTGCTGATACTATAGCTATTCCTCATCGATACAAATCAGAGATCTGGGATAAAATAAATAAATGACATGAGGATGATCCAGTCCTTAAAGACTTGAGACAACAACTTGAGAAGAATGAGATAGAGGGGTTACAGATACAAGATGGGTTACTGTATAACCATCAAGAGTTTGTGTACCCAACACACCTGAACTAAGGAAAGACATCTTACATGAAACGTACTACTCAAGATTATCTATTCATCCAGGAATTACAAAGATGTATAAGGATCTTCATTCGTACTTTTGGTGGTTGGGAATGAAGAAATATGTTGCTGAGTTTGTGAATTCATATTTCACTTTCCAGCAGGTAAAGGCTTTACACCAAAAGCCATCAGGATTATTGCAACCCCTCCCTATACCTGAATGGAAATGGGAAAGCATTTCCATGGACTTCGTTACTGGCTTACCTCAGACGACTGGTAGTAAAGATAGTATCTGGGTTATAATAGATCGTCTGACGAAGGTAGCACACTTTATTCCAATAAGCTTATCTTTTACTCCAGACCAGCTTGCCGAGTTATATATTACACATGTGATCCGTCTCCATGGCATTCCAAAGGAAGTAGTTCCCGATCGAGATTCATGATTCACCTCACATTATTGTGAGGACTTCATGAAAGCCTTAGGTACACGACTATGCTTGATCACAACATATCATCCACAAACAGATGGTCAGTCAGAACGTAAGATTCAGACACTTGAGGATATGCTATGAGTGTGTGCCTTAGAATGGAAGGTATCGTGGATTAAAGATTTACCTCTTACAGAATTGACATACAACAATAGTTACCATACAAGTATTGTCATGGAATCATTTAAAGCACTTTATGGAGAAAGGTGTACTACTCCTTTGTGTTGGCAAGAAGTCGGGATAAAGAACCTTTATGATTCACATAGACTCCAAGATACACGAGAAGCTGTAGAGCTTGCTTGAAAAAGACTATTGATTGCTCAGAGTCGCCATAAAAGCTATAGTGATGCCAGGCGAAAAGATCTTGAGATTGAAATAGGAGACTTTGCATTCCTCAAAGTATCACCTATGAAGGGAGTTCAGAGGTTTGGCTTGCGTGGAAAGTTGGCACTCAAGTTCGTGGATCTCTTTGAAATCATTTAGCGGATTGGAAAAGTTACGTATAGACTTGCGCTTCCTCCACATCTTTCAGTGATACATGATTTTTTTCATGTATCAAATCTGAGAAAGTATATTAGGGATGAGAGAAAAATACCCGTACTTGTTTGAATGATAACACTATGTATTGTATATCTTCTTTATAAATGAAATGGCATTCATTCTCTTTAAGGTTGTTATGGTTTCGATCGTCTTTAAGATTGTTATGCCTACATTTCTAGTCTCTAGGACGAGACTTCCTTTAAGGTTGTTATAATTGTAAAGCCTTGAACTTGGTCTCTCTCGGATCCTATATAATAAGATCTAGCTCGTCAAGAGGAAACCAACGGAATTTATTTCGTATGAATCGGACTTTGTTTGGAATTGTTACGATTTTTGGAAGAAAGAGAAGTAAAGAGGTTCAAGACATCATTAACCCATAATGACCGTCATTAAGACTAATTAGACATGATTAAAGAAACTAGTGACAGATTGAAAAACACTAATGACCATTAGCAAACACTAATCAATAGTTAGAAAAAGATAATCATAAGCCGTGAAAGTTTTTTTGACCAGAAATAAGCTGTGAAAGTTAAATCGTGATTAGTGAATGTTAATCACAATTAATGTTAATTAAGCATCATTAGCGAATCTAGAATCCTCAGGAATGTTCTAACTTAAGACCTAAGTTTCAGATAAGTTTTGGCCAAAATTTTGGGTCGCTAACCGTGTTTAAGGGCTAAACCATGGTTTACTAACCATGGTTAGCAGTTTTCTAGAGCCTATAAATACCCCCCACCCATTCATTTTCTACAATTTCCACTACCACCACCACCCAAGGGGTAGGGTTGAGAGGTCGGGAGGAGGAGTCGGAGGCGGGGAAAGAGTGCTAGTGAAGCGATGCTAGGAGAACGAGGAGGAGAAAGGTATGGTCCTCTCTTAGTTTGCTTCATAATTTAGGATTTCAATTCATTATCTTTTCTTTTAAGCTTTGTTCTAGATTCATCTTTCCTTCCGATTCATTTTCTGTTGTGGTTTGAGGAAAAATCTGTGTAACACCCTACTTAGGTGCATGCGACTATGCACGTCAGTGAACCATATGATTCGTCCCACATTCGCTCAGCTAAGACGCAGGGTGTCTACCAATTCTCCATTGCTTATGTTTCTATTCTTTAAATTTTGCTTTTATAGTTATTTTGGTGGAGAAATTTATGTAATATCCTACTTAGTTGCAGGAGGTTATGCACGTCAGTGAACCCTGTGATTCGTCACACATTCACTCACCTAAGATGCGTGGTGTCTACCGATTCTTCATCTCTTATTGTTTGAGTATATTCTTCCATTTTCGTTATTATTTTCCTCTCGGGGATTTTATAGATGAAACTCCTTCCATTTTTCTTTAAATTATGTACCGATATAAAAGAAAACTCCATCGAAATGTTTATAGAAACATGTCCCGATGTAAAGGGAAACTCTGCCGAAATTTTTATAGAAATATGTCCCGATATAAAGGGAAACTCCGTCGAAATTTTTATAGAAATATGTCTCAATATAAAAGGAAACTCCGCCGAAAATTTTATAGAAATATGTTCCGCTAAAAGGGAAAACTCTGCCAAATGTTTTCTAGAAATATCACCCTATATAAAGGGAAGTCATGCTGAAGTTTTAAGAAAAAAATATGTTCTTCGCGTTCTTTGTGTTCTTCGTGTGTTCTTCGCGTTTTTCGGGTTCTTCTTTCGTTCTTCATGTTCTTGGCACGTTCTTAGTGTTTTTTATATGAAAATGAAATTCTATTAGTTCATGAGCAATAAATCTTTATTTTTGAAAAAGAATCACTATAAAGCACTGTATACGTGCGAGAGAGCTCGATTACATAGCGAAATCCTTCCTTTCGTTATTGGGTTTTCATATGAGATCGTTGAAATTTCTGATTTTATATTCTTTGCTATGAAGAACCCTAATTTTGGCTATTTTTGAGAAACTATGAAAAGTTGCTTTGTGATTCCCACAAAAATAAGGTTTAAGCATCGAATTGATGGAATGGCTTGGAAAGTTAGGGTTTGGGAGTCAAAATAAGCATAAATAGAATTATATTTGCATATGAATAATATATATGTGAGTCTATACTAAATGTTGATGTTAATGCAAATCAAAGACTTAACGAAAGAATTACATCATGGGAATTTATGTGGTTTGAGTTTGATCCTGAAAAGGATCGTGTGTCACGTTAAGGACGATTGGGAGTAGAACTACAGGTCGGGCATGCAACCTATAGGTTTGTAGGAAGGAATCTGTATTGATGTTTTCCTACCTAGGTGGTACACGGTTGCCCTGTTATGATAAATGCACACAAAGTGAATGATTTGCAATGTGTGGTACTAGGAGCCAATATATTCGGGTTGAACGACGGAAGATGTGGTCGTGCCATTTGGGGGCGCGGGTGGTTCAAAAGCGGCTGGGTCATGATAACCATATTTAAAGCTGCTAGGTTGGGTGATTAAAGTTTAGCCTGGGGTTTTAAGCAACTGAGTCCTCGAGGATGGTATGCTCCTTTGTTTTCCAGGCTGAGGGTTTGAGACCCTGATTAATAAAAGAAAAGGAAATTATCAGGGTAGTATTGGAGGATTGGTTGAGGCGACGTGTGGCAATATAAGCTCATTAGACCAACGCAATCTCCAATCCCAAAGTGTCCACAGCTTCTGAGTCCAAGAATGGTGGGGTTCTCCTAGACTAATCCCTGACATGGAATAAAAAGGAATATGACTTAAATTAATGAGAAGGGATGAAACTTTTCATGACAACAAGTTTTGAAAAATTACACAATTTGTTTGCTTTTCTCGTCTTCGTTACTTAGCATTCGCTAATTGTTATCCTATGATTTATAGAAAATCCAACTGGTGTCGATGAGCCACCATAAGGACCTTAGAAGACATCTAGCCAACCACAGTAGCTTTACTTTGTAAGGTAGTTAGTAATCTTTTTGTGTATTTTCTTTTCAAGTTGATGTACATGTAAATGGTTATAGTGAGACAGTGTATCATGTGAACTTTATTTTGTGAACGGAAAAGTGTTGAAATACTTTCTTCTGAGTATTTTTATTGGCAGTCTATTTTTGAATGTTAGTTGTGATTGCTGAATAAATTATTTTTGAGTAACCAGATTCGGATATGGGAGGATCCGACGACTCGGAATCGGGGTCGTGACACATGAGCTCACTCATGAGATATTGGGAAGAATCAAATTTTGTATGCGGTCATCTCGCTTTGGAAGCTTGAGTGAATTTGTAGGTTTGATATATACTTTTGGAAAGTATATGATCAACACCTGTGTATGATATATGCTTTTGGAAAGTATATGATCGATACCAACTCCCATTGATCGAATGAGAAAACTTGATGATAAAACCCTGAAGGAGACAGTCTAAAAGATATCTATAAACTTGGGGATAAACCGGGTCTTCCAGTATGCATGATGTACATGTACTGGGAATACCTGAGGGTGATGTGTGAAGGATATGGTTAGATCCTCAAGTGCATCACGGAAGCGTGAGCGTCGTATCGAATACGACAAAGAACAACTAATCATACTAGTTGTTCGATGCAGCGGAATTTAAAAATTTTCATACGATGAAACCACATGATCCAAGAACACTTCTTGAATCATTTCATCTATAACCACAATAAGTATAAGAAATACCTCTTGAAGCGTGGTTGATCGAGTCTCTAAAGAAAGAGACCTCCTGTCTCAAGTCCGATCGTCGGCGAGACCGCTTGCGTGCGCGGGGATGAACCACGTTGTCCTCGCAATCCAAGAAGATGATCCAAGCGTGGTTGCTCCTGATCTCGTCGCACGAGATCAAACGTCTCCTTCATGAGTATAGCACTTCAAGAAGACGGAGAACCGAAGAACGTCGAAGCGGCGGCGCGGTGGAGAGAGCGTCGACGAATCTCTCCTCTAGGGTATGGTGGACGACCACCAAAATTAGAGGGAGAGAGGGCTGTCATGTATGAAGAAGAGAGAGAGAGAGAGAGAGAGAGATATCCAAATTTACATGTAAATAGAGGGCATGGTATACCTCTCTATTTATAGGATTTTGGGATCCATGGATCTCTATCCATGTGTCATATAAAATCAATGGATGAGATTGATTTATGTCAATCCAATGGTCAAGATTGTTGTTGGTGAAACCAACAAATTTAGGTTAAAATATATTTGACAAAATCGAATATAAATCAATCCTAAATTAAACCAATAAATAAGGAGAGAATATACATGGAGATTATATCTCCATGTACAATCTATAGGTGACGGCCACCCATTCCATATTGGAATAGGGTGTCGCCCACCTCATTCCAAGTTGAGAGCAATCTCATGGATTCCCATGAGATTGCATGTCTCCTTGAATTTCTCCTTTATTTATTTGCAACAAATTTTGTTGGGTTTTATTCTTCAAAAATAATTTACAATTATATTTGAGAATATTGCAATCTTGCCATGGAAAAATTGTGAACCATATTCACAACACATAACAACATATAATTTACTTTGTTAATTAATTACACAATGTGTATCCAATACACATAATAATTAATCAACACATATAAATTATAATTAGCTCTCTCTAATACATTATAAATCACATTTATAATATATCTTGAATAACTGAATATTTCTATCCTCATTATTCTTATCCATAATAATTAAATCACATTTAATTATATTGGATAATTTCTTCACACATCAAGATTGTTAAATAACATTTAATCATTGTTTCTTTATTGCTTAGATCTTATGGAATTATTCTCAAACCATTCAAGAATAATGCGATCTTTCCTCAGATACTTGGAGATAAGGACAGGGCGATTGCATTGTTCCACGTATAGTGACTTGGATATTGAGATCATATCTCATATCTAGATCGCGGGCCTCCCATAGATGCTTGATTAAATCAAGATCGCAAATCTAATCTTCTCATTGCATCTAAATCATATTCTTATCAATGTCCAACATTTGGACTAAGATCAGATTATATCTCTACCGAGAGGAGTCACTAAAATCCATACCCGTTTCATCACTCCCTAGGAATGGAAGCGTCATGGTTATACAATCGTTTATGATCACATCACCCTCAGGTTCCCAATACCTGTACATCATGTATACTGGAAGACTCAGAATAAGCCCGTGGTATTAGATCAACTTTACATTGTCTGCTTCATGGTTTTATCAGTAAGTTTCTCATTCGATCATTGGGAGTCGGTATCGATCATATACTTTCCAAAAGCATATATCATACCTAGGTCTTTATCATATACTTTCCAAAAGTATATATCAAACCTACAAATTCAGAAAAGCTTCCAAAGAGAGACGACCATGCGCATGGAATTTGATTCATCCCAATATCTCATGAGTGAGCTCATGTCTTCCGGTTCAGTAACTGAACATGTATGATCCCTTTGAGAGATCGTATTACTCATATGACCTTATATGTACACCAGTATGCCGGTGTATAGACCTTGGTTAGGTCATCAACCTATTGGTCTGCCAAATGTACATACTTAGACATATAGTAACACATCTGTCTCCGGTCAGAGGATGCGTGCCTGTATCGTGATAGCATACGATATAGGACTTTGGTTATCTCGATCTCGTTGAGTCAACTCTTTGACCTAACTAATATGACACCTCCGAATCTCTATTCCGATGCAAAGGACTTGCATCAAGAGGTCGGTCAGATATCAACCTTTAGAGATAAGGATTGCCATCTCCTACTCAGGCTGGAGATCATCTCTTAACAATCATTTGACGGTGCTTGATGAGTCCTCAATCTAACTCTTTAGACATTCATCCAAGCACCAACCTCTATGATTCAATAGTTGAATCGACAGCTGTATGATCATCAAGATGGCCATGGTACATAACCCTAATTGTACTTAGGGACCTATTATACAAATTATTCACTCTTCATTTCAGATCAGGGAATGATATGTGCAATAACAATTATTGCATAATGGCTCGCCGTGTGGTCGCATTTCCAACAATCTCCCACTAGCCCAAAGAGCCATTAATGGGCTCATCATTTAAACCTGCACTCATGTGACAATCATAGGCTATTTAGAAAATAGCTAGGTAAGATGATCAATCACTCTGTTCCCGCGAGACTACGCCAAGTCTTTTTGCGGCACTTGCATATCCCCAGTAACAGTGCTCGCATCTAGTGCAAATGTTGCATCTTATGCAACGAATACTTAATCTTGTTAGTTATAGTGTCCTTGACACTACAACTTAACAATTGTCATAACCAGCATTTTCATAATCCTTATCAGAATACCCTTATTCCTGGAGATCTCTATCTCCTAAGGTATCTATAGTTAAGACCTTTTAGATCACTATCTACAAAGTCTTAAACTTTTGATGATAAGACTTTTGAGATCACTATCTCAAAATCTTGTCATCTATGAAGATTTTGTTATTACTGCAATCAAGTATTTTCTCTCCATAGTAGGGTTAGCAACACTTTACTACTCCAACTACATGGCAGATATCTTGCTTTTGTACACATCTAGCATACACCCAGCTTCTCGTAACTGATGCACAAGTGCAAGCAGTTCTAGCATTCACTTCCTCAACTCTTTGAGGTGCTATCCCTTTAGATAGGTCAGTACTATATCTTAAGGGATGGAAGCCTTTCTTGGAATTTCTAAGAATAGCATATGTCCAAGGTGTACTACAAATGTGAAATTCCCAATATCCTCCTCTTTGCTTCTGAACAACTTCAGAACTAAGATCTAAGAGGTATCTTTGAAATCATATTTCAAGATATGGAACAACCAGATTATAAAACACATATTATTATCCTTATATCATTTAAATGATTGGGATATCATCTACATTTAGCACGATGAACACAAAGGCACTCCCACTAAGCTTCACATGGCTCATCAAGATTTTATCGGAAATCATAACATTTATAATTTCATTAAATGTTATGGTCCAACTTCAAGAAGCTTATTTTGAGTCCATAGATGGATTCCTTAGCTTGCACACCTTGCTTTCCTCAACCATGAAGCCCTGGGGATACTTCATGTGGATATCCTCAGAGAGGTATTCATAGAGGAATGCAATGTTGACTTACATCTCTTGAAGATCCATTTACACCTTCATGGGTTTTACCCATATAGGTGGATCCTCGAGGGTCCATATACAACACTTGTATATGAAGTCTACTTTAGACTTTCTTGCTAACATCCATCTTTCCATGTCATGATGTTCAGAAGCTTCATCAAATGAAGTTCGATCATTGTCAAATTTCTCTGACACATGGAATCCATCCTCAAACTTATTTGAAGAGGTATTAGTGTTTCATCTTTAATTATCATTTCAGTTTCCAATTTCAGGAGCCTCATTATCTTCACAAGATTAAATGAGTTCCTTCACTTCATTTTCATCTTGATTCTCAAGAGTCCCAACCTCTAGGAATCACATTCTCAGAGATGAGATATTTTAAGAATATCAAGATCATAAAGTAGGTATCCAATACCATAATTTATTTTCCTAATGAAGATGCACTTTCTAGTGCTCAATTCCAGCTTATTTGCATGGAATCTCATTAAGGATATATAATGTAGTCTCTACTACATATATACTTGGAAACTAAGAGGAAATTATGCTAAAATTCATCATTGATCAAATCGTGTCACACATGATCCAATTGTATCTCCCTATAACTCTATTGAGTCAAGGTGTGTTAGGAGGATTGAGATAGAAATGATATTCATATCTCCATAAGGTATCTTTTGAATTCATCTAATAGGTACAGGTTACCTAGATTAGACTAAATTCATTTTTTATCTTCCTTCAAACTTTGGTTGTAAACCAAAATGATGAAATCTTTGAACATTTCAAAGGTTTCTTGGGTGAAGAGAAGAAATTTCATATCATAAGTAATCATTAATAGATATCACATATCCGTAATGTTTACTGTGATATAGATGATCCGCATACATCAATATGTATGAGATCATGAATACCTTGACATCTTACACCTTTCCCAAAGAAGGGTGTATTGGACATTTCTCTTTGAATACAATATTCACAAGTATGTAAGATTTGGACCTTTAGACAATCTAAGTTTCATCTCTTACTAGACTATTGATCAAATCAACAGACAAATGTCCAAGGCTTGATGCCAGATCATTAATAAATGATCTTTATCCTCCTATTGATCTTTTAAGGTTTAATTTCAGTATTAGAAATGTTAATGAACCATTCATAAATTTTATAATTTTGTGGAGTCCACTAGATGTTACATTACTATCTGAAATATATCCATCATAACACTTTATGATAGTTTTCTCTCAGAATTCATGTTTATTCCCAACGTTTAGAAACAAACAATGAGTGTATTCTTATATCTAGGTCATAGAGACATTCTCTAAGACTAAGGGATCTCCCACTAAAATTATGAAATCAAGTGATCCAATGGAAATTGTTGCAACAATTGCATCAATGTCCATCTGGATAACTATAAACCTTAAGATCAAATTTTTTCAGTCCTTTAAAACTTATGCCACCCATTGCATGTGTTGTTAGAAGATTGAGATACAATTATTCGACTTTATCTTATTCAATAAGTAAGTCAATATCAATGATTTATGTAGATTATTCTGATGCTCCATCCGAGTCCTTCTCTAAGGATTCTAGACAGACTTGATAGTCATACTATCAACACATCAATTTATTGCAGTATTGGCATTCTTCCAACTCTTTGGATGTCATATGGAAGTCACAGAGGTACAGTCAACTCTTTGATTATACTTCTTACTTGGGTCCAACTCGTGCTTCCATTGCGCTCCCTTTATCTATGAGCAACCATTGCTGAAGACTAAGGATCTCTTACGTTAAATTCAAAAAAAAATTCAATGTAAGATCATTTCAACATTTATACATGCTTCATTAAATTTATACAATATGAATATTATGAAGCTTCATGAATGACTAGAGTATAGACGGTAGAATGATGACACTTATCGTATCTACATCCATCTAAACTCTTGAAACATTGGTTTAGGTAGGTATTCAAACATTTTGAATACATTGTCTCTTATAGAGCTACCATTCTACATGATGCAGTGAACCATGACATACATGATAAATGTCAAGAGCACATATGTATGCCAGAATGTCTTCTTAGATTTTATAAGGATTAATTGAAAATTGCGATAATCATCAACAAGTCACTACCAAAGTACATCCGATGAGAGATCGAGATTATAGAGACATACAAACCCTATGGTTGTAGTCCTATTATCTATTTAATTATCATTCCTCAATATTATGAGGAAACTTGCACATTGCAACCACATACATTATGTGTCCAACTGCAAGTACAATATCTGGATCATGAATCCAATCCATGATATTTTACTGGTTATTATTGAGTATAACATTGAGTGGGTTTAATAAAGAATTATCTGAAATAAGAAATTTGCATAAATTTATATAAATATGTGTATACACATTTTACTTTGATTTAGGAATTTTTTTTATATCAAAGTTGTCTTGCCTTGTCAACACTGAAAGTTCATTCCCTTAATCACTTTCAATGTAAGAGATATACTTACCATTATATCTCAGCAAGATCTGGGATCTCCTTCCTTATCTTTGTTACATCCCAATAATATGAGAATCTGCAACTCGGATAAAAAGAAGAGGGAACACATTCCGCCTTGCAAGTCCAACTTGCATTTCCCAATTCGGTCTTCAACACTTGGGCTCACCACCCCTAAGGCGATGTTGACCTATCATTAATTGAACCAACAGTCAACAGGAATAGTACTCGTTACGCGTAATCCAATATCGCCCCAATAATATGAGGATCTGATATTGGGGTCACTACGCATACGACCTTACTCTTTCGAGAAGCAAAGAGCCCGATCCAGATGCGCTTGCATACAGGAGCTATCACTTCGAGCAGGCGTCTCCCATATACAATCCCTGGCGACGGAACCCTTCGCCTTGACGGGAGACCATGGATGTCACTTATGTGATCCTCCATATCATATTCAAATTCTAATTAATCACTATGAATCATATTCATTATGATTAATTCTTCTAAGGGAAATAACATCTCTATTCATAATAGAGTGTTTGGATTCCAATCAATCTAATCATATTAAATTAATGATCCAATTAATATCCAACAAATATTTTATTGTTCCATGAATTACGGTATTATCTCAAATATGTATTATTTCGAATTTTAATAATTAGAAATACATCATGATTTCTTAAACATTATACTAACCCTACCCGCTGTCATGGCCAGTACCGACAAGAGTGGGACGGACCACATACGTTGCAACCCGCAACCCCAATACTCTCCGACTAGACAACATATCCACCTCGGGAAAGGATAATGCAAAATAAATCACTTTGTATTTGAGATGATCATCGGCTCTTCAACCAAAAATATACCATATAATAATAATCGAAACAATTTTTTATTAACATTATAATGAGATTTGCTAAACAAATCCCAAGTTCTATTCAAGCAACATGTTTGTTGGAATGTTGATCATGTAACCAATTAGTGATCTAGATCACATCTAATCAATTATTGGTTAAGGCAATGTCATTTAAGGGAATAATTATCATCAAATATTTCACAAATATTTATGCACATTTATTCTAGGAAATTAAACAATTTAATTTCACTAATTGATTAAATGACAATCACTATTCATGCATCAAGTTTGATGATTGTGTTTCCAATTAAGATTAAGATCAAATCTAATCAATTAATTGGTTGAGGCCATGTCAATTATGTCAATAATCATCTTCCAATATTTCACAAATATTTTTCATGATTATTTCACGAAATTAACAATTAATTTCACTAATTGACAATCACTTGGTTCTAGATTAGGACTGTAATTTCAGTAGTGACCCCTACTCATTAAAATTAACATATCTCAATCAATTTAAATCCAAATTAGACAAACTCAATTTTCAATGATTGTTAACTTGATTTAGGACAGAAGACAAGTGATGTTTTATGCATTTCGAGGTGGATCTAAACAGTAACTAACTCTTTAATCATGTTAAGATCAGCAGTCCCCACAACAGTGCATACATGTTCATCAAAACAACCATATCTCGAGCATACGAAATCTGATTTACGCAAACTCAGATCCTATGGTTTACTTATTTAATGGGGAACAAAATCCATGTAAATAATTCGTGCTTAAACATTTTAAACATGGCCGAAATTATTTACTAAATAGATCTGCGAAATCAATTGCGACAAAACTTTCGCGACCTTAACGAACCCAAGTCATCCTCGGTTGTGAATCATATTCGAAACTGTCGACCTGGATCTGATACCACTTGAAGGATATGGTTATATCCTCAAGTGCATCACGGAAGCATGAGCGTCGTATCGAATACGACGAAGAACGACTAGTCATACTAGTTGCTCGGAGCAGCGGAATTTAAAAATTTTCATACGATGAAACCACATTATCCAAGATCACTTCTTGAATCGTTTCATCTATAACCACAATAAGTATAAGAAATACCTCTTGAAGCGTGGTTGATCAAGTCTCTAAAGAAAGAGACCTCTTGTCTCAAGTCCGATCGTCGGCGAGACCGCTTGCGAGCGCGGGGATGAACCACGTTGTCCTCACAATCCAAGAAGATGATCCAAGCGTGGTTGCTTCTGATCTCGTCGCACGAGATCGAATGTCTCCTTCATGAGTGTAGCACTCAAAGAAGACGGAGAATCGAAGAACGTCGAAGCGGCGACGCGGTGGCGAGAGCGTCGACGAATCTCTCCTCTAGGGTATGGTGGATGGCCACCAAAATTAGAGGGAGAGAGGGCTGTCATGTATGAAGAAGAGAGAGAGAGAGAGAGAGAGAGAGAGCTCCAAAAATTACATGTAAATAGAGAGCATGATATACCTCTCTATTTATAGGATTTTGGGATCCATGAATCTCAATCCATGTGTCATATAAAATAAATGGATGAGATTGATTTATGTCAATCCAATGGTCAAGATTGTTGTTGGTGAAACCAACAAATTTAGGTTAGAATATATTTGACAAAATCAAATATAAATCAATAATAAATTAAACCAATAAATAAGGAGAGAATATACATGGAGATTACATCTCCATGTACAATCTATAGGTGACGGCCACCCATTCCATATAGGAATAGGTTGCCGCCCACCTCATTCCAAGTTGAGAGCAATCTCATGGATTCCCATGAGATTGCATGTCTCTTTGAATTTCTCCTTTATTTATTTGCAACAAATTTTGTTGGGTTTTATTCTTCAAAAATAATTTACAATTATATTTGAGAATATTGCAATCTTGCCATGGAAAAATTGTGAATCATATTCACAACCCAAAACAACATATAATTTACGTTGTCAATTAATTACACAATGTGTATCCAATACACATAATAATTAATCAACACATATAAATTATAATTAATTCTCTCTAATACATTGTAAATCACATTTATCATATATCATGAATAATTGAATATTTCTATCCTCATTATTCTTATCCATAATAATTAAATCACATTTAATTATATTGGATAATTTCTTCAGACATCAAGATGATTAAATCACATTTAATCATTGTTTCTTTATTTCTTAGATCTTATGGAATTATTCTCGAACCATTCAAGAATAATGCGATCTCTCCTCAGATACTTGGAGATAAGGACATGGCGATTGCTTTGTTCCACGTATGGTGACTTGGATATTGAGATCATATCTCATATCCATATCACGGGCCTCCCATAGATGCTTGATTAAATCAAGATCGCAAATCTAATCTTCTCATTGCATCTGAATCATATTCATATCAATGTCCAACATTTGGACTAAGATCAGATTATATCTCTACCGAGAGGAGTCACTAAAATCCATACCCGTTTCATCACTCCCTAGGAATGGAAGCGTCATGGTTATACAATTGTTTATGATCACATCACCCTCAGGTATTCTCAATACCTGTACATCCTGTATACTGGAAGACTCAGAATAAGCCCGAAGTATTAGATCAACTTTACTCTGTCTAATTCATGGTTTTATCAGTAAGTTTCTCATTCGATCATTGGGAGTCGGTATCGATCATATACTTTCCAAAAGTATATATCATACCTAGGTCTTGATCATATACTTTCCAAAAGTATATATCAAACCTACAAATTCAGTAAAGCTTCCAAAGCGAGACGACCATGCGCATGGAATTTGATTCTTCACAATATCTCATGAGTGAGCTCATGTCTTCCGATTCAGTAACTGAACCTGTATGATCCCTTTGAGAGATCGTATTACTCATATGCCCTTATATGTACACCAGCGCGTCGGTTTATAGACCTTGGTTAGGTCATCAACCTATTGGTCTGCCAAATGTACATACTTAGACATATAGTAACACATCTGTCTCCGGTTAGAGGATGCGTGCCTGTATCGTGACAGCATACGATATAGGACTTTGGTTATCTCGATCTCGTTAAGTCAACTCTTTGACCTAACTAATCTGACACCTCCGAATCTCTATTCCTATGCAGAGGACCTGCATCAAGAGGTCGGTCAGATATCAGCCTTTAGAGACAAGGATTGACATCTCCTACTCAGGCTGGAGATCATCTCTTAACAATCATTTGACGTTGCTTAATGAGTCATCAATCTAACTCTTTAGACATTCATCCAAGCACCGGCCTCTATGATTCAATAGTTGAATCAACAACTATATGATCATCAAGATGGCCATGGTACATAACCCTGATTGTACTAAGGGACCTATTATACAAATTATTCATTCTTCATTTCAGATCAGGGAATGATATGTGCAATAACAATTATTGCATAATGGCTCGTCGTGGGGTCGCATTTCCAACAATGTGACCATAAACGATTGTATAAACATGATACTTCCATTCCAAGGGAGTGATAAACGAGTCTAGATTTTAGTGAATCCTCTTATAGAGAAGTGATCTAATCGTAGTCCAAATGTTGGACATTGATCTGAACATGATTGAGATGTAATGAGAAGATTAGATCTATGTCTTTGATTTAATCAAACATCTACGGGTGGTCTTCAAGATCTGGATTTGAGATTTGATCTCAATATCCAAGTCACTATACGTGATATAATCGCCTTGTATTTATCTCCAAGTATCCGCGAAGAATGCACATTATCCTTGAAAGAGTTCATGGATAGCTTCATTGTTGATATATGTATCCGAGCATTGAGAAAAATAGATAATTAAATGTGATTTGATTATCATGAATAATATGAATTTGATTCATATTACAAGGAGAGTTATCTGAGATAATTAAATGTGATGTAATTATAAAAGATGTGAATAATGTGAATGTGATTCATATTATTTGGTCATATGAGAATAGAGATCGAAGATGGTTAACTGTGCTTTAATTATCTTGGATATGAATAATGTGGATAGCATTATCCTAATTAATTATATATTATAAATATAATTTATAATATACAAGAGAGAGCTATTTGTGATTTATATTTGTTGATTAATTATTGATGTGAATTGGATTTAAATTAGATAATTAATTAAAAATATAATTTATATTTTGCTTTGGGATTTTAATGTGATTCGCATTTTTCCAATAGCATGATTACAATATTTCACAAGACAATTATGCATTATTTTTTGTGAAATAATTTACAACAACTGTTGTTGTAAAACTTGGAGATATATCATCATATAATGAGATCTCATGAGATAAATCTCATGAGATAATGAAATCTCATGAGATGATGGTAGACGTCCCCCCTTTTTAGGGGATGTGGTTAGTCTCCTCATTATCTACAAGACTAGAAAATTGACTGGATTCAAAATTAACCTATATTGATTTATCTATATAAATAAATTAAATTAAATTAATTGTTGTTGTGTTTTTACAACAAGATCAAGGCCATTGAAAGAAACACAAATCAGTCTCATCCACTGATTGTGTGATGTCCATGGATTGGGATCCATGAACTCCCAAAACTCTGCATAAGAAGAGGCATCCCTTGCTCTTCGAAACACACAAACACGATTACGAATGCTTTCTCTCTCTCTCCACACGCCAAGCATCTCTCTCTCTCTCTCATAGTGGCCGTCAACCATGGAGCCCTTGTGAGAGTCGTCATCACTGCAACATCATCGTTATAACGCCGGATCATCTACTTGTGGATCTCCATCTCCTTCGTTGCATCTCTCTCATGAAGAAGATGTTGCATCTTGTGTGATGAGATCGGGAGATCCACTGCTTGGATCATAAACATGGATTGCGAGGAGCACGCGTCTTATCAACGTGCTCGAAAGCGTCTCCTCCATTGAACCGGACTTGAGACAAGAGGTCTCTTGGTTTAGAGACTCGATCGCAACCACGCTTCAAGAGGTAAACCTTATACCTATTTGTGGTTTAGATGAAATGATACAAGAAGTATTCTTGGATCACGTGGTTTCATCATTTTAAAAAATTTAAATTCCGCTGCTCGGAGCAACTAATGTGACTAGTCGCTCCCGATCGCATTTGATGCAATCCTCACACTTCTGTGATGCCCTTAAGGATTTTTCCATATCCTTCAGCACCATCCGCTATGATTCAGTAATTGAATCAATAGTTGTATGATTATTAAGGTAGACATGGTACATAACCCCAATTTTACCAAGGGACCTTATATGCAAATTAATTATTCTTCATTTCTGATTAGGGAATGAATTACATGGCTCACCGTGGCTCACATGTCCAACAATCTCCTATTAGACCAAAGATCTATTAACGGGCTAATATTTAAACCCCTCCCTCTTGTACTAATCACAAGCCATTTATAAAAAATAGCTACGTAAGCTGACTAGTTACTCTATTCCCAAGAGACTATGTCAAGTCCTTTTATGGTAATTTCATTTCCCCTAGTAATAGTGCTCGCATCATATGCGGATGGTGCATGTTATTCAATCAATACTCAATTTTTTAAAGCAGTTATAGAGTCCTTGACACTACGTCTCATAAATTATTATAACTGATATGTAGTTTCTATCATCCTTATCAGAATGCCCTTATTCTTAAAGATCTCTATCTCCTAAGTCTAAGACCCAGTCTTATGTCTTATAAGGCATATGTAGTTAAGACCTTTTAGATCATTATCTATAAAGTCCTAAGTTCTTGAAAATTAGAGATCACTATCTCAAATTTCTTGTCCTCTTTGAAGGTGGTTTTATTACTAAAATCAAGTGTTTTATCTCCATTGCAGGATTAGTAACAATTTACTACTCCTACTATGTGGATATCTAACTTTTGTACTCATCTAGCATACATCATGCTTCTCAAAACTGATGCACAAGCGCAAGCAGTTTTAGCATTCACTTCCTCAACTCTTTTAGGTGCTATCCCTTTAGATAGGTCAGAATCATATCTTAAGGAATGGAATCCTTCCAAGGGGTTTTCCCGAAAATGGAACACGTCCAAGGTGTACCAGTAATGTGATGGTCCCAATGCCCTCTTCTCATTGTTTTTGAACAACTTCAGAATCTAGGTCTAAGAGGTATCCTTGAGATCATATCTTCATGTATGGAACAACCAGAGTATAAAACGCTTATTCTCATTATTATATCATTCCAAATGATTGGGATATTATCTACATTTAGCATGATGAACACAATCACACTCCCATTAATCTTCACATGGTTCACTAAGATTTATCTGAAATAATAACATTATAAATTCATCAAATCCAGCATTCCAACTACAAGAAGTTTATCTGAGTCCATAGATGGAATTCCTTAGGCTTTCACATCTTTCATTTCTCATCCATGAAGCCATGGGGATACTTCATATGAATATCCTTGGTGAGGAATTCATAGAGGAATGCAATCTTGAATACCATCTTGTAGATATCATAGTCATGTTGTGTAGCTATAGTTAGCAATATTTCGATGAGTTTAAGTATGGTCAATGGAGATAAAATCTCATCGCAATCAATGTCTTCTGTTCTGTGTGTATCTTATGGATATAAGATGTACACTCAAGGTCTCTACATTCTTATCTGCTTCCCTCTTTCCCTTGAAGATCCATTTACACCTAACTGGTTTTTCCCTTATAGGGGGATCCTGGAGGGTCCATATGCAATACTTGTATATGAAGTTTACTTTAGATTTTATTGCTAACATCCATGTTTCCATGTCATGATCCTCAAAAGCTTCATCATATGAAGCCAGATCATTGTCAGACTTAACTGACACATGGAATCCATACCCTTTAGGTGGTCTCACCACCCTCAAACTAATTTAAAAAGGTATGAGTGTTTCATTTTTATTGTCCTATTTGTTTCCGATTTAGGAGGCTCATTATCTTCTCAAGATTCAATGAGATTCTTTACTTCATTTTTCATCTTGATTCTCAAGAAAGTCATCCTCTTATAGTCATATTCATAGAGATAAAATCTTTTAAGGATGTCAAGGTCATAAAGTAGGTATCCAATACCATCCTTTATTTTCCTAATTAATTAGCACTCTATTGTGCTAGAATCTAGCATTCTTACATCCATAATATGGTTATGGACCAAGTAACCTATCCTCTAGTGTTCAATACTATGTTAGGTTCCAAACCATAGCTTATGAGGGTTTTGGGGTTCAGATATGCATGGAATTTTTTTATGTATATATATTATAGTCTCTACTACATATATACTCAGAAACTAAGAGGTAATTATGTTAATATTCATCATTGACAAAATCATGTCACACATGATCCAATTGCATCTTTCTACCACTCTATTGAGTTAATGTGCATTAAGAGGAGTGAGATAGGAATGACATTTCTTTTCCATAAGGTATTCCTTGAAATCATCTAATAGGTACTTGCTACCTTGGTTAGATCAAATTCATTTCATCTTCCTTTAAACTTTGGTTCTAAACCAAAATTGTGAAATTTTTAAATATTTCAAAGGTTTCTAAGGTGATGGAAATAAATCTCATATCACAAAATCATCAATTTATATCACATATCATTAATGTTTATCATGATACAGATGATCTGCATACATCAATATGTATGAGATCTTGAACATCTTGGTATCTAACACCATTCCCAGAGAAGGTTGCATCGAACATTTTTACTTTGAATACAATATTCACATGTAATATTTTGAAATTTTATACATTCTAAAGTTTCATGTATTACTACACTATTGATCTCATCAATAGACATACATCCAAGGCCTTATGTCAGAACATTGTCAAAATGATCTTAATCATCCTATTGATCTTTTAAGGTTTAATCTTCAATATTTAAAAATGTTAATGGACCATTCATTAATTTTCTAATTTAGTAGAGTCATCTAGTTGCTAGATTACTATCTGAAATATATCCATCATACCTCTTTATGATATGTATTTTCCAGAATTCATGTTTATTTCCAACATTTAGAAATAAACAATAAGTGTATTTTAATATCTTGGTAATAGAGACATTCTTTAAGACTAATGGATATCCCACTAAAAATATGAAGTCCATCTATCTAATAGATATTGTTGCAACAATTGCATCAATATCCATCTGGATGACTATTAAATCTTAAGATCAAATTTTCTAGTCTTCTAAAACATATGCAACCAATTACAAGTGTTATTAGACGAATGAGTTACAACTATTAGACTTTAAAATTATATAATAGTAAGTTGATTCACTGAAGATATGTATATATCATATGTGAATGCACTATCCGAGTCCTTCTTTAAGGATCCTCGATAGTATAGATAGTCATACTATCTACACATCAACTTGTTGCAGTATTAGCATTCATCCAACTCTTTAGATGTCATATGCGTGGAAATTACAGAAGTACAATTACCACTTTTGATTTTCCTTCTCACATGGCTTAGGCCCATGCGCCCACTATTCTCCCTTCTATAAACAACAATTGCTTAAGACAAAGGATCTCTTACATTGAACTCAAAGGATTTCATATAGGAGTATTTCAACATTTATACATGCTTCATTCAATTCATGCAATATGAATATTATCAAGCTTCATGAAAGATATAGTTGTTGGACATGCGAGCCCACGACGAGCCATTATACAATAAATGTTATTGAGAATATCATTCCCTGATCTGAAATGAAGAATGACTAATTTGCATAATAGGTCCCTTAGTACAATTAGGGTTATGTACCATGGCCATCTTGATGATCGTATAACTGTTGATTCAACTATTGAATCATAGACGCTGGTGCTTGGATGAATATCTAAAGAGTTAGATTGAGGACTCATCAAGCACCGTCAAATGATTGTTAAGAGATGATCTCCAGCCTGACTAGGAGATGGCAATCCTTTCTCAATTAGGCTGATATCTGACCGACCTCTTGATGCAAGTCCTCTGCATAGGAATAGAGATTCAGAGGTGTCAGATTAGTTAGGTCAAAGAGTTGACTTAACGAGATCGAGATAACCAAAGTCCTATATCATATGTTGTCACGATACAGACATGCATCCTCTGACTGGAGACAGATGTCTTACTATATGTCTGAGTATGTACATTTGGCAGACCAATAGGTTGATGACCTAACCAAGGTCGATACACCGGCGCGCTGGTGTGCATATAAGGGCATATGAGTAATACAATCTCTCAAAGGGATCATACAGGTTCATTTATTGAACCGGAAGGCATGAGCTTACTCATGAGATATTGGGAAGAATCAAATTCCGTGTGCACAGTCGTCTCGCTTTGGAAGCTTGACTGAATTTGTAGGTTTGATATATACTTTTGGAAAGTATATGATCAAGACCTAGGTATGATATACGCTTTTTGAAAGTGTATAATCGATACCAACTCCCAATGATCGAATGAGAAACTTACTGATAGAACCCTGAAGTAGATAGTATAAAGTTGATCTAATACTTCGGGTTTATTCTGAGTCTTCCAGTATGTAGGATGTACAGGTATTGGGAATACCTGAGGGTGATGTGATCATAAACGATTGTATAACCATGACGCTTCCATTCCTAGGGAGTAATGAAACGGGTATGGATTTTAGTGACTCCTCTCAGTAGAGAAGTAATCTGATCTTGGTCCAATATGTTGGACATTGATCTGAATGTGATTCAGATGCAATGAGAAGATTAGATTTGCGGTCTTGATTTAATCAAGCATCTATGGGAGGCCCACGATCTGGATTTGAGATATGATCTCAACAACCAAGTCGCCATACGTGGAACAATACAATCGCCCTGTCCTTATCTCCAAGTATCTACGGAGAAAGCGCATTATCCTTGAAAGAGCTCACGATAATTTCATTGTTGATAAGTGTATCCGAGCATTGAGAAAATGGATAATTAAATGTGATTTAATTATCATAAATAATGTGAATTTGATTCATATTATAGAGAGACTTATCTTATATAATTGAATGTGATTTGATTATCAAAGATGTGAATAATATGAATGTGATTCATATTATTTGAGAACAAGAGAACATAGATCCAAGATGATTAAATGCGATTTAATTATCATGAATATGAATAATGTGGATAGAAATATCCATATTAGTCATATATATTATAAATGTGATTTATAATAAACAAGAGAGAGCTATTAGTAATTTACATTTGTTAATTAAATGTTAATGTGAATTGGATTCACATTGGACATTGAGTTGAAAATGTAATTTATATTTATTTTGGGTTGTGAATATGATTCACAAATTTTTCAATGACAAGATTGCAATGTCTACAAAATAATTGTGAATTATTTTTGTAGAATAATTTGTAACAAAAGTTCTTGCATAGTCTTGGAGATTACAATATAGAGATGAGAGCCACCTTCCATATATATGGAGTGGACAGCCACCACTCCTATTAGGAATGTGTGGCTGTCCCCTCCTTCCAGGATGGAAGGTGGCACTCTCTCTCCTATGATCTCCAAGAGATCTTAATTTAATTTATTGTTGAGTTATATTATATTTAATCTAAATTAAATCAATTGTTATTGGTTTTTACCAACACAAATCTTAGCCATTAAAAGAAACATAATCGATGAGAGCCATTGGATTTGTGTTGTCCCATGGATTGAGATCCATGGATCCCAAAATGTTATAAAAGGAGAGGCACCCCTTTGCTCTTCTTTACACAACACAATGCTTTAGAAGCACATCTCTCTCTATTTCTCTCTACACGTCATCCATCTCTCTTCCTCTCATGGTCGTCCTCCATGGATGCCCTAGAGAGACTCTCCATCGCCGCAACGTCGTCGTCATGCTGCCCGATCGTTTACTCGTGGATCTTTGTCTCCTTAGGTGCGCCTCGCTCGTGAAGAAGACGATGGATTCGTGTGTAGAGATCAGGAGATCCACCGCTTGGATCATCAACATGAATTGCGAGAAGCACGCGATTCATGCCCGCGCTCGCAAGCGTCTCCTCCGTCGGATCGGATTTGAGACAGGCGGTCTCTTTGTTTAGAGACTCGATCACAACCATGCTTCGAGAGGTAGTCCTATTATTTGTTTGTGGTTTAGACGAAACGATCCGAGAAGTGTTCGTGGATCATGTGGTTTCGTCGCATAAAAGAATTTTAATTTCCGCTGCTTAGAACAACTAGTCCGACTAGTCATTCTTCATCGTATTCGATACGACTCTCACGCTTCCGTGATGCACTTGAGGATCTAAACACATCCTTCAAGTGGTATCAGAGCCTTAGGTTGGTGGTTTTGGATACGATCCATTAATCGAGAACGACTTGGGTTCATTAGGGTTTGCGAAAGTTTTTTTTGCATTTTATTTTTGCATCTCTGTTTTGAAATTATTTTAGGCACTGTTTATTTTGTTTGAAAACGAAAATAATAATTGGATTTTGTTTCCCATTAAATAAGGAAACCATAGGATCTGAGTTTATGTTAATTTGGATTTCGTTTGCTCGAGATATGGTTATTTTAATGAACATGTATTCACTGTTGCGAGAACTGCGAATCTTAACATGATTAATGAGTTAATTACTGTTTTGATCCACCTCGAAATACGTGAAATATCACTTAGGTTCTATCCTAAATCAAATTAGCAATCTTTGAAAATTGAGTTTGTCTAATTTGGATTTAAATTGATTGAGATATGTTAATTTTAGTGTGTAGGGGTCACTGCTGAAATTACAGTCCTAATCAAGAACCATGTGAATGTCAGTTAATGAAATTAATTGTTAATTTCATGAAATAATTATGGAAAATATTTGATAAATATTGGAAGATGATTATTTCCTTAATTGACTTGACCTCATCCAATAAATTGATTAGATTTGATCTAGATCATAATTGGAAACACAATCATCAAACTCCTTGCTTGAATAGGATTGGGAATTTGTCTAGCAAATTTCCTTATAATCAAAAATGTTTTGATTATTACTATATGGTATAATTTCTGTTGAAGAACCGATGATCATCTCAAGTACAAATTGATCTATTTGACATTATCCGTTCCTGAGGTGGATATGGTGTCTAGTCGGAGAGCATTGGGGTAGCAGGTTGCAACGTATGTGGTCCATCCCACTCTCGTCGGTACTGGCCATGACAACGGGTAGGGACTCGATAATGCCGGAAAAATCAAAATGTATTTTTCTAATTATTAAAATTCGAATTAATACATACTTTGAGATAATACCATATATATATTCAAGAAAAACAATCGAGTTTGTTGATTAAATTGGATTGATAATTAATTTAATATGATTAAATTAGTTATGTCCAATTGAAACACTCTATTATGATTAGAGTTGTTATCCCTTGGAAGAATTAGTTATATGAATATGATTCATAATAATTAATTAAAATTTGAATATGAGGTGGAGGATCACATAAGTGACATCCATGGTCTCCCGTCAAGGCGAAGAGTTCCGTCGCTAGGGATTGCATGTGGGAGATGCATGTCCAAAGTGACAGCTACTGCATGCAAGTGCATCTGGATCGGGCTCTTTGCTTCTCGAAAGAGTAAGGTCGTATACGTAATGACCCCAATATCAGATCCTCATATTGTTAGGGCGATATTGGATTGCATATAGCGAGTACTATTCTTGTTGACGGTTGGTTCAATTAATGAGGGTGTTAAAGACCGAATTGGGAATGTAAGTTGGACTTGCAAGGCGGAATGTGTTCCTGCTTCTTTTTATCGGAGGTGCATATTCTCATATTATTTGGATGTGACAAAGATAATGGAGATCCCAAATCTTGTTGAGATACGATGGTAAGTATATCTCTTACATTGAAAGTGATTAAGGGAATGAACTTTCAGTATAAACAAGTTAAGACAACTTTGATATAAAAATTCCAAAATCAAAGTAAAATATGTATATATATATATAAATATATACACTTATGCAAATTTCTTATTTCAGATAATCCTTCATTAAACCCACTCAATGTTGTGCTCAATCATAACCAGTAAATTATCATGGATTGGACTCATGATCCATATATTGTACTTGTCGTTGGACACATAATGTATGTGGTTGCAATGTGTAAGTTTTCTCATAATAACGAGGAATGACAATTAAATAGACAATAGATCTACAACCCTAGGGTTTGTATGTCTCTATATCTTGATATCATCAAATGTACTTTGGAAGTAACATGTCAATGATGATCATAATTGTCATGTAATCCTTATAAAAATCTAAGAAAATGTTCTGGCTTACATATGTGCTCTCGACATTTAATCGTGAATGACATGGTTCTCTGCATCATGCAGAATGGTGGCTCCATAAGAGATGATTTATTCAAAATGTTTGAATACCTACCTGAACAAAAGTTTTAAGAGTCTAGATGGATGTAGACTTGATGAGTGTCATTATTCTATTGTCTATACTCTTGCCATTCATGAAGCTTCATAATATTCATATTGTATGAATTTATTGAAGCATGTATAAATGTTGAAATGCTCTTACATTGAATTCTTTTGAATTTAACATAAGAGATCCTTAGTCTTAAGCAATGGTTGTGCATAGATAAAGGGAGCGCAGTGGAAGCATGGGTTGGATCCAAGAAAGAAGTATAGTCAAAGAGTTGACTGTACTTCTGTGACTTCCATATGACATCCAAAGAGTTGGATGAATGCCAATACTGCAATAAGTTGATGTGTTGATAGTATGACTATCGAGTCTATCTGGAATCCTTAGAGAAGGACTCGGATAGAGCATCAGAATAATCTACATAAATCATTGATTTTGGCTTGCTTATTGAATAAGATAAAGTCTTGTGATTGTATCTCAATCTTCTACAACACTTGCAATGGGTTGCATATGTTTTAGAAGACTAGAAAATTCGATCTTAAGGCTTATAGTCATCCACATAGGTATTGATGCAATTGTTGCAACAATCTCTATTGGATTGAAAGGCTTCATAATTTCAGTGGGAGAGCCCTTAGTCTTAGATAATGTCTCCTTGACCTAGATATTAGAATACACTCATTGTTTATTCCTAAATGTTGGAAATAAACACAAATTCTGTAATAAATCTATCATAAAGAGTTACGATGGATATATTTCAGATAGTAATCTAAAATCTAGTGGACTCCACTAAATTAGAAAATTGATGAATGGTTCATTAACATTTCTAAATACTGAAATTAAACCTCAAGATCAATTGGAGGATGAAGATCATTTGACAATGATCTAGCATCAAGCCTTGGACATTTGCTATTGATTTGATCAATAGACTAGTAAGAGATGAAACTTTAGAATGTCTAAAATTTCAAAACTTACAAACTTATGAATATTGTATTCAAACTAAAATGTCCAATACACCCTTCTTAGAGAAAGGTGTAAGATGTAAAGGTATTCAAAATCTAATACATATTGATGTATGTGGATCATCTATATCAGAATAAACATTATGGATATGTGATATCTATTAATCATTATTGGTGATAAAAAATTTCTTCCCTTCACCATTAGAAACCTTTGAAATGTTCAAAGATTTCATAATTTTGGTTTGGAACCAAAGTCTGAAGGAAGATGGAAATGAATTTGGTCTAATATAGGTAATCAGTACCTATTAGATGAATTCATGATATACCTTATGGAGAAAGGAATATCATTCCTATCTCACTCCTCCTAATGAACCTAAACTCAATAGAGTTGTAGAGAGATACAATTGGATCATGTGTGACATGATTTGATCAATGATAAATTTTAGCATAATTTCCTCTTAGTATCCAGGTATATATGTAGTAGAGATTACAATATATATCTTTATTATGGTTCCATGCATGCAAGCTGGAATCTTGCACTTGAGAATGCTGCTTCATTAGGAAAATAAAGGATGGTATTGGATACCTACTTTATGACCTTGAGATTCTTAAAATATCTCATCTCTAAGAATGTGATTCTTAGAGGTTGAGACTCTTGAGAATCAAGATGAAAATGAAGTGTAGGAACTCATTTAATCTTGAGAAGATAATAAGGCTCCTGAAATTGGAAACTAAAAGGACAATTGAAGATGAAACACTAATGCCTCTTCAAATGAGTTTGAGGATGGATTCCATGTGTCAGAGTAATATGACAATGATCGAACTTCATGTGATGAAGTTTCTAAAGATCATAGCATGGATAGATGGATGTTAGCAATAAAAAATCTAATGTAGACTTCATATACAGGTGTTGTATATGGACCCTTGAGGATCCACCTATATGGGTAAGACCTGTAAAGGTGTAAATGGATCTTCGGGAGAAGAGGGAACCTGATGAGAAGGTAGAGACCTTCAAAGCATGGTTCATAGCCATGAGCTACACACCGGAAGAGAATACATTGCTTAAGACTTGCTCTTCGGTGACCATGCTTAAAATCATCAGAATATTGCTAACCTTAGCTACGCAACTTGACTATTGCATCTTCAAGATGTAAGTCAATATTGCATTCCTCTATGAATACTTCTCTGAGGATATTCACATGAAGTAGCCCTAGGGCTTCATGGTTAAGGAAAGCAAGGTGTGCAAGCTAAGGAATCCATCTATGGACTCAAATAAGTTTCTTAAATTTGGACCATAAGATTTGATGAGATTATAAATGTTATGATTTCAGATAGAATGTTGATGAGCTATGAAGCTTAGTGGGAGTGCCTTTGTGTTCATCGTGCTAAATGTAGATGATATAAAAATTATTTAAAATAATATAAGGATAATAATAAGTGTTTTATAATGTGGTTGTTCCATAACTTGAGATATGATCTCAAAAGATACCTCTTGGATCTTAGTTCTGAAGGTGTTCAGAAGCAAAGAAAAGAGGGTATTGGGACTGTCACAATCGTAGTACACCTTGGACATATTCCATTCTTGGAAATTCCAAGAAAGGCTTCCATTCCTTAAGATATGGTACTGATCTATCTAAAGGGATAACACCTCAAAGAGTTGAGGAAGTGAATGCTAGAACTTCTTGCACTTACATTAGTTACGAGAAGCTGAGTGTATGCTAGAAGCCAGATATCTACCATGCAGTGGGAGTAGTAAAGTGTTGCTAATCCTACTATGGAGAGAAAACACTTGATTGTAGTAATAACAAAATCTTCATAGATGACAAGATTTTTGAGATAGTGATCTCAAAGTCTTATCTTCAAAAACTTAAGACTTTATAGATAGAGATCGAAAAGGTCTTAACTGTGGATACCTTAAGAGATAGTGATCTCCAGGAATGAGGGTATTTTGATAAGGATTATGGAAATACTGGTTAGGATAATTGTTAAGCTATAGTGTCAATGACACTGTAACTAACAAGATTGAGAATTTGTTGCATGAGATGCAACATTTGCATTAGATGCGAGCACTGTTACTAGAGATATGCAAATGTCGTAAAAGGACTTGGCGTAGTCTCCCGGGAACAGAGTGACTGATTAGCTTACCTAGCTATTTTCTAAATAGCCTACGATTGTCACATGAGTGCGGGTTTAAATGATTATCCCATTAATAGCTCTTTGGGCTAGTGGGAGATTGTTGGACATGCGAGCCCACGGCGAGCCATTATATAATAAATGTTATTGAGAATATCATTCCCTGATCTGAAATGAAGAATGAATAATTTGCATAATAGGTCCCCTAGTATAACCAGGGTTATGTACCATGGCCATCTTGATGATCATACAGTTGTTGATTCAACTATTGAATCATAGAGGCTGGTGATTGGATGAATATCTAAAGAGTTAGATTGAGGACTCATCAAGCACCGTCAAATGATTGTTAAGTGATGATCTCCAGCCTGAGTAGGAGATGGCAATCCTTTCTCAATTAGGCTGATATCTGATCGACCTCTTTATGCTGGTCCTTTGCATAGGAATAGAGATTCGGAGGTGTCAGTTTAGTTAGGTCAAACAGTTGACTTAACGAGATCGAGATAACCAAAGTCATATATAATATGCTGTCACGATACAAGCACGCATCCTCTGACCGGAGACAGATGTGTTACTATATGTCTAAGTATGTACATTTGGCAGACCAATAGGTTGATGACCTAACCAAGGTCTATACACCGACGCGTTGGTGTGCATATAAGGGCATATGAGTAATACGATCTCTAAAAGGGATCATACAGGGTTATTTATTGAACCGGAAGGCATGAGCTCACTCATGAGATATTGGGAAGAATCAAATTCCGTGCGCACAATCGTCTCGCTTTGGAAGCTTGACTGAATTTGTAGGTTTGATGTACACTTTTGGAAAGTATATGATCAAGACCTAGGTATGATATAAGCTTTTGGTAAGTATATGATCGATACCAACTCCCAATGATCGAATGCGAAACTTACTGATAGATACTTGAAGTAGACAGTATAGAGTTGATCTAATACTTTGGGTTTGTTCTGAGTCTTCCAGTATGCAGGAGGTACATGTATTGGGAATACCTGAGGGTGATATGATCATAAACGATTGTGTAACCATGACGCTTCTATTCATAGGGAGTGATGAAACGGGTCTGGATTTTGGTGACTCCTCTCAGTAGAGAAGTAATCTGATCTTGGTCCAATATATTGGACATTGATCTGAATGTGATTCAGATGCCATGAGAAGATTAGATTTGCGGTCTTGATTTAATGAAGCATCTATGGGAGGCCCACGATCTGGATTTGAGATATGATCTCAACATCCAAGTCACTATACGTGGAGCAATACAATTGCCCTGTCCTTATCTCCAAGTATCTATGGAGAAAGCGCATTATCCTTAAAAGAGTTAGGATAATTTCATTGTTGATATGTGTATCCGAGCATTGAGAAAATGGATAGTTAAATGTGATTTAATTATCATGGATATGAATAATGTGGATAGCAATATCCATATTAGTCATATATATTATAAATGTGATTTATAATATATAAGAGAGAGCTATTTGTAATTTACATTTGTTAATTAAATGTTAATGTGAACTGGATTCACATTAGACATTGAATTGAAAATGTAATTTATATTTCTTTTGGGTTGTGAATATGATTCACAAATTTTTCAATGGCAAGATTGCAATGTCTACAAAACAATTGTGAATTATTTTTGTAGAATAATTTGAAACAAAAGTGTTGCATAATCTTGGAGATTACAATATAGAGATGAGAGCCATCTTCCATATATATGGAGTGGACGGCCACCACTCCTATTAGGAATGTGTGGCCGTCCCCTCCTTTAAACATGGAAGGAGGCACTCTCTCTCCTATGATCTCCAAGAGATCTTGACTTAATTTGGTGATTGAATTATATTGATTTATCAATATATATTTAATCTAAATTAAATTAATTGTTGTTGGTATTTACCAACACAAATCTTAGCCATTAAAAGAAACACAATCAATGAGAACCATTGGATTTGTGTTGTCCCATGGATTGAGATCCATGGATCCGAAAATGTTATAAAAGGAGAGGCACCCTTTGCTCTTCTTTACACAACACAATGCCTTAGAAGCACATCTTTCTCTCTACTTCTCTCTACACGTCAGCCTCTCTCTTCCTCTCAAGGTCGTCCCCCTTGGATGCCCTAGAGTGACTCTCCATCGCAGTAGCGTCGTCGTCATGTTGCCCGATCGTTTGCTCGTGGATCTCTTTCTCCTTCGGTGCATCTCGCTCGTGAAGAAGATGATGGATATCGTGTGTCGAGATCAGGATATCCACCGCTTGGATCATCAACATGGATTGCGAGAAGCACGCGATTCATCCCCGCGCTCGCAAGTGTCTCCCTCCGTCAGATTGGATTTGAGATAGGAGGTCTCTTCGTTTAGAGACTCGATTGCAACCACGCTTAAAGACGTAATCCTATTACTTTGTTTGTGGCACAGATGAAATGATCCGAGAAGTGTTCTTGGATCATGTGGTTTCGTCGCATAAAAAATTTTAATTTCCGCTGCTTAGAACAACTAGTTCGACTAGTCGTTCTTCGTCGTATTCGATACGACGCTCACGCTTCTGTGATGCGCTTGAGGATCTAAACACATCCTTCAATAGTATAGATAGTAGAATGACGGCATTGATCATAGATACATCCATCTTAACCCTTAAATACTTTGGTTCAGGTAGGTACTCAAACATTTTGAGTACATCTTCTCTAATCGCACACCATTTTTCATAATGTAGTGAACCATGTCATTCATGATTAAATGCCGAGAGCACATATGTCTGCCAAAACATCTTCTTAGGTTTTATAAGGATTTTCTATAATTATGATCATCATCGACATGATACATCCAAAGCACATTCGATGAGTGATCAAGACTATATAGACATGGAAACAAAAGATTGTTGTCCTAATGACTATTTAATTGTCATTTCTCATTATTATGAGGAAACTTGCATATCGCAACTACATACATTATGTGTCCAACTACAAGTACAATATGTTGATCATGGGTCCAATCCATGATATTTTACAAGTTATTACTGAGTATAGTTTTGAGTGGGTTTAATGCAAGTTATATGAAATAAGAAATAATTGCATATATATATATATAGACACACACACATTGATTTAGGATTTTTATATCTAAGTTATCATGCCTTGTCAACTTTGAAAGTTCATTCCCTTATTCATTTTCAAAGTAAGAGACATACTTACCATTGTATCTCCTACAAGATATGGGATCTCAGTTTCTATCTTTTTTGCCTCCCAATAATAGGAGAAACAGTAACTCGGATAAAAAAAGTAGGAACCCATTTCACCTTTTAAGTACAACTTGCATTTCCCAATTCGGTCTTTAACACCTAGTCCTACCATGCCAAAGGCAATGTTGACCCGTTGCTAATTGGACCTACTGACAACATAAATAGAACTCGATATGCATAATCCAATATTGCTTCAATAATATGAGGAACTGATATTGGGGTCACTACGCATAGGGCCTTACTCTTTCAAGAAGCAAAGAGCCCGATCTATGTGTGCTTATATGCAGGAGCTGTCACTTCAGACAGACGTCTTCAATATACAATCCATGGTGAAGGAACCCTTCGCCTTGACAGGAGAACATGGATGTCACTTATTTGATCCTCCATATCATGTTTAAATTTAAATTCGTTATTATGAATCACATTCGCATAATTAATTCATCCAAGGGAAATACTACTTTATTCATATTAGAGTATTTTAATTGGATATAATTTATTTAATCATATTAAATCCATTATCAATATAATTTAATCAACCAATGAATAGAGTTGATTATTACTTGAAGGATGGTATAATCTCAAAAATACATATTATTCAAATATTAATAACTTGAAAAATACCTCATGATCATTTCAAACATTATTATTTACTTAATTGTTGTCATGTCCAACACGCACAGGAAGTGGGAAAGACCGCTCATGGAGAAACATTCTTCCCCAACGATCCCTGGCTAGACGCTATATCTACCTCAGGTCAGGATAATATGATTTGATCATTTTGTATTTGAGATGATATTTGGCCTTTCAGCTGAAGTTATGCCATAAAATATTTATCAAAATCATTTTGATTAATATTACAAGGAGATTTTCTAAACAAAACCCCAATTCTATTCAAGTAATAATTTTGCATGTAGATTTTCTAAAAAATCATACAATATTTTGCTAGCAACTATTGTAGGATAAACTAGGGTTTTCATGAAGCATACAATCCAATGGTTTATGATGATTAATCAATTATTTTTATAATTATTAGGCATCATAACTACTCGAGGAAAATTTGTAATTCCATGATTTTCATTGAATGATAAACCCATTAAGCAAAAAGATTTGATGATTTAATCATCTTCCTACCCATCTCCACTAAATATGGAATATATAGGGCAAACCGAGTAAGAATCGTGCGAAATAAATTCGAGCAATTTGCTTGTTTGATTATCAACGTAATCAAAATTTCATATTTTGTGGTGAAATAAACAAGACTTGAACTCTTTCTCTCTAGTGTGTCGGATCTATTTCACACTCTGATGAGGGTGGGACTCGACTTGAGTGGCTCGTAGGATAGACCTGCACTGAGCTTCTAGTATTTTCTAATTGTACTCGTAGAACTTAGGACCAAACTACACTCTAATTGAGACTGCACATTAGCTTGTTCAACTTAGTCAAAAATTTAACTCATTTCTTCCCAGCTAATAGAACTATCTGCTATGTGTGGTTTTGTCAGCTTGCATATCATATAGAATAGTCTTTAAATTCTTGTATTGCAACCCACATGGAGATTGTAAGGAATCACTGTAAGTCTTCTAACTGAGCATACATCATTGTTTTTCGTGTGCATCTGCTTTTCTTGAATTTCTCCCTCATGTTTTGTCACTTAAAATTTAAAAGGAATTCAGACTGGATGGTAGATGTTCATTTGTGCTCAGCTAATTTTTCAGTTATCACCTAACTAAAATTGGGACGACTAAACAAGGCCTACTTTAAATTAAATCATAAAATCAAGAATTATTACAGCAGAATAACCCCATCATTGTATTCATTTATCTTTCTACGAGATTGAGAGATGCACACTAGGATAGAGCCAAGCTCCAAAATATTCATTCAGACTACTAGTTCTAAAAACGACTAGCTACTTCTTAGTGAGGGAACTATGGTTTCCCTTAGTAAAGTGGGTGGTTCAAGGACAATGCGATTGGCTCCATCCTTAAGTAAACATGGTAGCCATTTTACGGTATGTACTTACACTCACATTTGTTGAAGGTGGATGCAACTAGCCATACAAATTGAGGCTAGTCTTTAAGAAAATTTCCGGCACCTAACAACTCTCTAATTCTTTTTCAAGATTAAAATTATCACCAATAAAATTGAAAAGGTAATTGAGATGATTCTTGCGGCCTTCACTGTGTGAGTTGGTGAACCTGGGGTTTGATATATGTTTTCATTTGTGTGCATTAATAGAATTAGAATAAAAAAACCACATACTTTTGCCATCACTATCGCTTCTTGATTATTTTTTTCTTCTCGTGCATTTTATCACTCATAATTGCATAAAATAAGAAGCAAAAAATACCAACCTAGTTTACCCAAAAGAAGCTAACTTTTCTAATTTTTAATTAATTTATGCTAACTTCAAATCACATGAAATCACCTCCATTGCGTACATATTACTAACAAGAAAAAAGGAAAAATAAAAAAATCATTGAAAAAAATAAGTAGACTAGAAAATCAAACCCTAATTCAGGATGATCGGACTAAGATGTTGATATCTTCCTCATAAAGTGTCTGATTTGATCCTACTCACTTTTGAACTAATTTACATTCAATTATCTTGAAGACTAGACCAAGTTCAAGTGAATCAGAGCTCATGTGAAAGTTTGGTTTTGGGCCTACATTATGTATTTTACCCAAATTTAACCTATTGCTTTATGTACATATTCGACTCATTTTATTTTATTTATTTTTCATTTGTCTTATTTGATAAAAGTTTTACCAGAATGCACAAAAATGCAAACTTAAAATAGAATAAAATCAAAAAAAACTAACCAAGTTTGAGTATCCACTAACAATCTTTACAAATGTCGTCTTTTTCGTACTTTATTTTTTTCATTCTATTAATTAATAAAAAAATAGATTAATGTGTAAATATTTATCTTTGAGTTTAGAGTATTTTTTTCCCTATTTTTTATCTTATTTAAAAATGATAAAAATTTTACAAAACCAAAAATTCCAGTATTTTATAGACATAGTACCACCAAAATATCACTTCATGGAAATTATCTATTTTGGTTTTTATTTGCTCATGAAAGTTGTAGATCTTGTCGAGATGTGAAACTTTTGTTATGAAATTTTTTTAATCTGAAGTTGTTTGCTATTTCTTTCAAATTTATATTTGTATTTTAATTTTTGAATTTGTTAGGAGTGACACGTGGTAGCTCCTGGAGCCTCCTTATGTTAGCCATTTTTGGAATTTATATTTCTATTTTATTTTATTTAAAAATTAACTTAAAATGTATAAAATAAAATAAATTTTAAAAATGCCACGTGGCATGACTTGGGCTTCTCGATCTTAGATGATCGGTCAGCCCCAAATCATCTTCCACATCCGATCAATTTCGTTCGTTTCCTCTTCATAGGCATCGTCCTCTGCGAATCTTGCATTCGCCACCCCAGCTTCTTATTTCGATCATCCTCCACCAGATCGCCAATGACTGATCCCCTCCACAATCTCGCAATCCCGTCAATCAAACCATCATCAAGATCAACTCCCCGATTACTGTTCCCGTTTCGTGCCTCACCACCAACCCTATAAAACTACCTCCGCTTCTCCCTTCAATTGGATCCGCTGATTCACTCAATGCAACAATGACGATTCTTCAATGGTGATAACATGTAGCAAAACCCCCTTCATCGCAGTGAGATCCGAGGCCGAGCACCTCATCGTAGTTCAGCCTCGAGGTCTGTTGTTGTGCTCTAGCCACCTCCCAGCATTGTTGAGCCTCTACCACATCGTCACTGGTAATAGCCCATCTTCGCTCCATTGCCTCCTCCAGTCTGCCGCTTCATCGCCTCACCCAAGTCAGCTCGTAGGCCAATCTTTTCACACTTTGCCTTCATCGACATCAAGCCCCTCCACCACCTCTACCTCATCGCCCGCTCTAGGTGGTGCCTCCTCCTACCATTGCATACGTTCAAAACTGCTCCTCTTGACCTCCCCCCAGGAGCTCGCACCCATCATCATCACCTTTGCCCACTCCCAAAGGCTCTGCCATCTTCGTTGCCTTACAGGTGGGTGGTGACCCAAGGCTCTCCCACGTGCTATGCGTGAGCAGGAGGGAACATCTTGCATCGACACCCCTGGAATACCCTCCATTCACACCCAGGTCTTGCCACCAGGGGGCATGTGCCGCGTGCGTACCTCCTTGGGATTGCGCTTGATCCCCTAGGTCATGGTAATTCCACTAGAGGCCCTCTTTGCATTTTTTATTTTCTTTTGCAAACAGATCTTTTGCTTTTCTGTAATTTTGAACCCCAATTTTGCATCATTTAATTATTCAAAAATTTGCATTTTGTTTCTAAATTAATCTTATACATTATACCATGTTATTTATATTTTTATGATCTGTAGTTAATTTCTAATAATTATTATTGCAGAATCTTGCAGGAATCCCCAACTGCACAATAATGTGGTCCTTGAGAAAGGAACGTAATGTATGACTATCAGCAGCTCAGGTGGGGATAGCCTCTACCCATCGACTAACATAATCCACGGTGAGCAGGATGTACTACAATCCCTGACTGACAGGAAATGGGACCATGAAGGCTATGCCCCACGCATCAAAAACATTTGAAATCTGTATGTATCTTAGGGGCATGGTATCTTTAGAACCAATAGTTCCTCCCATTTTGTGATAGTCAGTACAACCTCGAACGTACTCTGTAGCATCCTTAAACAATGTGGGCCACCATAGGCCACTCTGCAAAACCTTTGCTACCGTGTGCTTCCCCTAATGATGCCTACCAGATTCTAGTTTGTGACAGGTTTCAAGTACACTGGTGTGTTCCCACTAAGGAATGCACCTTCTCCATTTACAATCCATACCCTCATGAAATAGGTATGGATCCTCTCATTGGTAATAATGAATCTCTAACAGAAATCTATCTACCTTGTACTTCGGCCAATCTTGTGGAAATTTCTTGGAGAGAAGATAGTTCAAAATATCAACATACCATTGGAGTGAGTCCATAGACAAATGGCCACATATGGAAAGGTTTTGGAAATAGGGATCATGTTCTACTCTACATTTATGATACAAGAAAGGTGATATACCACAACATTTTTCACTCCAGTTTTATCTTGAATCTCTAAATCATATTCCTGGGGAAGAAGGATCCATCTTATAAGGCATTGTTTGGCATCCTTCTTTGTATGTAAGTATCGTATAGGAGTGTGATCCGTGTATAAAATAATGTGGGAACCGAGGAGGTAAGATATGAACTTATCTAGACCAAAAACATCTGCTAACATCCCTTTCTCTATATACGTATAATTTTGGTGTGCTTCATCTAGAGTCGTTCTAGCATAGTGTATAGAAAATGGTATCCCAACCTTTCTATATCCTAAAATAGCTCCAACTACAAAATTTGAGGTGTTCGTCATGATCTCAAAAGGAAGAGACCAATCAGGTGGCTGTATGACAAGAGCTCTAGTAACCATATCTTTCATCTAATTGAATGAAAGAAGGACTTTTTTATCGACAACAAACTCACTCTCCTTGTACAAAAGCTCAGTCAAAGGTCTGGTAATTTTGTTGAAGTATTTTATGAATCGTATATAGAATCCTACGTGTCTGAGAAATGACCTTAACTGCTTCAAATTCTGTGGTGGCTCTAACTTGAAAATCACATCAATCTTAGCCGGGTCAACCTCCATGCCATGTTTGGAGATGACATGACCCAATAAAATCCCATTAGTGTAGTCACCATAAAGTGACTCTTCTCCCACAAGAGCATTAGGTTTACCTCAAAGCAACATTGAAGAACTCGGTCTAAATGAGCAAGACATGTGTCAAAACTATCCCGGTAGATCGAGAAATCATCCTTGAATACCTCAAGGAAACTACCCTCCATATCGGCAAAAACATCCAATACACAACTTTGAAATGTAGCGAGGGTGTTACACAATCTAAAGGGTATTTGTGTAAAGGTGTAGGTTCCAAACAAACAAGTGAAAGTAGTTTTATCTTAGTCCTCAGGAGAGATATCAACCTGGTCATATCCCGAGTACCCATCCAAGAAATAAGAGAGCTCTTTTCCTACCAACCTCTCAATAATTTGATCAAAAAGGGCAACAGAAAGTGATCCTTCTTGGTAGCAGAGTTTAGACATCAGCAATCAACACAGACATACCATAAAGGAGGTACTTGGGTTGGAATCTCCTCATCACGGTCATTATTTATGATAATAATCCCGGATTTCTTTGATCCCACATGTAAAGGAATGACCCACTTGGAATCCTAAATGGGATATATATATATATATATATATATAAAGCCAGCATCACACCATTTTCTGATCTCCTTCATGACAACCTCCATTAGATTTGGATTTAGACGGTGCTGACATTCATGGGAGGGTTTAAAACCATTCTCTAGGTACATATGACGTGAACACAAAGCTGGATTAATCCCACAGAGATCTGAGATATTCCATCATATGGCCTTGAAATTTCTCTCAAGAACCTCTAGCATGCAAGATTCTTGTTTAGCGGTCAACTGTGAGCTGAGGATGACCAGAAACATTTGGGGGGAGGGGGGGTTGCAAGGAAGGAATATTTCAATGTTGAAGGTAAAACCTTGAGATCAGGTGGTGTCTGAATCGACTCTACAATAACCTCCTCTATTGTACTAGTAGACGATATGTGATATGTACTCTGTCGATAGTCCACCTTGGCTACTAACGACTTAGCAAGTAAAATCTATTATAAATCTTCAATGAATGTTCTCTCCTCATAAAGGAGGGGCTCATTAGGATGTTCAACATTTTCATCAACTAGCGGCTCAGATATCTCATCAATAATCTTAGAAAGATGTCTCTCATCGGTACTCAGAAAATTCAATGAAGGGCTCAGATAACTGTACCTCATAAATCTCGGAAGTAAGCATATCATGAGTAATCTCATAAAAGTATCTCAAAGGAATATCAAAAGGTGCCACCAAAAACTCAGATTGGTTCTCAGAAATCTGCTCAAATTGTCAATCCGCAACTAGCTTAATTGGATCACAAAGGGAACTCATGACGATTGTGTTGTCTAGAGGGACCTTTTGGGACAGGAACTCTTGGGTATCTATGAAATTAGGGAATACATCTATCTCTTTCAATTCAACAAAAGAATCACAATCCTCTGGCTCTGATATAACTTTCTCTATCTCATCTGTTGCTGGTGACAGTGATGGTTTAGGATCAGAGATCATCTCAATTTTCACCTTATTAATGCTAAAGTGAAAGATGATCTATCCAATACCATAATCAACTACTGCTTCGACCGTTCAGAGGAACGACCGACCTAGTATGATTGGGGTATGGAGTAATAGTGAAGTTGTGTCCATATCCATGACAAGAAAATCAACATGGAATTTCATTCCCTACACCATTACAATAATGTCCTCTAAAATGCCTCGTGTCCACTTAATCGATCTATCAACAAACTAAAGGGTCATTTTGGTTGTTTTAAGAGGCCCTAACCCAAATTCAGTTAGCAAAGAGGATGGGATGAGATTAATAGAGGAACCACTATGTTGAGTGAAATTCTTCAGGTTTTGATTTAAATGAAATATGAAAGTGTCGTCGACCAAAATAATCTCGTGACAAAAAAATATTATTTTTTCTTCTTAAGCTACAAAATTACAAAGAATAAGGTGAAGCAAGAGAATGTTTTTGCTACTTATTTACCTGTATAGCGGACATGATTGAACTCAGGGAGGCTACAATTCTTGAGGTTAATTCAAATAATTGAAAGAAATTCTATTAAGAGAAAAAGGAACCTCAAATGCAAACTATCCTTGGTTTTTGTGGAATTTTACTCCTTTATTTTCTGATTTTCAAGCTTTTAGTGATTTTAATTTTGCATTATTTTAAAATTTCAAAATTAAGGAACCATATGCATAAGGGAAGAAATACGTACACCACAGTATTTTTGTATTTTTCAAAATAGTCAGAAATGTCCAGAAAATTATAGAGAAAATATTTTTGGGTTTGAAAGGTTTGAAATGTTGTTCGGATTTTTTGTAGAATTTTCAGATGTTTTTTTACTTTTCTAAAAATCAAATAGTGGAAAAAATAATAAATAGTGCACTGCTTGGAGTAATTTGAAATTGAAAAACATTTATGTGCCCAAAACTTCTTGAGACTATTTTTATGCTAAAATATAGTTAAATATCTACAACAGGAAGTGAAATCACGATTTTGGGATTTGGTACATTTTTTAGGATTTTTTAAATATTTCTAATAATTTGCAATTTTTAATTTTATAAATGATTAATGCACAGAATTTGGATTGGAAATTAAACACACAAAAAAGTTATTCTATTTTTTAGAATTTTTAACGTAATATATGAATTTTTATGATTTTTTAAAGTTCAAAAAGGAAAAAATGACATGTTTTTATTTTTTAATAATAACAAATGAAGATAAAAAGTAATAAATGTAAAGATTTTTGCAGAATTTATTGAGCAAAAATGCTATTTATTCAAATGTAAAGATCATGCAAATTTAAAGTCTATAACATATGGACTTAAATGTAAATACTAATGTTTTTGAACTAAATAAATAATAATAATCAAAAAGGGGAAGAGTTCATAAATTACATAATTAACGCGTGCATTGTGCGTGACTTGATGGAACTGGGCTTCGTCGCAATATTCAGAATATCAAAGGGCCTTCACGTAATTTTTCCAAATAAAATATTCTCTAAGGATCTTCTACTATTTTAGAAACTTCTGAGGGGTGTAATGAAATTTTCCCAATAGTTTTTATTCCCATTAGGGTTCTTGTAGTCTTTTGTTCATTCTCAACAAACAGAGCAAAGAGGGAGATCGCCACCACCTTTAATTTCCAAGCGAATAGGGGACGTGTGGCGGTCGATGGCATGGAGGGGATCACAACAATGGTGGTGGGCTTCGCGAGGATCGAAGTCGGCGCTCGCGGGGCTGACGTAGGGTCTCTGCTCATGGAGGTGGATGATGCTTTATGAGTAGTGGCACGCAGTCTGTGGAGGTCGGGGGGCCTCGCGGGAGCTCACAACAGTTCTGGTGAGGTGCTCCTGCAGTGGAGCGGTGGAGATTAGCGATGGCACGACAGCTAGCTCCAGGTGGCAAGGCAGATGGAGGCGACGACTGTCGAGGGCAGGAGATAGAGGGTGATGTGTCGCATGGGTTAACGTTCCTTGGCGATGGCGCTTGTTTGGATCCTGGCATGGGCGGGGGCCTTGCACGAGCACGCGACCGACGTTGAGGAGAAGATGGCGGCGGGCACTGCCGACACCTGGAGAAGGTGGTGCCTGCTGCTCCTTTTTATTTTTTTTTAAATTTTTTATATTTTCAAATATAAAAACGAAAATAAATATTTTTTTGGGATTTTATCACTTGTGCCCCTATTAGATATCGCAATATCAGTTATGCCCTATCTTTTTGGTAATATCAGTTTTGCCCCTCACTTCTTGTTATTTTGTCACTTGTGCCCCTCAGGTTAGTTACCGTCCATCCACAGTGCAAACGGACGTTAACTTTGAGGACATAAGCGGAATTAATTTTTTAAAAAAAGGTTATTTGGTCATTTTACACCCTCTTCCTCATCCTCTTCTTCTTCCTCCTCTTCCCCATCCTCTTGTAATGACCCTGTTTCCCGGGCCGTCGGATCCTCCCATATCCGGATCTGGTTACTCAGCAATAATTTGTTCAGCAATCACAACTAACATTCAGAAATAGACTGCAAATAAAAATACTCAGAAGAAAGTATTTCAACACTTTTCCATTCACAAAATAAAGTTCAGATGATACACTGTACCACTATAACCATTTACATGTACATCAGCTTAAAAGGGAAATATACAAAAGATTACTAACTACCTTAAAGAAAGTAAAGCTACTGTGGCTGGCTGGATGTCTAGTATGTAAGCTGGATGATTTTTTTAGAGTCTTTGCGACGGCTCACCGATACCTGTTGGGTTTTCCATAAATCATAGGATAAAAATTAGCGAATGCTAAGTAACGAAGAAGAGAAAAGCAAACGAATTGTGTAATTTTTCAAGATTCATTGATATCACAAAAATTTCATTTCTTTTCATTAATTTAAATCCTATTCCTTTCTATTCCACATCAGGGATTAGTCCAGGGGAACCCCACCATTCTTGGACTCCGAAGCTGTGGATGCTTCAGGATTGGAGATTGTGTTGATCTTCGTAAGCTTATGTTGCCGCACGTCGCCTCAACCAATCCTCCAATACTACCCTGGTAATTTCTTTTTTATATATTAAACAGGGTCTCAACCCTTAGCCTGGAAAAAACAAAAGAGCACACTGTCCTCGAGGACTCGGTTGCTTAAAACCTCAGGCTAACATTTAATCATATAACCTATCGGCTTTAAATACATGTTATCGTGACCCATCCTCTATTGAACCACCCGTGCCTCCACATGGCACGACCACATCTTCCGTCGTTCCAACCCAAATATATTGGCTCCCGGTACCACGCGTTGCAAAATCTTCATTTCGTGCGCACTTATCATAACAGGGCAACCGTGTACCACCTAGGTAGGGAAACGCCAATACGGGTTCCTTCCGACAAACCTACAGGTTGCATGCCCGACCTGTAGTTCTACTCCCAGTCATCCTTAACGTGACACATGATCCTTTTCAGGATCTATCTCAAATCACAACAATTCACATGATGTAATTCTTTCGTTGTCTTTGATTTGTATAAACCGCAATACTTAGTATCGACTCACATATATATTATTCATAACCATATGTATACTCCTATTTATGCATATTTTAACTCCCAAACCCTAACATTCAGAGCCAACGCATCAATTTGATGCGTAAATCTTATTTTAGTGGGAATCACAAAGCAATTCTTCAGACTTTTTCAAAAATAACCAAAATTAGGGTTCTTCGTAGCATAGAACACAAAATCAAGAATTTCAATAATTTCGTATGAAAACCCAACAGCAAAAGGAAGGATTTCGTTACCTAATCGAGCTCTCTCTCGTGTATGCAAGGCTTTATCGAGTTTCGTTTTTAGAAAGGCTATTTTAAGGCTCCTGAAAAGATTGAATTTCATTTTTCTATCAAAACGCTAAGAACATGTTAAGAACGCGAAGAACGAACGAAGAACACGAGGAACACGAAGAACGCCAAGAACATATTTTCTCTTAAAATTTTGGCAGAGTTTCCCCTTATATCGGGACATATTTCTCGGAAAATTTCGGCAGAGTTTCCCCTTATATCGGGACATATTTCTCAGAAAATTTCAGCAGAGTTTCCCCTTATATCGGGAAATATTTCAAAATAAAAACGAAATGAGTTTCCTCTATAAAATCAATCGAGAGAAAAATAACAACGAAACTGAAAAAAATATCCTCAACAACAAGAGATGAAGAACCGGTAGACACCACACATCTTAGGTGAGGGAACGTGTGACGAATCACAGGGTCACTGACGTGCATAGCCGCCCGCACCTAAGTAGGGTATTACACAGATTTCTCCATCAAAATAACTATAAAAGCATAATACGAAGAATAGAAACATAAACGTTGGAGAATCGGTAGACACCACGCGTCTTAGATGAGTGAACGTGTGACGAATCGCAGGGTCACTGACGTGCATAGCCGCCCGCACCTAAGTAGGGTGTTACACAGATTTCTCCTCGAACCACAACAGGAAAACGAATCGGAAAGAAATATGAATTAAAAAAACAAAACTCCGAAGAACAAGAGTATGAATTGAAAGCCTAGCTTACGAAGCAACTTAGAGAGGATCACACCTTTCTCCTCCTTGTTTTCCCGGCAGCGCTTCGCTAGCGCTCCTCCCTCGCCTCCCACTCCTCCTCCCAACCTCTCGACCCTAGCCCTTGGGGTGGTGGTGGTAGTGGAAGTTGTAGAGAATAAATGGGTAGGGGGGGTCTATTTATAGGCTCAGAAAACCACTAAACATGGTTAGAAAACCATGGTTTAGACCTTAACCATGGTTTAGCGACCCATGGTTTTGGCCCATGGTTTTAGCCAAACTTATCCCAAACTTGGTGCCTAAGTTAGAACATTCTAGAGGATTCTAGATTCGCTAATGACGCTTAATTAACACTAATCGTGATTAACTTTCACTAATCGTGATTTAACTTTCGTGGCTTACGCTTATCTTTTGTTAACTATTGATTAGTGTTTACTAATGATCATTAGCCGCTTTCAATCGTCGTTAATTTCTTTAATCATGTTTAATTAGTATTAATGACATTCATTATGGATTAATGACTTCTCTTTCTTCGGAAAATCATAACAATTCGAAACGAAGTCCGATTCACACGAAACAAATTTCGTTGGTTTTCTCTTGACGAGCCGGATCTTATTATATAGGATCCGAGATATACCAAGTTCAAGGCTTTACAATTATAACAACCTTAAAGGAAGTCTCGTCCTCGAGACTAAAAATGCAGGCATAACATCCTTAAAGAGGATTAAAACCATAACAACCTTAAAGAGAATGAACGTCATGTCATTTAAAATGAACATATACATAATACATAATGTTATCATTCAAACAAATACGGGTATTTCTCTCTCATTTCTGCCTCAGGTTCCCATGTGGCTTCTTCAAACTATTGGTTTCGCCATAATACTTTAACTAGAGGCACCTCTTTGTTTCTCAACTTCTTGATATCCCTTTCAAGTATTTGCACAGGTATATCTTGGTATGTCAAGTCTGGCTCAACATATAAATCATCATAACTTATCTTATGCTCTGGATCCCTAATGTACTTTCTCAGATTTGATACATGAAATACATGATGTATTGCTGAAAGATGTGGAGGAAGTGCAAGTCTATAGGCAACTTTTCCAATTCGTTGAATAATTTCAAAGGGACCCACAAACCTGGGTGCTAACTTCCCACGCAAGCCAAACCTCTGAACACCCTTCATAGGTGATACTTTGAGAAATACAAAGTCACGTACCTCAAATTCAAGGTCTCTTCGCCTGGTATCACTGTAACTTTTCTGGCAACTCTGGGCAGTTAATAGTTTTTTTCTAGCAAGTTCTACAGCTTCCTGTGTCTCCTGAAGTCTATCTGAATCATAAAGATTCTTTATTACGACCTCTTGCCAACACAAAGGAGTAGTACACCTTCGTCCATATAGTGCTTCAAATGGTGTCATGCCAATACTTGTATGGTAACTATTATTGTAGGTGAATTCCGCAAGAGGCAAATGTTTAATCCACGATCCCTTCCATTCTAAGGCACATGCTCGTAGCATATCCTCTAATGTTTGAATCGTACGTTCTGACTGACCATCTGTTTATGGATGATATGCTGTACTCAAGCATAGTTGTGTACCTAGGGCTTTCATGAAGTTCTCCCAATAGTGTGAGGTGAATCGTGAATCTCGATCAGAAACTACTTCCTTCGGGATACCATGGAGGCGAATCACATGTGTAATATATAACTCGGCCAGCTGGTATGGAGTGAAAGATAAGCTTATCGGAATGAAGTGTGCTACCTTTGTCAGATGATCTATTATAACCCAGATACTATCTTTACTACCAGTCGTCTGAGGTAAGCCAGTAACAAAGTCCATGGAAATGCTTTCCCATTTCCATTCAGGTATAGGGAGGGGTTGCAATAATCCCGGTGGCTTTTTGTGTGAAGCCTTTACCTGCTGGCAAGTGAAACATGAATTCACAAGCTCAGCAACATCTTTCTTCATTCCCGACCACCAAAAGTATGAATGAAGATCCATATACATCTTCGTAATTCCTGGATGAATAGATAATCTAGAACAATGAGCTTCTCATAAGACGCCTTTCCTTAGTTCAGGTGTGTTTGGTACACAAACTCTGTGATGATTATACAGTAAACCATCTTGTATCTGGAATCCCTCTATCTCATTCTTCTCAAGTTGTTGTTTCAAGTCTTTAAGGACTGGATCATCCTCCTGTCCCTTCTTTATTTTATCCCATATTTCTGGTTTGTATCGATGAGGAATAGTTATAGTATCAGCACTACTATCAAATGGTTTCCATTCACTTAACGTTGATAGTAGACCCCAGAAGTGGATAGCACTCACTAACCCGGGTGAATAAGTTATTCTGCTAAGTACATCTGCTACGACGTTCCCCTTACCAGGGTGGTAGGAGATAGTGCAATCATAATCTTTCAACAACTCTAGCCACCGTCTCTGTCTCATATAGAGCTCCTTTTGATCAAACAGATATTTCAAGCTTTTATGATCGGTGAAGATTTCAAAAGAAATACCATACAGGTAGTGTCTCCATATCTTTAAAGCGAAAGGCATAACTAAGAATTCATAATATATGTATCTAGTTCGAAAAGTTGTCTTGGGAATATTTGTATCTTTAATTATCAACTGATGGTATCTAGATCTTAAATCAATCTTGGAATACACAGTTGAACCTTGTAACTGATCATAGAGATCATCATATCTTGGCAGAGGATACTTGTTCTTTATTGTCCTCTTGTTTAGTTGTCTATAGTCAATGCACAACCGCATCGACCAAACCTTTTTCCTAACAAATAAGACATGTGCACCCCATGGTGAAGTACTAGGACGAATGAATCCTTTATGTAACAGTTCTTGCAATTGTAACTTTAACTCTCGTAACTCAGCTGGTGCCATCCTATACGGAGGGATAGAGATAGGCTGAGTATCAGGTATGAGAGATATTTCAAATTCAATCTCTCGCTCAGGTGGTAATCCAGGTAGTTCCTCTGGAAATATATCAGTAAACTCGTACACTATAGACACATCTTCTATCATTCTTTCTGACCATGATATAGTGGATACATAAGCTAAATAACCTTGGCACCCTTGCTCTAACAACTGTTGTGCCTTCAATGTAGAGATATATTTGATATTATCATTGGATGTCTTTCCAATGAACTGGAACTTTATCGAGTTAGGAAGGTGAAATGTTACTGTCTTCTGGAAACAGTCAAGACATGCATGATTCCTTTATAACCAATCCATTCCTAGTATAAGATCAAAGTCCTCCATTTCGATTAGTAGTAGTGAAACAGGTAACTGATGTCCTGCTATCAGTATTATACAATTATCCAGGATTTCTCGGATTATAAATACTTGTCCTCATGGTCCCTTTATCAGATAGGACTCCTGTACTTCTATTGGTATCTTACCCAAAGTGGGTACTAACCGTCGAGCAATAAATGAATGTGAAGCACCAGAATCAAATAAGGCATGTACTGAAAAGACATGAATAGTAACAGTACCTCATACGACTGTGCCTGAATTGTAGGCTTGTTCCTCAGTAATTGCATTTAGCTGGCCATTAGGAATAGGCAAGTTAGAACCCGTAACACTTTGTGGTGGTTGTTGTGTAGGAGACGCTCCTTGTGAGCCTCGACCTCTACCATGTCTTCCTCTGTGTGTTGCTCCATTGCTCGAGGTGGATATTATACTGTTAATTGGGGTTGATTTAAACCCTGAACCTCTCAACTTGGGACAATCTTTCTTGATGTGGCCTTCTTGATGACAGTAAAAACACATACGTGCTCCCGTTTGAGCTGAAGATCCCGGCACAGAGGTGCTAGCTCCTGCTGCTGAGTTGCGAGGATATAGTGGAGGTCTAGACAAATCCCTTCTTCCAGATAATTCCTGGCCCAAATTCTGTGGCGAGCTTATATTAGACCCGACTAGATGATAGCGACGATCTCTACGGTTATAATGTGACTTGCTTTTGGATGGTGCACCATTAAAGTGGAAACTTCTTCTTTGGCGGTTTTCATCCCTCTCCATCTCAATACGAGAGGCGATGTCCATTGCTTCATCTACGGTTGTGGCTCTAAAACCAGCAATCTTTTCTCGTAGATCTCCCTGAAGACCGCTAACAAATTTGGTAAGACACTCTTGTGGTGAAGCTTCTAGAGCTGGTGAGTACCGTAGTAGCTCAGTAAAGTGGATATGATAATCTCTTACGGTCTTAGAACCCTGATTAAGAGAAGCCAACTCTCTCCTCTTTAACTCTTCCCAATGAGAGGGACAGAAATGAGCTCGGAACCTCTCTTCAAAGATATCCCATGGAACAGGATCTGCTAATTTCTTGAAAATGGCTCTCCACCATCGTCTTGCATAGTCTGCTAAGGAGTAATCGGCAAAGTGCACCCAAGTATCTGCTGGTGCGTGTATTATTCTCAGCATCCTACTGACGTCATCAAGCCATAATTCAGCCTCGGCAGGAGTCTCTACACCTTTGAATCGAGGAATTTTTCCTTTTCGATAATTATCTAGTAATGTTTGGTGTCTAAGAAGGGCCTTCTCCATTGCTCCTTCAACCGGGGTAGGAGCAGACTCAGTTGAAGGATGGTAACTAGATTCTTCCTCAGAAAGATGGACAGAACCTTCAATCCTAGCATCCGCAGGCTTAGATGCCTCGGGTCTCTCAGCCTGTGCATTGAGCCTCTCCTCCAATGCTTGTTGCCTTTGCCCCATGTCTTGGAGCATTCCCATCATAGCCGCTAATTGTCTAGACATGTCTTGATCTGCCATGATCCTGGGATGAGTCAAGGTCAAAGGTCAGATCATATATGTCATAGCATGATGTACATAAGGGACAATGACTTGTGAATGGTACTGCAGTCATTTATTAAGATCAAAGGATCTTAATACAACCTTAGTTTCTGAATACCGCTCATAGTTATTAATTACTAAATAAATTACTGGAGTAACCAGGCTCTAATACCAATCTGTAACGACCCCGTTTCCCGGGCCGTCGGATCCTCCCATATCCGGATCTGGTTACTCAACAATAATTTATTCAGCAATCACAACTGACATTCAGAAATAGACTGCAAATAAAAATACTCAGAATAAAGTATTTCAACACTTTTCCATTCACAAAATAAAGTTCAGATGATACACTGTACCACTATAACCATTTACATGTACATCAGCTAAAAAGGGAAATATAAAAAGATTACTAACTACCTTAAAGAAAGTAAAGCTACTGTAGCTGGCTGGATGTCTAGTATGTAAGCTGGATGATTTTTTTAGAGTCTTTGCGATGGCTCACTGATACCTGTTGGGTTTTTCATAAATCATATGATAAAAATTAGCGAATGCTAAGTAACGAAGAAGAGAAAAGCAAACAAATTGTGTAATTTTTCAAAATTCATTGATATCACAAAAATTTCATTTCTTTTCATTAATTTAAATCCTATTCCTTTCTATTCCACATCAGGGATTAGTCCAGGGGAACCCCACCATTCTTGGACTCTGAAGCTGTGGATGCTTCAGGATTGGAGATTGTGTTGATCTTGGTAAGCTTATGCTGCCGCACGTCGCCTCAACCAATCCTCCAATACTACCCTGACAATTTCCTTTTTATTTATTAAACAGGGTCTCAACCCTTAGCCTGGAAAAAACAAAAGAGCACACAGTCCTCGAGGACTCGGTTGCTTAAAACCTCAGGCTAACATTTAATCATATAACCTAGCGGCTTTAAATACATGTTATCGTGACCCAGCCGCTATTGAACCACCCGTGCCTCCACATGGCACGACCACATCTTCCGTCGTTCCAACCCGAATATATTGGCTCCCGGTACCACGCGTTGCAAAATCTTCATTTCGTGCGCACTTATCATAACAGGGCAACCGTGTACCACCTAGGTAGGGAAACGCCAATACGGGTTCCTTCTGACAAACCTACAGGTTGCATGCTCGACCTGTAGTTCTACTCCCAGTCATCCTTATCGTGACACATGATCCTTTTCAGGATCTATCTCAAATCACACCAATTCACATGATGTAATTCTTTCGTTAAGTCTTTGATTTGCATAAACCGCAATACTTAGTATCGACTCACATATATATTATTCGTAACCATATGTATACTCCTATTTATGCCTATTTTAACTCCTGAACCCTAACTTTCAGAGCCAACGCATCAATTTGATGCGTAAATCTTATTTTAGTGGGAATCACAAAGCGATTCTTCAGACTTTTTCAAAAATAACCAAAATTAGGGTTCTTCGTAGCATAGAACACAAAATCAAGAATTTCAATAATTTCGTATGAAAACCCAACAGCAAAAGGAAGGATTTTGTTACCTAATCGAGCTCTCTCTCGTGTATGCAAGGCTTTATCGAGTTTCGTTTTAGAAAGGCTATTTTAAGGCTCTTGAAAAGATTGAATTTCATTTTTCGTATCAAAACGCTAAGAACATGTTAAGAACGCGAAGAACGAACAAAGAACACGAGGAACGCGAAGAACACGAAGAACGTCAAGAACATATTTTCTCTTAAAATTTCGGCAGAGTTTCCCCTTATATCGGGACATATTTCTCGGAAAATTTCGGTAGAGTTTCCCCTTATATCGGGACATATTTCTCAAAACATTTCAGCAGAGTTTCCCCTTATATCGGGAAATATTTCAAAATAAAAACGAAATGAGTTTCCTCTATAAAATCAATCGAGAGAAAAATAACAATGAAACTGAAAAAAATATCCTCAACAACAAGAGATAAAGAACCGGTAGACACCACACATCTTAGGTGAGTGAACGTGTGACGAATCACAGGGTCACTGACGTGCATAGCCACCCGCACCTAAGTAGGGCATTACACAGATTTCTTCATCAAAATAACTATAAAAGCATAATACGAAGAATAGAAACATAAACGATGGAGAATCGGTAGACACCACGCATCTTAGATGAGTGAACGTTGACGAATCACAGGGTCACTGACGTGCATAGCCGCCCGCACCTAAGTAGGGTGTTACACAGATTTCTCCTCGAACCACAACAGGAAAACGAATCGGAAAGAAATATGAATCAAAAAAACAAAACTTCGAAGAACAAGAGTATGAATTTAAAGCCTAGCTTACGAAGCAACTAAGAGAGGATCATACCTTTCTCCTCCTCGTTTTCCCAGCAGCGCTTCGCTAGCGCTCCTCCCTCACCTCCCACTCCTCCTCCCAACCTCTCGACCATAGCCCTTGGGGTGGTGGTGGTAGTGGAAGTTGTAGAGAATGAATGGGTAGGGGGGTCTATTTATAGGCCCCAGAAAACCACTAACCATGGTTAGAAAACCATGGTTTAGACCTTAACCATGGTTTAGCGGCCCATGGTTTTAGCCAAACTTATCCCAAACTTGGTGTCTAAGTTAGAACATTCTAGAGGATTCTAGATTCGCTAATGACGCTTAATTAACACTAATCGTGATTAACTTTCACTAATCGCGATTTAACTTTCGCGGCTTACGCTTATCTTTTGTTAACTATTGATTAGTGTTTACTAATGATCATTAGCGGCTTTCAATAGTCATTAATTTCTTTAATCATGTTTAATTAGTATTAATGACAGTCATTATGGATTAATGACTTCTCTTTCTTCGGAAAATCATAACAATTCGAAACGAAGTCCGATTCACACGAAACAAATTTCGTTGGTTTTCTCTTGACGAGCCGGATCTTATTATATAGGATCCGAGATATACCAAGTTCAAGGCTTTACACCTCTTCCTCCTCCTCCAACCTCCTCCTTCTCCCTCTCTGCCCCCGCACCTGCCCCGCGCCGCCCAGCTCCGCCCTGAGCTCCCCGCACCTCCTCCCAGCCCGCAACCCCCCTGCCCCGCGCCGCCCAACCTTGCACCCCCCTCCCAGCCCGACCTCCCCCAGCCCCCTGCCGCCCCGACCTCCCCCACCCCTGCCGCCCATCCACCCCGACCTCCCCCACCCCTGCCGCCCCTCTGGCTTGACCTCCCCCACTCCCTGTCGCCCCTCTGCCCGACCTCCCCCACCCCTTGCCGCCCAGACCTCCCCCACCCCTACCGCCCTCCGCCTCGACCTCCCCCACTCCCTCTGCCTGACCTCCCCCACCCCTTGCCACCCCGACCTCCCCCACCCTTGCCGCCGCTCCGCCTCGACCTCCCCCACTCCCTGTCGCCCCTCCGATCGACCTCCCCCACCCCCTGCCACTCCGACCTCCCCCACCCCAGCCGCCCCGACCTCCCCCACCTCCTACCGTCCCTCCGCCCCGACCTACCCCCAAGCGGCGAGGCCTCCCCTCACCCCTTGTTTCAGCCCTTCCACTCCAGGAGGCGAGGCCTCCCCCCACCCCCTGTCGCCCCCTCCGCCCCGACCTCCCCTCGTCCCCTGCCCTCGCCTACCCCTCCCCCTGAACGCGTCGCCCCCTCGCCTACCCTCCTCCGGCCCCTACGCCTCCTCCGCCCCCTTCCACTCTCCTCCCCCGCCTGTGGTTGAAACTGGAGTTGAGTTTTTTTTGTTAAATTTTGTTAAATTTTTGACTAATTGATTCATAGAAAGTCATCCAAAGATTCAATAAAATTCATTGTTTGATCCGTAACTAGTGATATGTCCGTGGAAATGTAAAAATTTTAGAGATTTGATGGATGCATGAAGATGTTAGTAAGAGAGAGAAATTATGAAGAGAAGGAAGAAGAGCAAATGGAGAAGGAAGAAGGTGAAGAAGATGTATGGACCATAATACCCTTCTTAACCACACCATGGTTTGAATAAACCATGGTTATTTTAATTTTTTGACGGTCAATCTGACGGAAGGGCACAACTAATGACGGAGCAAGAAGTGAGGGGCACAACTGATATTACCAAAAAGATAGGGGCATAACGGATATTGCGATATCTAAGAGGGGCGCAAGTGATAAAATCCCATTTTTTATTTTTTAGAACATAAATTGTAATTATTTTTTTCTTTTTTCTTTTTTTTTATTTTATTCTGCAAAACAAATGTTTGAAGAAAACTTTTGTATTATATTATATTTTTTATTTATAAACAAATGAAGATGCGAGCACGACAGCTCGATCCCAAAATTAAAACGGAATGCGTGAACAGAGATCCGAAGAAAAATGAGGAATGGATCCAAGTCTCCGTACACTTTGCGTGGTTGGAATTGAGATATTGTGGGGGATAGAATGTGAACGTGGAGAGATCGAGAAAATGAGATGAAAAATTGGAGTCAAAGGTGGATCAAAATCTTGATGGAATCTAAGATCTAGATAAAAAATTGACAACGAAATAAAAAATACAAGAAATAAAACTACGATAAACTTAGGATAAAAATAAATGAAGAAAAATGGATCTAACCTTAGGAGCAGAAAAGACCTTAATGGACTCGACGAAGGCTGACTCGCTGTCACCGGACGGCACGGAGGCTAGGCACCCTTCTGCAAGAGCATAGCTCTCGGACAATAGGACCCTCTCACCAAAGATTGATCAAGTTGAAATGAGAGAGGAGGAGCTATATAAATAGAAAATTAATTGAGTTTAAATTTTTAAAATTTTAAATGAAGATAAGAGATAAGAGAAAAAATTTTGAAATTAGATAAAGATATAAAAGGCAATTAGTGTTTAAAAATTATTTAAAAAAATTAACCATTTTTTTCATGTTTTCATTGCTTTATTAATTGAAAAAATGTTAATTTTTTTATTTTTTGTAGTGGTTATTTAAGAAATTTAACTATATACATAAACAATAAACATATAGTACATTATTTACGTGATTAAATAAGGAAAATAGTTTTTTAGAATTATTATTTTATTTATTTATTTATTTTAATTATTTTTAAAAGTATTACAATTATTTACAAATATAATAAAAATAAATATATACAATAAATAAATGGTAAAATTGCACAAACCACCCCAGAAAAATTAACTTTTCAACCATAACTTCAAAAATTATGAAATCACAACCATTTTAAAAATAATTTGAGTTTATATGGAGCTTTATTTTATTTTTGAATTATTACTTAATGTCTTTTTCAGGATGTGGTTACTTTTATTATATACATGATTTTATTTGGAGAACATTTGTATTTACAACTTTTATTTTGAAAATTATTTTATTTGAGGTCAATTTATGTACAAATAAAAAAGTGTTAGTTTTATACAGATATACAAAATAACTGAGAAGTATTTACAACACATTTTTTTGGATTTTTTGATTAAGGACCCTATCTTCCCCTACTTTATTTCTGGTCAGTCAGGTCAAGTCTTGACCTTCTTACAGGTTTCGGGTCAGCATGTATCTATTACATATATACAATCTTCTTTTTTCCTTTATTTTTCCTTTATGGCTTTATTTATTTATTTATGTTAAAATAATAATAAGTGTACACAATTTACACACAGATGCAAGTTAGTAAGAATATGGAGTTAGTATTATATACATGTATTTTATAAGGGATTTTAAGCTAAAATAAATGAATAAAGACGATGAAATGCAGATTCATTATGCTATCGAGAAGAGTACGTTCAAATTATTGATCAAAGATATGGCAACGGAGGTGAGGTGCTCCCTTGTCTTTCTTTTTGGGTGGATGATTACTAATGGCATGAACTGTGCCCATGGTCAAGATGTGTTTTTCTGTTTCCTTTCATTTGTTCTGCCTTAGTTGACTCTTTTGTATACATGCCTCTTTCATTCCTTTTTTTAATGTAGGCATGTAGTCCATAGCCTTAAGGAGTGTCATCTCTAAAAAGATGTTCTATAAGATCTCAACTACTCTAGGATCGTATAGGGTTGTTTTAAGTTTTTGGATTTTTCAGACTTAAGAGTAGAAGGAAATGGTACAGAAATTGAAGAAACATTCAAAGTTAATTTCCATTATTCAAATTGGAATCCTCATGTACAACAGGACAACCAAAATCAGTCTATACAATGTTGTCTAAAATAGGTAAAGGAAAAACTAAATTCAAAACAAAATGGGATGTTGCTGCTCCTTTTTTTACTATAGGCATGTATTCCATGGCCTTAAGGAGTGGCATCTCTAAAAAGATGTTCTATAAGATCTCAACTACTCTAGGATCATATAGGGTTGTTTTAAGTTTTTGGATTTTTCAGACTTAAGAGTAGAAGGAAATGGTACAGAATTTGAAGAAACATTCTACGTTAATTTCCATTATTCAAATTGGAATCCTCATGTACAACAGGACAACCAAAATCAGTCTATACAATGTTGTCTAAAATATGTAAAGGAAAAACTGAATTCAAAACAAAATGGGATGTTGCTGCTGGTGAAGAGGAAGAATCCGCGACTAATATATTCTCCCTTTCTGATAGATATCTACATCTGTCAGGAGGATGTGAAGGTAGTGGTGAAGGAAGTGGGACTCCTGACTTGGGTGCTGCTACACTAAGCCTCTCGACTGTTGGTGAAGGAGATGATGTAGGAGATGATGCTCTCTTAGTGGTTTGATCTCCTAATCCTATCTAGTACGTATGTAGCTGTAATTTCCTAGCACTCATGAGATGAATGGCATCAGATAAACATGTAAAATAAAGGGCCATAACTGTTTCGGATGTAGCTGGGCTATTGGCTACCTGCTCCTTATGTCTGAAGTTGTTGGGTTTGGCTTTGAACTGAGCTGGAATCAATGTCTTTGTAGTGGTCAGGTCGTCGATCCACTGAGCTAGTTCATTCATATTCTTCATGAGCAGTGCAAGTTGGTCCAATGCTAGCTTCACTGAAGGGCCTTATGTTGCTCAATTACTGGGGGGCCTTATGTTTCTCAATTACTGGGGGGGATTATGTTGCTCAATTAGTGGCTATCGCTGAGACTGATAGTGCATAGGTTGTTAGTAACCATATTGATTCTGATATTGCGGAGGAGGATATGGATATTGTCCATAATATGTAGTCCGTTGTTGGTTGGATGCGGAAATATACAAATTGTTTCTGAGACTGGCCTTGTCTCCAGTTCTGAAACTATGGTGGAGATTGATATTAAGCTAAAATAAATAAATAAAGATGATGAAATCATATTCATCATCCCCCTATGCTTTAACTTTGTTAGTCCCTTAGCAAACACTTATTTGAAAGAATATGTGATTAAAACAAAAAGAAAGGAAAAATAATGAAATTAGGATAATATTGAGTACTAAACTTTGAAGGATATGGGAAAAATCCTTAAGCGCATCACAGAAGCGTGATGATCGCATCCAATGCAATCGAAGCGACTAGTCGTACTAGTTGCTCGATGCAGCGAAATTTAGAAATTTTTAGATCATATGATGAAACCACATGATCCCAAGAACATTTCTTGGGTCATTTCATATAACCACAAAGTATTAGAAATACCTCTTGAAGTGTGGTTGCGATCAGTCGATCTCTAAAGCAAGAGATCCTCCTGACTCAAGTCCAATCCACGAAGATGACACTTGCGGGTGCGATGATGAGACGCGTGCTTCTCGCAATCCATGATGAAGATCCAAGCCTTGAATCTCTTGATTTTGTCCAACGAAATCTGACGCCTTCTACTTGTGCTAGAGCCACCAAGGAAGACGGAGATCCAACAACACGACGGCATGGTGATGATTGTAGTTCTCTCAAGAACTCAGAGTGGACGGCCACTCTTAGAGAGAGATGGGGCGTGATAATGAGAGAAAGGGAGAGAGCAACTTAAATATGTGTCTTCTTGAAGGGCTAGGGTTGTCCTCTCTTATATAGCAGTTTCGGAGTCCATGAATCACGATCCATGGGACACACAAAATCAACGGTTAGATTGATTTGTGTTTTTAATCAATGGCCATTATCATTGTTGTTTAATAAAGAAACAACTTATTAATTTATATTAAATTAAATATATACGTATTATCATCAACATAATTTAAATTAATATAATTAATTAACACAAGATAATAAAGAGGATAAAACACTCCTCCTAAAAAGATGGGGCGTCACCCTTGAATAATTCATGGGTGATTCCACCTCTCCATTAGGTGGGTTTTTTATATTCTTTATTTTATGATATAAAGTCCCATTATCTTTTAATTATTTGCAACAACATTTAATGCAAATATATTCACAAAATTAATTCTAAATTAATTAGCGAATATTTCAATCATGCCATTGAAAAAGATGCAAATCACATCCTCAACCCAAATAAAAATGTAAATTACATCTGTAATTAATTGATTAATGTGAATCAAGTTGACATTAACAATAAATTAGTAAATATTACTTGCAAATGTGCTCTCTCCAATATATTATAAATCATATTTATAATATACATTGATATTATGGATATCATGTATAGTACTATCCACATTCTACATTTCCCTGATAATTAAATCTCATTTATTTATCTTGGATAATAATTCTCATAATATGAATCTCATTCATATTATTATTGATAATTAAATCTCATTTAATTATCAATCTCCTGTTGCTTGGATACATAATTCATCAGAAGGAATTGTTCTTGAACTCCTTCAAGAATAGTGTGCTTTGTTTGCTGATACTTGGAGATAAGGGCAGGGCGATTGTATTGTTCCACGTATAATGACTTGGACATTGAGATCGTATCTCAAAATCTAGATCTTACGGACCTCCCATAGATGCTTGATTAAATCAAGTCTGTAAACTTAATCTTTTAATTGCATCTGAATCTCATTCAGATCAATGTCCAACACTTGGACTAAGATCAAGTTACTTATCTACTAAGAGGAGTCACTAAAATCCAGACATGTTTCATCACTCCCTCGGAATGGAAGCGTCATGGTTATACAATCATTTATGATCACATCAGCCTCATGTAATTCCAATACATGTACATCCTGCATATTGGAAGACCTTGAAGAAACCTGAAGTTATGGATCTCTTTTAGATTATCACCTTCAGGGTTTTATCATCAAGATTTTCATTTTAACATTGGGATTTGGTATCGATTATATGCTTGCCAAAAGCATATATCATACCTCTAAATTATGTCAAGCTTCACAAGAGAGACGACCATGCATGGAATTTATCGATCCCAATATCTCATGAGTGAGATCATGTCTTCCGGTTTAAAAGTGAACCTGTATGATGCCTTTGAGAGATCGTATTACTCATATGCCCTTATATGAACACGAGCTCGCCATTATATAGACCTTGATTAAGCCATCAACCTATTGGTCTACCAAATGTACATACTTAGGCATATAGTAACACATCTATCTCTGGTCAGAGGATGTGTGCCTATATCGCAACAGCATACGATGTAGGACTTTGGTTATCTCAAACTCGTTAAGTCAACTCTCTGTCCTAACTAATCTAACACCTCCGAATCTCTATTCCTAGGCAAAGGACCTGCATCAACAGGTAAGTCAGATATCATCCTTTACAGATAGGATTGCCATCTCCTACTCAGGCTGGAGATCACATCTTTATGATCATTTGACGATGCTTGATGAGTCCTCAATATAACTCTTTAGATATTCATCTAAGCACCAGTCTCTACGATTCAACAATTGAATCAACAGCTTTATGATGTCAAGACAGCCATGGTATATAACCTTACTTGTACTAAGGGACCTATTATGCAAATTAGTTATTCTACATTTCAGATTAGGGAATGATATTTGAAATAACATTTATTGCATAATGGCTCACCGTGGGCTCGCATGTCCAAGAATCTCCCACTAGCCCAAAGAGCCATTAATGGGCTAATCATTTAAACTCACACTCATGTGACAATCATAGGCTATTTCGAGAAATAGCTAGGTAAGTTGATCAGTCACATTGTTCCCAAGAGACAACGCCAAGTCCTTTTACGACACTTTCATATCTCGTAGTAACAGTTCTCACATCCAATGCGAATGTTGCATCTTATGCAACCAATACCCAATATTGTCATTTATAGTGTCCTTGTCACTACAACTCAATCATTATTATAACAGTATGCCATTTTCTTTATCTTTATTAGAATACCCTTATTCCCGGAGATCTCTATCTCCTAAGGTATCCACAGTTAAGACCTTTTAGATCACTATATATAAAGTCTTAATTTCTTGAAGATAGAAATTGAGATCACTATCTCTAAGTCTTGTCATCTTTGAAGATTTTGTTATTACTGCAATTAAGTGTTTTATCTCCATAGTAGGATTAGCGACAATTTACTACTCCCACTGCATGACAGACATCTGGTTTGTACACATCTAGCATACATTCGACTTCTCATAACTGATGCAGAAGGGCAAGCAGTTTTAGCATTCACTTCCTCAAATCCTTGAGGTGCTAATCCTTCAGATAGGTTAGTACCATATCTTAAGGGAAGGAAGCCTTCCTCGGGGTTTTCCAATAATGGAATATGTCCAAGGTGTACCACAAATGTAACAGTTCCAATACCCTCTTCTCTTTGCTTCTGAATAACTTTAGAACCAAGATCATACAATGAGTTTAGGTGTATTAGAAGGAGTGAGATAGAAATGATATTTCCATTTCCATAAGGTATTCATTGAATTTGTCTAATAGGTATTTGCTACCTTGGTTAGATAAAATTCATTTAATCCTTGAAACTTTGGTTCTAAACCAAAATTGTGAAATCTTTGAACAATTCAAAGGTTTCTCAGGTGAAGGGAAGAAATCTCATATCACCAATAATCATCAAATGATATCACATATCATCAATACTTACTGTGATATAGATGATCCAAATACATCAATATATATGAGATCCTGAATACCTTGGTATCTTACACCATTATCGGAGAAGGGTGCATTGGACAATTTCTACTTTTGAATATGATATTCATATGTATGTATGCTTTGATCCTTTAGACAATCTAAAGTTCAATATCTTACTAGTATATTGATCATATCAATAGATATATGTCCAAGACTTGATACCAGACCATTGTCAAATGACATTCATCCTCCTATTGATCTTTAAAGGTTTAATTTTCATTATTAGAAATGTTAATGAACTATTCATTAATATTCTAATTTAGTAGAGTCCACAAGATGCTAGATTACTTATTCGAAGTATATCCATCATAACTCTTTATGATAGGTCTATTCCAGAATAATGTTCATTTCCAACATTTGAAAATAAACAATAAATGTAGTCAAATATCTAGGTCATAGAGACATTCTCTAACACTAAGGACTCTCCCACTGAAAATATGACATTATTTATCCAATAGAGATTTTTGCAACAATTGCATCAATATCTATGTGGATGACCATTAAACCTTAAGATCAAAATTTTTGATCTTCTAAAACATATGCAACCCAATTGCAAATGTCATCAGAAGAATGAGATACAATTATTGGACTTCAATCTTATCTTATAAGAAAGTCCTTTTCAATGATTAAATGTAGACGTAGATTATTTCGATGCACTATCCGAATCCTTCTCTAAGGATTCTAGACAGACTTGATAGTCATACTATCAACACATCAGCTTGTTGCGGTATTGGCATCCATCCAACTCTTTGGATGTCATACGCAAGTCATATAAGTAAGGTTAACTCTTTGACTTTCCTTCTTACTTGGGTCCGACCCATGATTCCATTGCGCTCCCTTCATCTTTAAACAACCATTGCTTAAGATAAATGTTCTCTTATGTTGAACTCAAAAGATTTCAACGTAAAAGTATTTCAATATTTACATATGCTTCATTTTAGTTCATACAATATGAATACTATGAAGATTCATGAATGACTTGAGTATAAACAGTAGAATGACGACACTCATCATTTCTACATCCATCTTAACCCAGAGACTTTGGTTCAGGAAGGTACTCAAACAATTTGAATACATCATCTCTTATAGAGCTACCGTTCTGCATAATGCAGAGAACCACACCATTCATGATTAAATGTTGAGAGCACATATGTATGCCAAATTATCTTCTTAGGTTCTATAAGGATTATTTGACAATTATGATCTTCATCGAAAAATGTTACTTCCAAAGTACATTTGATGAGAGATCAAGACTATAGAGACATACAAACCCTAAGGTGATGTCTTACAATCTATTTTAGTTGTCATTCCTCATCATTATGAGGAAACTTGCATATTGCAACCACATACACTATGTGTCCTACTGCAAGTACAATATCTTGATCATGGATCCAATCCATGACATTTTACCGGTTTTTATTGAGTATAATAATGAGTGGGTTTAATGAAGGATTATCTGAAATAAGAAATTTGCATAAATACTTTACTTTGATTTAGGAATTTTTATATCAAAGTTGTCTTGCCTTGTCAACACTGAAAGTTCATTCCCTTAATCACTTTCAATGTAAGAGATATACCTACCATGGGATCTCCTTTCTTATCCTTGTTACATTGCAATAATATGAGAAACTGCAACTTAGATAAATAGAAGCGGGAACTCATTCCACCTTGCAAGTCCAAGTTGCATTTCCCAACTCGGTATTTAACACCACCCCTAAGGTGATGTTGACCCGTTGTTAATTGAACCAACCGTCAACAGGCTTAATACTCTCTATGCGCAATTCAATATTGCCCCAATAATATGAGGAACCGATACTGAGGTCACTACGCATATGACCTTACTCTTTCGAGAAGTGAAAGGACCGATTCAGGTGAACTTGTATGAGGAGGTGTCACTTTAGACAGACGTCTCCGATATAAAACCCGTGGCGATGAAACCCTTCACCTTGACGGGAAACCATGTATGTCACTTATGTCATCCTCCACCTCAAATTGAATTTTAATTAATTACCATGAATCCTATTCATGTAATTAATTCTTCCAAGGGAAATGCACATCTATTCATAATAGAGTGCTTTTAATTGGACATAATTAATTTAATCATATTAAATCAATTATTAATCCAATTTAATCAACCAATAAACTTGTTTTTGTTACCTGAATTGATGGTATAATCTCAAGATACGTATTATTTGAATTTTAATAATTAGAAAAATACATCTTGATCTCTCAAGCATCATTCGTTCCCTACCCGTTGTCATGGCCAGTACCGACAGGAGTGGGACAGACCACACACGGTGTAACCTGCTACCCCAATGCTCCCCGACTAAGCACCATATCCTCCTCGGGAAAAAATAATGCCGAGTCAATCACTATTTACTTGAGATTTTCATCGATTTTTCAACCGAAGTTATACCATATAATATTCATCAAAACCATTTTGATAATATTATCAGGAGATTTGCTAAACAAATCCCCAATCTTATTCGAACAACAGGGTTTTGCATGTAAAATTTGTCCTACAACTATTGTAAGATAAATGAGATTTTTCATGAAAACAATGTTTGTTGGTGATTTCATATTAACCAATTGTGATCAAGATCAACTATCATATCATTTTGGTTAGTGTAATGTCATTCAAGGAAATAATTATTATCTTTAAATATTTTCACAAAAATTTATCAATAATCATTTCAAAAAATTAACAATTAATTTTCATTAATTTATTTGAATGACAATCGCGAGGTTCATGATCAAGTGTGTTAATTTTCACCAGTGACCCCTACTTTCTAAAATCAACATAACTCGATCAACTTAAATCCAATTAATGCAAACCAAATTTATTTTGTTTGTGAATGTGATTTAAAACAGGACTCAAGTAATAATTATGCATTTTCAGATATTTAGAACATGTAATTAACCCTTTAATTACGTCGCTAACCACCATTCTCGAAACAGTGGATATATGTTTGATAAAAGGAGCATAACTAGAGTTATCGAATTCCTAATCACGCAAACTCAAATCCCATGGTTTCCTTAATTAATGAGAAACATTATTCTAGTGATATTTTCAGGTTTAAACATTTTAAATAGTTACGAAAATTATCACAAAGCAGGGATGCAAAAATAGAAATGCAATAAAATTTTAACGAACCATAACGAGCCCAAATCTTCTTAGGTTTATGGATCGTATCCAAAACCTCCAAACTGGCTCTGATACAACTTGAAGGATATGGGAAAAATCCTTAAGCGCATCACGGAAGCATGATGATCGCATCCAGTGCGATCGGAGCGACTAGTCGCACTAGTTGATCGGTGCAGCGGAATTTAAAAATTTTTAAATCATATGATGAAACCATATGATCCCAAGAACATTTCTTGGATCCTTTCATCTAACCACAATGTATTAGAAATACATCTTGAAGCTTGGTTGCGATCACTTGATCTCTAAAGCAAGAGATCCTTCTGACTCAAGTCTGATCCACGAAGATGGCACTTGCGGGTGCCATGATGAGACGCGTGCTTCCCACAATCCACGATGAAGATCCAAGCCTTGAATCTCCTGATTTCGTCCAACAAAATTCGATGCCTTCTAATTGTACTAGAGCCACCAAGGAAGACGGAGATCCGACAGCACGACGGCGTGGCGACGACCGTAGTTCTCTCAAGAACTCATAGTGGACGACCACTCTCAGAGAGAGATGGGGTGTGAGAATGAGAGAAGGAGAGAGAAACTTAAATGTGTGTCTTCATGAAGGTCTAGGGTTGCCCTCTCTTATATAGTAGTTTGGGAGTCCATGGATCACGATCCATGGGACACACAAAATCAACGGTCAGATTGATTTGTGTTTCTAATCAATGGCCATGATCATTGTTGTTATTAAAGCGAAAACTTACTGATTTATATTAAATTTAATATATATTTCATTATCATTGACATAATTTAACTTAATAAAATTAATTAACACAAGATAATAATGAGGATAAAAACCTCCTCCTAAAAAAGTTGGGGCGTCACCCTTGAATAACTCATGGGTGACGCCACCTCTCCATTAGGTGGGTTTTTTATCTTCTTTATTTTATTAGATAAAATCTCATTATCTTTTAATTATTTATAATAACATTTATTGCAAATATATTCACTAAATTAATTCAAAATTCATTATCGAATATTTCAATCATGCCATTGAAAAAAATGTGAATCACAATCACAACCCAAACAAAAATGTAAATTACATTTCCAATTAATTGCTTAATATGAATCCAATTCACATTAACAATCAATTATAAATATTATTTACAAATGTGCTCTCTCCAATATATTATAAATCATATTTATAATATACATTGATATTATGGATAGCATAGATAGTACTATCCACATTCTGCATTTCCTTAATAATTAAATCTCATTTAATTATCTTGGATAACCATTATCATATTGAGAATCCCATTATTATTATTCTTGATAATTAAATCTCATGTAATTATCAATCTCCTGTTGCTTGGATACATAACTCATCAAAAGAAATTATTCTTGAACTCCTTCAAGAATAGTGTGTTTTCTCAGCAGATACTTGGAGATAAGGACAGGACGATAGTATTATTCCACGTATAGTGACTTGGATATTGAGAACATAACTCAAAATCCAGATCTTACGGACCTCCCATATATGCTTGATTAAATCAAGTCCGTAAACTTAATCTTCTCATTGCATCTGAATCTTATTCAGATCAATGTCCAATACTTGGATTAAGATCAAGTTACTTCTCTACTGAGAGGAGTCACTAAAATCCAGACATGTTTCACCATTCCCTCGGAATGAAAGCGTCATGGTTATACAATCGTTTATAATCACATCACCCTCAGATATTCCCAATACTTGTACATCCTACATATTGGAAGACCTTGAATAAACCTGAAGTTATAGATCTCTTTTAGACTATCACCTTCAGGGTTTTGTCATCAAGATTCTAATTTGATCATCGGGATTTGGTATCGATCATATGCTTTCCAAAAGAATATAGCATACCTCTAAATTTTTTCAAGCTTCATAAGCTAGACGACCATGCATGGAATTTATCGATCCCAATATCTCATGAGTGAGCTCATCTCTTCTCGTTCAGAAGTGAACCTGTACGACCCCTTTGAGAGATTGTATTACTCATATGTCCTTATATGCACACCAGCTCTCCAGTATATAGACCTTGATTAGGCCATCATCCTATTGGTCTACCAAATGTATATACTTCGACATATAGGAACACATCTGTCTCCTGTCAGAGGATGTGTGCCTATATCATGACAACATTTGATGTAGGACTTTGGTTATCTCGATCTCGTTAAGTAAACTCTTTGACCTAACTAATCTAACACCTCCAAATCTCTATTCCTATGCAGAGGACTTGCATCAAGAGGTCGGTCAGATATCAACCTTTAGAGATTGGATTGCCATATCCCACTCAGGCTGGGGATGACATATTGGTGGTCTTTTGACTGTGCTTGATGAGTCCTCTAACTCTTTAGATTTTCATACAAGCACCGGCCTCTATGATTCAACAATTGAATCAACAACTTTATGATGTCAAGACAGCCATGGCAGATAACCCTAATTGTACTAAGTGACCTATTATGCAAATTAGTTATTCTTCATTTCAGATCAGGGAATGATATTTGTAATAGCATTTATTGCATAGTGGCTCACCGTGGGCTCGCATGTCCAACAAACTTATCTTCATAATTCTAGTTTGGATCTCTGTTAGACTTTTGGATTATTATTGTGGCAGAACCTTAATGGGAAATGGATTTAAAATCTAATAACATGTAAGTTCCATAAGAATCCTATTCTGGTCACCTCAACAGTTACGCCAGAACAAGTCTACATCGACAAATTCTTATGACTTTGAATCTTTAGTTATCCTGAAGGATATGGCTAGATCCTTAAACGCATCATGAAAGCGTGAGGATCGCATCATATGCGATCGGGAGCGACTAGTCGCACTAGGTGCTCTGGGCAGTGGAAATTATTTTTTTCATGTGATGAAACCACATGATCCAAGAATGCCTTCTCGGATCGTTTCATCTAAACCACAAACAAGTAATAGGATTACCTCTTGAATCATGGTTGCGACCGAGTCTTTAAATGAAGAGACCTCCTGTCTCAAGTCTGATCCGATGGAGGAGACACTTGCGAGCGTGTTGATGAAACATGTGCTCCTTGCAATCCATGTTGCTGATCCAAGCAACGGATCTCCTGATCTCGTCCCACGAGATACGACGTCTTCTTCACGAGCGAGACACACCAAAGAAGAAGGAGATTCATGAACAAGCGATTTGGCAGCATAACGACGACGCTGCGACGATGGAGACTCTCTATTGGGCATCCATGGTGGACGACCATATGAGAGAGAGAGAGTGGGCGTGTAGAGAGAATAGGAGAGAGAGAGAGAGTTGTGTTTCTCATTGTGTTGTTGTAACCAAGAAGAGCAAGAGGTGTCCTTCTATTTATAATATTGTGGGATCCATGGATCTCAATCCATGGGCAATAGAAATCCAATGGCTTACATTGATTTGTGTTTCTTTTTATGGTCATGATCTTGTTGTTAAAAATACAACAATAATTAATTTAATAAAATCAAATATATACCCAATATAATTTGATTTACATTAAATAAATCTTCATTGGAGAAATAGGAAGGAGGCAAGCCTCCTTCTATAATAGGAGTGGAACGGTTACCATATTCCATGGGGAAATTGTAGCCGTCCACCCTCTATATGAGGAACGTGGCTCTCCTTTCTATACTACATAAGATTACATTATCTCATGATTCTCTCCAATATTTGCAACAACTTTTGTTGCAAATTATTTCACAAAAATAAATCCAATTTTTTTTGTGAACATTGCAATCATGCCATTGGAAATTTGAGAATCACATTCACAACCCAAAATAAAATGTGAATTACATTTTCAATATAATGTCCAATGTGATTCTAATTCACATTAACATTTAATTAACAAATGTAAATTACAAACAGCTCTCTCTTATATATTATAAATCACATTTATACTATATATGATTAATATGGATAGTCTTATCCACATTATTCATATCCATGATAATTAAATCACATTTAATCATCTTGGATCTCTATTAAATAATATGAATCACATTCACATTATTTACATCTATGATAATTAAATCATATTTAATTATCTTAGACAACTCTCCATATAATATGAATTAAATTCATATTATTCATGATAATTAAATCACATTTAATTATCCATTTCTCAATGCTCAGATATATAGTATCAACAATGAAATAATCCTGAACTCCATCAAGGATAATGTGCTTTCTCCATGGATACTTGGAGATAAGGACATGGAGATTGTATTGTTCCACGTATAGTAACTTGGATAATGAGATCATATCTCAAATCCAGATCTCGGGCCTCCCATAGATGCTTGATTGAATCAAGACCACAAATCTAATCTTCTCATTGCATCTGAATCACATTGAGATCAATGTCCAACATTTGGACCAAGATCAGATCACTTCTCTATTGAGAGGAGTCACTAAAATCTATTCATCACTCCCTAAGAATGTAAGCGTCATGGTTATATAATTGTTTATGATCACATCACTCTCAGGTATTCCCAATACATGTACATCCTGCATACTAGAAGACTCATAATAAATCCAAAGTATTAGATTAATTTTACACTGTTTACTTCAGGGTTTTATTAGTAAGGTTCTCATTTGATCATTGGGAGTCGGTATCGATCATATACTTTCTGAAAGCATATATCATACCTAGTTCTTGATCATATACTTTCCAAAAGTTTATATCAAACCTACAAATTCAGTCAAGCTTCCAAAGCGAGACGACCGTACACGGAATTTGATTCTTCCCAATATCTCATGAGTGAGCTCATGTCATCCGGTTCAGTAATTGAACCTGTATGATCCCTTTGAGAGGTCATATTACTCATATGCCCTTACATGCACACCAACACGTCGGTGTATAGACCTTGATTAGGTCATCAACTTATTGGTCTGCCAAATGTACATACTCAGACATATAGTAACACATCTGTCTCCAGTCAGAGGATGTGTGCCTATATCGTGACAGCATACGATATAGGACTTTGGTTATCTCGATCTCGTTAAGGTAACTCTTTGACCTATCTTCTCTAACACCTCTGAATCTCTACTCCTATGCAGAGGACCTGCATCAAGAGGTCGGTTAGATATCATCCTCTAGAGAGAGGATTCCCATCTCCTCCTCAAGCTGGAAATCATCTCTTAATAATCATTTGACGGTGCTCGATGAGTCCTTAATCTAACTCTTTAGATATTCACCGAAGCACCAGCCTCTATGATTCAATTATTAAATCAACAGTTGTATGATCATTAAGATGGCCATGGTACATAACCCTAATTGTACTAAGGGACATATTATGCAAATTATTTATTCTTCATTCCAGATCAGGGAATGATTTTTGCAATAACATTTATTGCATAATGGTTTGTCGTGGGCTCGCATGTCCAACATATACGGTGTAAGTGAATTATAGCTCCCATCTCAAAAATAACAAAGGAACAACCTTCCTCAACAAGGTAACTCTAGTTCCCCACTCTAGTAACTCTTTCCTCGACGAGCGGGGATATTCCCTTCTAAGTTCAAGTACAACCAGATCAAGAAAAGGGGATGGAGAAAAGAATGGACGGTAACCACTGTATCAACTTTTCCTTGGATGCATGACTACTGTAGTAAAGTCATCTACTGCAGGCTTACAAAAATTTGACATTGAAGCTCTTATTATTTTTTCCTTTTTTTACCCTCGTATACACTCTGGTAGGCAGTTTATTTTTCAATCAGGCATGTCCACTTATGGAGATTCCGCATTTTTTTCCTTTTCTTTTTTTTGAAAATATATACAAGGTGCAACATGTACATAAGGAGTTTTTCCTCTTGAGATACTAGACTATCCCTCTTTTGAAGCATTATTGCAACCCCACAACATCCTGTCTTTAGACCTCAACATCGCTAGACCAGGTTGAGGCGCATTTCCCTCCCTAGAGGAAGATGAGATGTTCTTCCTAGATGTACTACCCTCGTTTGCTACCCCAAGCCAAAATATTCTACCTCCTCACTACCTTCTCCATGAAGAGCTACATATAGAGTGCTTGTCTAAGATAAGCCACAGTCTGAAAGAATCATGCGTGAGTTGTTAAATATTCTACTTAGACTATTCAAGATGACATGTGAACCTAGTCTTATGGACTCAATGAATTAAGTCATCAAGATCTGAAAAGTCTTAACTCCAGTTCTTATAAGGTTCCGATGAAATTAAAGTGGATTAAGATCCAACTATGCTCCATTCTTCAACTTTATTCCAGACTTAATTTAAATGTACAATGCAAAGAAAAAAAGGAAATTTTTTTTGAAGCAATTTTCTAATATCGAGCTTTTTAAAAAATGATGCACATGTGAAAAGAAAGATTTTTTTAATTATGCAAAATTTTCTAGACTTTTGGTTTTGTAGTTTTTAGGGTTTTTTTTAAGAAAAGGGTTCGTAATATATACAGGTATATACTAGGATTTTTTTAATAATAAAAGGATTTTATAATTTTTTTGATTTTTTTAGTTTTTTACCTTTTAGTGTTTTTGTTTTGTTTTTTTGTTTTGTTTTTTTTGTTTTGTTTTTATTTAGTCTGTTTTGTGTTATTATTTTTGTTGTTTTGTTTTTTTATAAAAGGTGACCAAAGTCTATATACACACGCGTGTATTTTAATGAATTTATATAGATATCCCTAAAATAATCACATTAAAAGTACGAGTTATGTCTAAAGTATATATACAATTTATACGACACCCCCATGCTTAGCTTGAATATGTCCTCATAGTGATTAGAGAGCGGCAAGGAAGACATAACTCGTGCTAAGTATAAAAAAGTGAAAAGACTCCTATACTACAATGACTCAAAGAAAAGATGAAAAGAACAGAAGTCGGTGATCCCCCCTATATGTAGGATCAAGTAATCGAAAGTATAAAAGAATGTACAAAAGGAAAAACCTATGAAGAGAATGTATGAACTCAACAAAAAAAATAATATGAACAACATCACTCCCCCTATATTTAAGGTAGAGTATCCCTAAGTATAGGAAACAACATGAGTGATGAGCTGGATGAATATGAACAACACAAATAATTCACCCCCTATACTTAGGATAAAGCACATCCTAAGTATAACATATATACACACAGAAAAGGGGTGAATGATAAAACAGGGAAGGGAGAATGAAACAAAAGGATATACAAGAGGAGTGGATGTACAAAGGTCAAGAATGCCGAAAGCGGACCTTCATGCGAGATCACTGAGGAATGATGTAACAAGGTGTAGGTCAATATTGGGGTCATCATCAGACACAAATCGACTAAGATTGACCAAGAATGTAACCTCAATAGACTCAGAGTGTGCATACACGTATCAGTCAGTGGAAGTAGTGTGGTCGTGTCCAGCCTGAGAAGTCTCACAAATATCAAAGAAAAGAGGCTCAAAATCATTATCCTAAAAAGTAAGATCAATTCCAGCCTAGTGAGCCTCACCTAAATCATCATCCTCATTAAAAGGCCTGAATTTCTTTATAAAAGCAATCAAATCAAATTCGGCCTTATCAGTCTCATCTAAATCAAGGTGAATAGGAATAGACTCATCAGTGAAAGTAGTCAAATCATGTCTGTCCTGTCTAGTCTCATAGTCTGCCTTTTGCTCTAGGGTATCTATCGTGTAAATCTCGAGGATGTCATCAATGCATCGCCATGTACCAGAATGGGAAACTCCAAGGTCTATGCTTTCCGAGTACTCCTCCTTAAATAAGAATTCTCGGGTCTCAGTATTAACCAATGTATAACTAAAATCTCTAGTAGTATCATCAAGGTCAAAGTCCTTAGGTTGTCTAACATGAGCACTCTCTCATGGGATGCATGTCTCTAGTTAGTAATGAGTGTATTGATCAACGCATCGCTCCCTACATTAAAATGGAAGCACCTTCATCAAGTAAAGTGTTGTCACAAGAATAGTCAGAGACGGAGAAACTCACAAGAGGTGTGACAGTTTTCCCTTTTTCTAAATGTAGACGGTGTGAGATGGCGTAGGCAGTGGCCATGGTCAAGATGTGACGCTTAGATCTGCTCCTCCACATTATCTTCTTGGGTTGAGGAGTAGATAAATGGGTCATAGCCTGTTGAAGTGGGCTTTAATGATATCGTGAATAGTGGCCACCACTTCGGGTTCAGTCAACATTTTTTTGAAATTTTGGAACTCCTCCATACAAGGGGGAGATCAGAATTAACATATACATGAGGATTTCGAAGAGTAGTCTGTACAGTGGGATTCTCTGGATCAAAGGTGGCACATGTGGTGAATGACTGTGTGGGAAAATGGTTTGGCATGGGTGCCCTCTCCTCACAAGATGGATCAGCAATGTGTCTCCTGAATTCTTTTTGGATTTTTGAATTTTTCTCATTATTTTGTATTTTGGGTGATTGTAAGCTCTCATGATCATCCTCAAGTGAATCCATATCCTCAAATAGTGGAGCAATGCTCTAGATCTTATTTATGTTAAATAGATTGGTAATCCTCGAACTCATATGCTCCATCATCTGGTTCAGTGTCTCAAGTGTGGAAATCATGAAAGGTGACTCCAAAATCCCAGGATCAGGTGTGTGGAATGAGGGTGGTTGAAAATCAGAGTCTGATTCCTGAAATAATGGGTTAGGGAGGATATACAAAAAAATCAGGAGGAAAGCCCTCTTGGAAAAAGGAAGGTGGACATACTGGAGAGTACGAGGGATCGATGAAGATGAGATTAAAATAACTCTTGTCGACAAACAAAAGATGGGGATCAGGAGAACACGATAGTCAAGTCAAAAGATGTGAAGAAAAAGGTGGAAATACGCAGAAGGATCTGGTATGCACACAAGCCATCAAACACAATACAAACCCCCAATTCACCAACTCACTCAATGAAGATCGTAAAAAATCAGTCTCTTAATCTTTTCTGCTTTAGAGTTAGGTGAGAATTCACAAAAATTATACAAGCACTTATGTTGACTTATGGGATATGGGCACTAACCTTAGTGTATACGCGAACAATTTAAATCGAATACAATGAGGGGGTTACTCTTCCCAAAATAATGACTTTTCCTTACGTTTATTTTAGGGTTGAGTGTTCTTTAGCATTACAAAATTTTAGATAGTTATTACTTGGTTTGAATATTTTCATCGTCGTCGAGTGTCCAATTTCCTTTTTAACTTATGTGAGTGAAAACAAGGAAGAAGATCAAAAATGCCAATGCGTGATTAAAAATAATGATGCGTGTAGGGGTTAAGAGATGCGTACCTTACCACCAACACTCTACATGCAAAATGATCCGCGTAGAATTTAAATACATAAAATAAACTAACCTATATGCAAATGCAAGTGAACCGTCCTGACAATAGCTTCTATTAACGGGCCAGAATAGCTTAATTTGACTAAGTTCAATTATGCTCTATTCTATAGGTAAAAGAATTCTTATTTAGGGTGTTTGGACCTAATTAATTACCTATCTCAAGAAATTAATTAAAGCAATCAATAGGTAGCTCACGAAATCCACATGAAATAAAGAAAAATAAGGTGATGAAACAAATCCGGTGAGGTCCCCCAATTGCACCGACACTTGGCGAAACATACCTCGCAACAAATGAATGTCCTTTTACAAAGTTCAAATGATAAAATAAATTAAAAAACTATAGATGCTCCAAATGATGGTCTCTCTCAAAATCTTCTTCTCCTCCTCCTACTCTCTCATGCGGCTTCGAGATGAATCAAGCTGCCTCTGCTTCGCTTGGGTGCTTCGGCTCTCCTAGGATCACCTCCTTTGCTCCGCGGGCCCTCGCAAGAAAAAGAAGAGAGAGAATATGTAAGAAACACAACTATCAAATATGAGCAGAGAAAATAAAATAAAAACAATGAATATGATTAATGGAATAAAATGTGAAAAAATTATTTACAACCAAGAATAGCAGGTCAAAAGAGAAACCTAACTACGCTCACCGTGCCTCCCCAGCAACGACGCCATTTTGTTGAATGAGATTCTTCTTGTTATGATTTAGATGAAATATGAAAGAGTCGTTGACCAAAATAATCCCGCAACAAAAATTTTCTTTATTTTTTTCTTCTCAAGCTAAAAACTTACAAAGAATAAGATAGAGCAAGAGAATGTTTTTTGCTACTTATTTACCTGTATAGAGAACATGATCGAACCCAGGCGGCTATAATTCCCGAGGGTTATTCAAATGTTCGAAAGAAATTCAATTAAGAGAAAAAGGAATCTCAAATGCAAACTATCTTAGTTTTTGTGGAATTTTTCTCTTTTTACTTTTTTTTAATTTCTATTTTTAATTTTTTGATTTTAAGATTTTAGTGATTTTAATTTTGCATTTTTTTAAAATTTTCAAAAATAAGGAACCATATTCACAAGGGAAGAAATACACACACCACACTCTTTTTGTATTTTTAAAAAATAGCTAGAAATATCCAGAAAATTATGGAGAAAATATTTTTGGGTTTTAAAGGCTTTAGAATGTTTTTGAGAATTTTGTAGGATTTTCAGATTTTTTTGTATTTTTGTAAAAATCAAACAGTTGCAAAAATGATAAACAATGCATAGCATGGAGTAATTTGAACCTTAAAAATATTCTAATTGCCTAAAACTCCGAGATACTATTTTTATGCTAAAATATTGAAAAATGTCTACAAACGGGAATGAAATCACGATTTTTAGATTTTTCTATATTTTGTTTAGGATTTTCTAATATTTTTAATTATTTGAATTTTTGTGGTTTTATAAATGATTAATGCACGAAATTTAGACTAGAAAATAATCACATAAAAACATAATTATTCTATTTTTTAGAATTTTTAATGCAATATGTGAATTTTTATTATTGTTTAAAGTTTAAATAGTTAAAAATGAAATGTTTTA